>QJNS01000052.1:0-365488 GCA_004154925.1 Monosporascus cannonballus
GGGGGGGTTTTTTTTTTTTTTTTTTTTTTTTTTTTTTTTGCTTGTTTGGCTATGTAGGAGGGAATTGTTAGAAAAAAAAGGGGGGGAGGGCGGGTGGAGGGGGGTCGACAGTTTCAAGATCAATGATACGCCCTAGGTAGAGTAGGTTAGTGGCTCTCAAGGAAGCTCCCGTTTGGGCACTCGGAACTGTGACGACATATACGTAATTGGACCCGCCGGGGTCTTCGCCTTTGTGCATGTGGCGGTGCCACTTATCATCGTTGTGGCTCGTGTGGGGATAGCTGATAAAAAGGGAGAGGCTTTCCACTCTGTTAAGGGGTAACTCCTGGGTGAGCTCCCTGCCGATTTAACTCCTGCAACATCGGGCCAAGGTATTAGCTTTCCATCTATCCTTCGTATTTACGGGGGCAGTTGATAAGTCATACTAGGACCGCAAGGTATAGACATCACTGGTTCGAGAGTTGGATTGGCACTTTTCACAAAAGCCCCGCCAAACTTTTAATATCCTTGAAAAAGTGGCTAGAGGAAGCAGTCTCCTGAACAACGGGGGGACGGACGGAATCCTAGGCGTCAATCTTCTAGCCGCTGCAATGATAATATACAGTGGACTATACAAGTAATGATATCAAAGGCGAATGTTGTAGCGTCTGCCAGCAGGACCCGGGCCGCCCGGAAGGGACGAGAATTAAGCGTGCAAGAGCAACTTGCCGTTATTGTTGACTCATGACGTCCTATACTGTGTTGATTGAACCTACCCATGTAGCTTGTCTTCACCGATGGTGTAATGAGGGTCTATCGCTTCCGCGCTTCTTCCACTATACAACCTTCCACGGCCCATTACAAAGTCCCTGTACATCATTGATATAGGAAGCGGAGATAGTATTCAGCACCACCGTCCGGCTACTGTTACAGGAACAGGGGTTCCTGTCTCGAGGAGACCTACTTATGAGGACTAGCGCGGACCTGTCACGGGAAAACTCCGGACAGGAAAGCTTGGCTTTTTGAGTGATCTAGGTGATCTAAGTGATCTGGACTGGATCACATAGATCACATAGATCCACGACACACTCACTTTGTGGAATTGGGATATATAATAGATCGGTCTCTCATGTAAATAGCACCTACTTAGTTTCGCTCCTTAGCTATCAATCTAAGCTCTCAGTCAGAGGCAACTGCACCGTTCTCTAATTGAGGGAAGAGTACTTAAATCTCTTTAACGAACAGATTATTGAATCATTCTTCGCCCTATTGTTACCTGCAAATCAAGACCCCATTTCGGATACTGCTCATACCTCCAGGTGGATGTATGACAGGTTCGTTACAGCTACCGTGCTCACAGAATTAATTGATTCTCAATGGTTGTGATGATATGCGTGATGTATTAACAACAGTTGTCACTGCTCCTCCGTTGCCTGTAACTTCGGAGGAAGTACTTGTGCCTTGTGTATTCCTCCCGCCCCGATCAGGTGTCACTGAACCTTAGCATTGAATAACTTAACGCTGAACTTGTCTTATGAGAACATGAGATATTAAGTCTGCGTCATACGAGTATATCGTACCTGGGTAGCCTTGCGAGATACCATTCACAAGCGAACAATTTCTTGCTTCTAGAGGGAGTCATGAACAGAACCATGTATGGCATCAACTTCTTCACAACAGGGGTACGGACGAAATATGTTTCACAGACAAATGAAATTTCTTGGCGCTATGAATATAGTTGGTATCTTCCCCTCCACCACACTTCACCCGAGAGAGAGCCTTGTGGATACAATGGCTACTCTAATGCACTCCTAACCGCACGACAGACAAGCAAGTCATGTCTCCGCTTACTCCCCCCCCTGTCACGCCCACTTGTCGTACTGAGGGTATGTCCCTCGTGTTCCGATATCTAGGGTGCGCTATTTCGGGAAAAGTATTGGATAGATCTACGAATGTATAACCACTCGCTGGATCGAAGGACTAGGGCTGTAATCCACATCCCGTGTGGATCAGCCCCTCCTGACATGTACCTGCTAACCTGGACGTGCGAACCTGCAGTGAGATTAGCATCACTCAATCTCGGGCCTCCATCAACAAGATGGTCTTACCCTAGTTGACGACAGCGGTGCGAAGCTGCTATGCCGCCGTTGACTCTCATGATCGACTGTAGATATAGCAGCTGGCCTCGTCCATCCGGTGGAAGACTGATGGTAGACTGGGTCCCCACGGTACTTGGATGCCTCGTTGACATCAAGACTAGCGAACTGATTAGCAGGCAGCCTTGTCTGGCATCGCGAGGTACACCTTACTTTGGGGAATACTCCAAGATACCAGTGAACGCCTGCCTGGGACTGACGGGGTTAACTAGACCTAAGCATGGTTAGCTCTGCCGGCATAAACAACCAGATCTGCCTGACGTACCATATGCAAAGTCGGCCATGAGGGTCTCTATAGGATTCTTGATAAGGTCCGCATCGCGGTGGGCCCGAGGGAGACGATACCAATTACTCGCTGGCGCAAGAAACGGCCCTTGAGAAACGAGGCCGAATGATTCCCGAAACAATTCATAACATTCGTGAAGACCAGAAGACGCGGCGTAGACAAGCACAAGCAAAAAGAGGAGACGCCCGAAGGCGCCTCTCGTCTCTTCTGCCATTTGTGACACGGCCATGTCTACATAGCGGTGGCCCTTTGTACCAGCGAAGCCATCTGCAGCATGGTACGTGTTTCCTGTTGGTCACTGTTGTTGTTGGGTATGGGCGTGTGGGTTGGAGGTCTTTGAGAGCCAGAGGGGAGAGTCGGACGTATTATATGGGGTTCAGAGGGTCCTTGTGGAGGCTGGTCGGAAGCCAGCGATTGGGCGGGTTAGCATAAGTTACTAGGATTGCACGTTCACCGCTACACTCGGAGCGACTTGGTCAATCGGCGCTATACCGGCTTCGATACCTCCGTTGGCTAGCCATGCAGGAAGAGTCGTTCTCCCCTTTCGATAACAGACACATCGGCAACGTAGGCATGTACTAGTGTTCTTTCCGGTAAGAGCGCAAGCATGCACCATGAACCTGTCTCCACACTAGTCGCGGAGAAGCGCCGATTTCAATTGGTGGTCGAAATTGAGATGGTTGAAAAACGTGTGATATTGTCCGAAATGGGCATTCAATCCCCATTCTTTGCAGGACTGGTGTTGATTTAGGAGAATCGAGGTGGTTGGATGGAGACTCAGAATCATATATCGCACCCCTGAAGGCCCGCCTACCCCAGCTTTGTGGTCTCGGGCTCCTGCGGGCCATTCATGATAGAAGAAAAGTTGCAGGATGTTGAAGAGTGGCTGGAGTTATATTTGACGCAAGCACCACCCCTCCCCCGCCCCCGTGATGGATGACTTCGACCTGGCCGTTCAACGTTCTGGAAAGCTCGGTCGAACATTGCCGAGTTTTGATCATAGGACCCTTAGCTACGTCAGAAAGGGACCTCTCTATGGACAGTCCAAGCACACTACTTTCAAATTACGAAGCATAAGAGTGCTGTTAACTGAGAGGTCGAGGAAGTATCTATATTTTGCACCGCGGTACCCAAGAAAATAGGTGGTGACTAGCATTCGGTTCGTGGTGCAGGGAGTGCGATCGCTCATATCAAGCAGTCTTGCCACCTCCTGTCAGGAACCACAACGAACAGCTAACTACCGAAGCCGTCAGTCCGTGAAAATAACTATTTGCTAATGTGTTGATGACATCAAGGTTAGCCGGCATGGGAGCTCAACATTCTTGCCACAACCTCTGGATCTGGGTAAGCAGTCGAGCTTCTGGATGGAGCATTAGAAGTCTTGTTCCATCTTAACAAGGCAAGCTGAGTTACCCGCGAAGGTAGTTTGAATGGAGCTTTATCATGTACTTGGCAGTGCATCTTCAACAAGCTGGTTTCGGCTGGAGAATTGAAGAGCTCAACAAACCTTAGTAACACTTTGTCGTTCCATGACGAGTGCTGGCCTTCGTAATAAACCAGAAGTGCAAAGCTGGTAATAAAAGCCCCTTGCTATAGTAACCATTTTGCGCATATTCGACCATGTCCTAGAACTCTAGCACTCACTATTCTGAGCTCCGAGAGACGTTTATTCCTATTTCCCCAGTGCGAGCGCAGAGGACCATATGTATTAAGTCGGTTTCTATTTCCGGATCTATATACATATCTCATGCTCTGAAACGCGTAAAAGGGAGTGTATGCTAAGTATGTTTCAAAATAAGAAAAGATTCCAACCCCCTACTTCATCTCCAGTACCCCATCAAACCCCGAAACGATTCTCCAATCCCGGCCCCCTAAGTAATTTCAAAGAAACCTGAGGTCTTGTCTGCCCATGCGTCCTAGAAGATCTCTTTTACAATATTGATATTCCGGAGTCCGTTAGACACGCTAGTTCCAACGAGTGTGCCGTTGAGGTTCGGGTTAAGCAGGGCGACCTTCCCGCCATTCTCATCCTCGAAATGGCGCAACCCCTGCGGGTTGCGCGGCTGGGCGTCGGTGAACTCAACGCCGCGTTGGGGCTTCTTTGCATTCTGAAAGTTGCCGTTCACGAGGGTGAACTCGCTCCCGTCATTGTTGCCGCCATTGTCAGCGCAGAAAGCCGCTGGCTGAAGTCAGCATTCTGTCCTTCGCTTAAAATCACTTCTCTAAGTTACGAGACTTACCCGAGTATCATACTCCCGCACGACGATATTAAACGACGTGCCCGCCGATGGTCTGGTAGAAGATGCTCAGCGAACCCCCTGGCTGTTCTCGGACGGGTCGACGCAGCGCAGGGTCTCCTCCCCCCCCCCTCCAGGGTGCTCGCGAACGGATACTCGTCGCAAGAGGAGCCACAGTTCGAGTAGCCCATGGCCGTGCAGGGCGACAGGATTTGGCTGCAGCCGGCGGCGTCGCGGTGGAGTCCCGACTTGGCCCGGTTGCCGTCGTGGGTGAGGACCCCGTTTTGTAGGCCGTTGAAGGTCGCGTAACACGCCTTCTCACAGGGGTCGTGGGAGTTTGGCCAGCCCAGTCAAAGGTCTAGGAGGGAGCCACGGCGACGAAGGAGAGAACAGGGAGGAAATGCATGTTGGGGGGATAAGAATAGGGGGCAATATGGGTTGAGTCTAGGATGTCTTTTGGGGAGCTCGAGGATGCTGGGGCTTGAGTTTAAGTGATACCTCCTTTGGTCGGGAGGCAATGCGAATTTATATATGCTGTCGTTTCTTGGACTAAAATCCCAACATGCTAAGAATAGCATTGTCGTTCTATGCTATTTGCTATTCACATCGTGGGGTAAAGTTACTCTAACTACGAGCAGCATCATCCGGGCTATTCGGGACTGGCAATTATGGTTCATCATTCCTATCTACGTCAGCTGCTGAGGCCGCTCACGACACCTGTGCCTATGCTGGTGATGATCGCCGGATCGTCGTGTAAGACAGCATGAATGTTGGCTGAGTGAAAGTCAGGCTCGTCTTGAAGATTTCAAATCCGAGGTCCGTTTTCTCTCAATTTCAGAGACTCATTCAGCTGAGTCCACTGTTGGTAAACCCCAGGTCCGTGCAAGCAATGATCTGCAGTATCTCCGTATAAGATGACACCATGATTGGATGGGGCCACCGTGAGTGCCGTGTTCAGCTGTTCTAATTTACCATGCAGCTGAAGCATAGCAGGATCAAGTACGGATGCAAGCGCGATGAAACACATCCTATGCGAAGAATCATTCATACTTGAGTCCTTTACGATAACGCGGAGTAACTTTAGGGACCACTGTTCGAAGAACTATCGTGAAAGCCTTGTTTCCATCGACTCTAGTTTATCAGGTATGTATCGACGCCACCTTATCGCGATCCACGGACCTTGTGTAGAGTGCCACGCATTAGGGGGAATCCTGTGTGGCTATGTATTTGGGAATAGCGGACTGCGGGTTTTCTACCAATGCAGCCTTCGGGTGAAGTACTCCATATTGGATTCCTACTTGAGTATGGAAACACCCATAAGGAAAAGTTTGAAGTGGCCCGTTACTTCGTAGCGATTGAGTACAATCGATATCGATCATCGGCGGCCGAGTTGTGCCTCAAGTATCAGTCCGGTAAATACCAAGCTGGATGAGCAGAACATGCGGGATGTGTAATGAGCACGCGTTGGTGGCATCTAGTTTTGGCAGTGGGAGAGGCTTCATTTCGGCACGCTGGGAAAGTGATTTGGAAGAGTGTACAAGCTGGTGGAAGTCGGGTCCGGGTAAACCTGGTGTGCAGAGCCCTGTTCCTATAAACTATGTATCAATGGGCAGAATCGAGTAATTAATAGCTTCGCACACGAGCTCAAATGCATTGATCTCTTCTTGACACTGCTTCAACCGGCAAGGTACGCAATTCAACACATTTCACCCGCCAGTCTCGACTGTCTGATCACTACCTGTCTCTCTAAATATCTACATCATGCCGGAAACGATCGACATCTATAATTCATCGCCCCTTCATTCCCTAGGAATCCCCAAGCCGCTTAGGAGGTGCATGTCCCCCCTGCTGTGCCTGTGGTGGATCCCTAAGCCTATAGACACCCCTATCGGCCTCGGCGTGGTGCTTCGCTTCCCCTATATCAACATTAACAATGGCTAGATTCTGCATCAGGAGCTGTGCACTCTTAAAATCAGCCCTAACCGTCTGAATCTCATCACCAATGCGCTGGCCGACTACGACCGTCTCATCCCAGACCGAGCGTTCATCTAGCACGGCGAAGCAGTGATAACTCTGGTGAAGGATCTCCATCCCGATGTCCTCGGCGGATCGTCCTACAAAGTGGGACGAGTAATTCTCGACCGGCGGAGTGGTCGCCTCTGTGGGGATGACAGGGGAGCCATTGTGAGCCGTGACAATGGCGAGATGGCGGGTGCCCTTGTTTCCCGGGACTAGCCTCTCGAATCCTGCAAAGGAGTCGTCGAGGAATTTATCGATTGCCTGGAGGACGACCGACATGGTTTTAGACAATGGAGATGGCGACGGAGCTGAGGTAAGGGCTACTTACAGAAGTAGGGAGCCCCGCGGAGCAGCAAACGGGGAAGTTCCTTTGCCTCTTGACTGATCTTGGACTGCTGTTGTGCTTGTTGACAACGGTAGGTTAATTGTGTGGAATGAATTTTGAGTTGACGAAAGCGCATTTGTCTGAGATTGAGCTGAAGCCTAACAACTCATATGATACATTTGGGCCGGGGCCGAATCGAAACAGTAATCTGCGATCTACAGTGAGACGATGTAACGATTCGGTTTCGCCAACTTACACCCTTATGCTGGAACGTGTCTAGTTGTACATATGAACATCAATGCCAACAACACGCATGACGCTCACCACCAGATATATGTCACAGAACGCATACAAACACGCCGGCGCGGCTATCTTGTTGCTTTCTAGTATTAATATTAGTGTTCGGCTAGGCGGGGTTCAGTAAGTCAAGATTAATCATCATAAGGAGGTCGGCATAGCTGATACATAAGCAGGTTGGTCGATAAGTCGGAGAACCGACAGGGTGGTGCCACATAGAAGCTGTCAATAATTGTATAATCTCCGAATATCGTTAAACGATAAAATTAACAATATAGTAGGTACGTAATTACCTTATAAACGACAAATTAACGCTATTTAAACATCTTTTGACGGGAATGATTTATGTTGACGCTGAAGCCTTAATGTAACTGACCATTTGTTCCGATTTTACTGACAATCGAGAGTAGATGATCTAAGGAGCTGAGTCTAGTTTGGGCGTCAATGATGCTGGTCTTCAGAGCTGCGCCCCCTTACTCGGTTCCTGATTAATTTCAAACCTGGCGTTGTTATAACATGAATATATTTTTAGCATAACTCTAGGAAAAATGCCACTTCTCTCGCTACCATGAATGAAAGAGGTTGGCTCAGGATCGTGCATAAATACTGAAAAGGCTCCTATCTTGGACTAAGAAACACGTTTCGAAGTCTAGACAGCAGACATCGCATTAAGCTTGTTTTAAGCCCAGTCGATCCTGATAGAAATTCTGCTTTTTATTAACTAGAATTAAGCCTGTATTTACTTCCGGACTCGATCGGACCAGCTTCTCGAGAGCCTATCACTCTGTGTTTACTTATCGACAATATCAACAAGATGCACATGGCTCCATTTATGCAATTCGCGACTCTGCCCATCGCCAATGGGTCTTTGGAAAGGGCATGCCTTTTGCTTCTCAGCCTGATCTAGCTAGAATACCGAGCCTGACCATGTTTTTAGGCCCTTGGAATCTACAGGCCCTTTGCCGAAGTTGTAGAGTCAACGGTGCCAGGCTGTCTTCAGTTTGCGCTTTACAACACGACTAATAACGCGACGGGGCAGGTCGACATCATCATTGTAGAACAGTATGTTGGCTACTCATATCCTGAAAAGAAACTAGTTGAGGCTAATACTCCTCTTTCAATAGCTACGTTAATGCGGCCGCTCATGACAACTTCACGGCATCAGACGTGTATCAACAGATGTTGCAGGATACAGCCGAGCAGCGTGTGCTTCGGGGCGAACCTGTGCTGACCGTTGTCACCATGGCCGGCGGTTTCACAGACCGCAGCCCTAAGGAGTAATACGGCCGCGCGTCACAATTCTAGATCCAGGCTGGGGGTTGCGTTTAGTGTCAAGCTTGTCAGATTCGTGTAACCTGAAAATGCCGAATAGCCCTACGAAGGGTTTGTACAAGCGCATTTACCACTATTACTCGCATCCATATGTAACACTACCATTTGGACCATAAATCTTCATTGCATAATCAGAGTGGGATCCGAGTGACACGTGACACCGAGTAGGCACGCGGACTAGGTCTGGAGTACTTGGCTACGCACCTAGGCGTATACATGTATATGGGAGTCCCTGAAGGTTAGTGTTTAGCGCCGGATCGACATATTCGCTCCTGGTATTTCCTCCTCAATGACATAGTGACCTCTAGCACGATGCCTCATGCAGCACAGATTACCAAGCTACGCCAAGTCGTGTCCCTAATTACTCAGGCGGCAGAGACAGCCATCGCCGAATGGGAAAACGGTACGGCTGCGGCTGAGTCCCTCGAGGGTGTTGAGCTGCCCAGCCGGCCGTTCTTTAAAGCCCAGCGCACCCTATTGGCGGCGGCCGGCAGTATCGAGGAGCTAGTCAGCAATCCTGCGACCCGCCTCCTGAGCCTCTCCATGCAGTATTTCGAGAGCAGGGCGCTGCACGTGGCCGCGGAACATCGAGTACCCGATATTCTCCGGGCTTATCCGGACGGGGGCCTGCACGTGAGCTTAATCGCGGAGCAGACCGGTATTGAGGAACAGAAACTCTGTAACACGATCTCACCACCGCGGCTGCAATATTTGTGCATAAGGCTAATGTCAAAGGTGCAGCCCGTATCCTCCGGTGTCTCTGCTCCCAGCACGTCTTCCGCCAGACGGCAACTGACACGTTCGCGAATAATGCTGTCTCGCAAGCACTCGTAGGCAATGAGGACCTACGAGCGTATATCATGCTCTTGTATGTGAAATGAATTCCCTGCCGCGAACCCAATGCGGACCGTTCTCACACCTCCTAGTGCCCTTGACATATATTCGGCGTCAGATTACCTCCCCGTAGCCCTCACGGATGCGAAGTTCGGCTCAAGCTACAAGGTCGAGGAGACCGCCTTCAATCTTGCTGTCGGCACAGAGCTGCCGCGGTGGTCCTGGTTGGAAGCCCGTGTCCCTGCCTCACAGGTGAAGAGGGTCAATAGTCGTGGCTACCCCCGTACTGTGCACGATGAAGTCCATCGCGACGAGACCAACGGGGTAAGCCCAGAACCGGTTAATCTGGTACAACGCCCAGAGCTCGAGATCTTTAGCAGGGCAATGGTTGGCGGCGGAAAGGTATTTGGCGCCGCTCACGTTGTCGACTACCCGTGGGGAGAGCTTGGGAAAGCCACTTTAGTCGATGTTGGCGGAGGTATCGGTAGGTGTAACAAGAATTTTGCCTCGAAGCTAAATATTAGTCGTCGCGGTGACTGATTGAAAGCAGGAGGATTCCCGTTGCAGCTTTCAGAGTTATATCCGAATCTCAACTTTGTGGTGCAAGACCGCCCGGCAAATATCGAGAAGGGGAAGGCGTTCTGGTCCGAAAGGAACCCTAAGGCTCTGTCAAGCGGCAGAGTGCGGCTTATGTCGTACGATTTCTTCCAGAAGAACCCTATCAAGGACGCAGAGGTCTACTGGCTACGAGCTATCTTGTAAGTCAACACCCTCATGTCTCTCACGTCTAATTTATGGTCAAGTAACGTTAACGGCTGCCCAGGCACGACTGGTCTGATGATTACTGCGTCCAGATCCTCTCTCAGATTCACCAGTCTATGGGAGCCAATTCCCGTATACTGATAGCTGATCATGTAATGAACACCACGTTAGGGTGTGAGGAGCTCAAGTCTGCTCCGGAGCCTCTGCTGGCCAACTACGGACCTTATGTGCGGTATAGCCACCAGCGCGATCTCGCCATGATGTCTATCATCAACGGCATTGAGCGGACCCCGGAACAGCTCAAGAAGCTGCTCTCAGCTGCTGGTCTTAAGATTCGTAAGATCTGGGAATGCCGCAGCCAGGTTGGCATCGTCGAGGCTGTCAAGGCATAAGTTGTCAAATATAGGGGGCATCGGTTACGTTATTTTTTTTTTTAAATATATTAAATTTTTGTCGCCTAATTATATCGGTTGCGTTTTAATTCCGATTGCATATTATATAACTTGATTGACCCTTTAGTATTCCGTATTATTCCAATCGTAACTTTCTATTGTACTAATCGGAATACTTTAAAGCATACATCTGAGCGTTTGACAAATTAAACCTTGAAAGCTACTTCCCGATCGAAAGCTCTAGCCACTGCTACGCCGCAGGCGCAGCCACCTCAAAAAAGGGGCATCACCTCGACGTCTTGGAAGGTTTTGCCCAGTAGTTATGTGGAATCAAACAAGTCAAACCCAACCTCGACCACTTGTTATACCGAACTCCACTAAAAGTGGTAGTTGCGGTCTGCATACCAACACTCACTTGTGAGATTGCGTATAATATGTCCATGTAATCAAGATTCCATCTTATGTGCGTTCTTGTTATGTCTATGTAACTGCACGACAGTGTAAAACGGTAGACAGGTCTTCGCTTAGCAACTGCGAAGCTGTTACTGATTTATATCATTCCTCACCGACCGTGTTAGCACTTATCCCGGCATCTATGAGAATCTGCCGGAGGTGTATGAAGGCTATAGCACAATGTATTCCCCACGTGTTTTAATGCAGCGAATGGGACGCATCTAGTCAACCTACAAGATAGTCTACGGCTCCCACCTGGCCTCGAAGATACAGCTCTTCCTGTCCTCCGGCACCTGATACACGCCACGGAATCGCAACCTGGGGTCCGCCTCAGCGAACAGTGCCACGAACTCGTCCCGGGTCCGCTCCTTGCTGTTGAACACGGCCATCATCTGCAGGTCCATCTCGCGGATCAGCTTGGCATCGAGCAGCCGCCCGGGCGCGTCCAGGTCCTCAGGCGGCGGGACCACATACTCGGAGACGAGAACACGGGCGCCGGGCTTCAGCGCAGGCACCAGTGCGCGCAGGATGGCTACGGACTCCCGGCGCGGCCAGTCGTGCATGATCTGGCGGAAGAAGTAGGCGTCGGCGCCGGCGAGGGGCTGCGGGTCGAAGAAGTTGTGCACCTGGTACGAGACGTTTTTGCTCCTCTCGGTGCGGGAGGTAGTGGTCTTTGCGGCCTCGATCACCTCATGGCGATCCTGCACTGTGATGCGGAATGAGGGGAAGGCCTCCGAGAGTGCCCGGGCCACGTGGCCGCTTCCGCCCCCGACGTCCACCACCGTCGCGTTGGGCGGCAGGGCCGTGCCCCACGGGTACGCCGCGACGTCGACGGTCTGCGGCCGATCGCCCGCGCTGCCGTCTGCGCTGCTGAACCCGGCCATACCCTCGTCGAAGCGGGCCTGCCGACCCGCGTCGCGGCTGAGCCACTTGAAGAAGGGCTCGTCCGTGTCAAAAGCCGCGTTGACGCCGCACTCGGTAGGCGCGTCGCTCTGTGGCCATCTCCGCAGAGCAACCGGCAGAGCCACAGCAATGGGTGCCAGGTCCACCATCACGAGGCGCAGGAAAGTCGCAAACTGGGGATCTCGAGCGAGCGTAGCTGACACGGAGGTGTGGGCGATGCGCCCGGGGCTGGGCTCACGGAAGATAAAGTTGGTCATGGCATAGCGGACGATGCGTGCGAGCTTATCCTCTTGTAGCTCTGACTTGGCAGCTAGGTCGCTCAGAGAAATGGAGCCGTCTAGCGGTACGAGGCGAGGGATGTTGAATTCCAGAAGTGTGCCTAATGAGGAGACGTCATGGTACTGAGCCGATTTATCAGCACAATCAAGTTCGCATAGATCTTGATTGGGGTCACGATCATCGTCCATGGGGTACGTACTGTGAAGGCGAGGAGACTGAGCTGCTGCCCTGGTCCTTGGACAAGTGCTTGAAGCTCGCGGGCGGCATTAGCGAGCTCTGTCGTTGCGGTCTCATTCACCCCCTTGAAATTTGGGGTCTCGATGTCCTGAACCGTCGTCGAAGGAATGCCCCGATCTTGGATGCCACGAGAAAGTGCGGCGGCATTACGGGCGATGATGCCGCTCAACTGCTCAAGCGTTCTGGCCGTCATTGTGACAGGTGTGCAATACGCCAACAACTCGAGTATTGGGGATCCAGTTCGTCCGATGTGGGGTCGCTAATAATACATCGCTTCTTCATGAACCAGTTCTCAGGTTACTCGGAGGTGCTGCTGGATCATTGCATTGCTCCTGAGGAGCCATGCTTACGCTGCAGTATGCGCCACTCGGATCCGCTTGGATGCCGAGAAGACAACGCGCATGACTCGGATTATCAGCCTTTTATATCGCATAACTCGGTGATAAAGCGCCTGGCTGAGATGCTACGGTGACATGTACACGAAGGGGTTTCGTGCTTTCTGTTCCTACATGACCACTGCTCTTAAGATAGAGTGGAGCATTGGGGCCAAACCTGGGGTAGCATCGAAGAATAATCACCGCTAGCTCAACATTCGAAATTAAGCCAGGATGAATTACCAACAGGTCCTTTTCGGTGCTGCTGGCACTGTGGCAGCGGTCGTCTTCCTTTGTCGCATCGTCTTCAACGTCTTCATCCATCCCATTGCGCGCGTCCCGGGCCCTAAGATAGCCGCGGCTTCGGATCTATGGCTAATATGGCGCACCTTCACACTACGCAAGTGCGAGACCCTCCACGGCTGTCTGGCCAGGTACGGGTCCGTGGCCCGCATCGCGCCGAATAAGATCGTAGTCTCGTCCCAGCGGGATATCAAGACCATCTACAGCATCGGGACCAAGTGTCTCAAAAGTCAGTTTTACCCGCCGTGGGGTCTTAATGGCGCATCCAATATCTTCTCAACCATCGACACGAAGGACCATAGTCTGCGCCGCTCCATTACGGCCCGAACTTTCTCCAAAATCTCGGTGTTGCAGTTTATGCCGGAGCTGGTCCAGCATGCCCAAGCGCTGGCAGGTCGGCTGGAGCTGTTGTCTAAAGCCCACAACGGTAGTTCTTCAACAGTCGACTTCATCAAGTTGGCGCGCTATCTAGCATTGGACATGCTAGGTTCATCCGTCCTCGGCGAGGACTTTGGGCTGCTGAAGAATGGCATCGAGCACCCCTTCGTGCACGACCTGGATTCCGCAGCTTTTGTAATTCCGATACGGGCTAGCTTGCCTGGCTGGCTGTGGACCATCCTCAAGCGCCTGCCAGCGAAGAAATGGCAGCACCATCTCGGTGGGGAGCAGCGTCTGGCTCATTACGCCGCTGGTACGGTCGACCGCACCTTCGCCGATGCCGCTCGGGGGAAGAAAGACGGCTTGGCACTCGTGTCGTCATATGCGAACTACGAGGCTCCCGATGGCGGACGCCTCAGCGCGGAGCGCATCATAGGAGAAATCGCCGCCGTATACTTCGCTGGGACGGACACGACGAGCATGACGCTCTCATTTGCTGCCTACGAGGTTGCACGAAGGCCCGATGTGCAAGATCGCTTGCGCACCGAACTCATGGAGAAGGCCGGACCTGATTATAAGATTTTGTACGAGGCTCTGGAGAACGACTGCACGTACCTCAACGCCGTCATTTCGGAGGCGCTCCGGCTTTATGGAGCAATCCCGTCGCACCTAGAGCGCGTTGTCCCGGCCGGGGGCATTACGCTGTCTACAGGACATGAAATCCCCGCGGGAACCATTGTGGGGGTGCAGTCGTACTCTCTACATCGGGACGCGAAGGTATTCCCCGGCCCGGAAGTGTTCGACCCCGATCGTTGGCTACAGGCGACGCCCGAGATGCGAAAGGCGCTGTCCCCATGGGGTTTCGGCAGCCGCATCTGCATGGGCATGCACTTGGCCTACGTGGAGTTTCGGCTCGCGCTGGCCGTCCTCGTCGGGAACTTTGAGATCTCCCTCCCAGACGGTTTCGATCACAACGCCATGAGAATGCGCAATCTGTGGTTCGTCTTCCCGCAGGGAGGAGAGTTTGAATTGGTCATGACCCGATTGAGCAATGGGGAGCATCTTACCATCGGACCATGATAAAGGCTGCTTTCCCCCTACCCCCCCTTTTTATCCATATAATCGGGGTATTATTAGGCTTATGTTGTTAGGCGGTTATACTTGGCGGGTGCTTTTAAGAGAACCACAGAGGCAGAAGGGTACCGTTTCCAGGCTCTTCCCCACTGCCCTAAAAAGGATGCACACTCCCATATAATCCAGAAAAGGATATCGTAATAAATACGGCCAACCATTCAAATATTCCGTTTAAAAAATGCTGATGGCAGGATTAAAACGCTCTTTTTCTGGCGAATGATGCTACGAAAACCAGGGATTTATTGCTATTTGCTTGTTAAAATCATTTGTGGTGCTACTAGGCTGTTAGGTTTGGTTGCTACAAAGTGTGCGTTCTTTTCCAGGGCAGTTTGGGGGGGGGGGGGCTTCAAACCCGGGCACATATCACTGTCAATCATCTGCATCTCTACCGCATTCGCATTCTTGCTCCATATTAAGCTGATAGCGTGTACGGTATATGAATGTCTCCGCAAGCTCCCTACGCCCTTTAATAAAGCTTAACGCGCGCGACAAAACATACTATTTCTGATACCGGATTTTTGTGCACATACTAGATTAGAAGGTCATCAATATCAATGAGTGGTTCGTGCTATGCTGTTAAAGCAGATACATGTATGTATGTAGGTCAGTTAACAGGGCGGTAGCGGTAATCTGTCTGAGCCCAAGACAGTGGGAAGGGTTCTATCCAATCTTGGTGTGCAGTAGATTGTGCGTCGAAAAGGAGAACAGCATATCTTACATAGGTCGCCTGCTGCGTAACCAGAGCCTACCTAAATAGTATGCAGGCTAAGGTAACATCGTCATTGAGGTCGCTTGGTATGCCATGCCCGGGCGAGCGATGTTGTCCAATCCGTCTCTGCTGTCCGATCCATGCGTAGCTTGCAGGAATGCATTCCTTGCGTTACTCGTGTTCGCTTGTGTCACCCACCTACATAGAAGTCGGAAGTCGTAATAGTTTCCGCCTATGTCTCGGAATCCGAGTATGTCCACGGCCTACAAACCCGATTTCTTTGGTGCACCAATGTTAACCCCGGGCAGCTAAACCCGCTCGTTTCGGTTGAATGAAGACAAGGACAATATATCAATTATGAGACCGCCATTCTTCAATATGTAGCTTCCTGTTTTTCCACATCCCCTTGATGGCGAGACCCTCGCAATTTCTTCATCGAATAACCAAATCGTTCCGACACAAGGCATCATCCACCAGCCAACCATCCTCTGCAAGAACCCCAGACAGGCAAACTATCAAAATGGCCTCCAGCACCAACCCCCTTTCCGCTAGCCCCATTGGCTTTGGCCTGATGGGCATGACATGGCGTGCGAAGCAGACGCCCGACGAGCAGGCCTTCGCTGCGATGAAGGCAGCCGTCGCCAACGGCGCCACCTTCTGGTCTTCTGCCGACTTCTACGGCACGAGCGATCCATTGGCCGGTGTTAAGCTGCTGCGCCGCTACTTCGAGAAGTACCCTGAGGATGCCGCCAAGGTCAAGATCTTCATCAAGGGATGTGCCGACCCCGCGACCTTGGTCCCGACCAACGACCGCGAAGGCGTCCGCGCCAGCGTGGAGAAGTGCGTCGGCGTGCTCGGCGACGTTAAGAAGATTGATGTCTTTGGTCCCTCGCGTCAAAACCCCGGCGTACCACTCGAGGAAACCCTGGGCGAACTCAAGGCCCTCGTGGCAGAAGGTAAGATCGGTGGTGTCGGCCTGTCTGAGGTCGGCTCCGAGACCATCAAGAAGGCCCATGCCATCTGCCCGCTAAGCCTGGTCGAGGTCGAGTTCTCGCTCTGGAGCACCGACATCTTGACCAACGGCGTTGCTGCTACCGCTAAGTCGCTCAACATCCCTATCGTCGCCTACTCGCCCCTGGGACGCGGCTTCTTGACGGGCCAGCTCAAGAGCGTCAAAGATATCCCGGAGGGCGACATCCGCGCTTACTTCGACCGCTTCCAGCCCGAAGTGCGTACCTTCTCTCTTAACATTTCCACTCAGTTTCTGTCGTTGCCAATACTGATTTTGATTTCCCGCCATAGAACTTCGACAAGAACCTGGAGCTCGTCGACAAGCTCACCGCTTTCGCTCAGAATAAGGGTGTGACACCCCCACAGCTGGCTCTAGCTTGGGTTCTTGCAAACTCGAAC
Source organism: Monosporascus cannonballus (assembly GCA_004154925.1). NCBI lineage: Eukaryota > Fungi > Ascomycota > Sordariomycetes > Xylariales > Monosporascus > Monosporascus cannonballus. The sequence goes on from QJNS01000052.1 coordinate 16,800, forward strand.
TCAGGCAGCTGTGGCACCATCATCCCCATCCCAGGTGCTACTACTTCACAGCGCGTGGGGGAGAACACGAAGATCGTCACGCTGTCGCCAAACGAGAAGGCGCAGCTCGACGCCATTCTCAACTCGGTCCAGGTCGTGGGTGGCCGATACAACAAGCAATTGGAGATGACTCTGTGGGGATAAAGAGGCAGTGGCAAGTTAAAAGGAAGTACGACGAGGGAGCGAAAGAATTTGATAACATAAATTAAACATAAAATATAACTAAAGTCCTCGCTGTCTTTTATTAAAATGAAGAAGGAAGACTCTCTTTTATTGATTTCATCTTTTTTATCCGCTTCGTAGTCGTGCCTTGGTAGATACAAGTTCTAGAGAGAGTTTATTAATTTAAATTTATTAATGACCCTGGTTTAAGATATCCTACAGCGGTAAGAGTAATAGGCGTTATAAGAATAGCTTTAGGAATACCACGGTTGGATGAAGAGGCTATTATGAGGGAAATTCAATCGGTACGGAAAATTCCACGCCATGAATTATAGTTGCTCCTATTATGCTAAACTTTTATATATCACACATTTTGGTAAAAATCACTATTTATTATTGGAGTTATTCATTATAGGCTCCGAGGTTAAAAAGCTTATATAAAACTCTGACATCACCTACTGAAGTATATAACTGAAAAAGGTGTATTAACAAGTTGTTAACCTTTAAAAGATATTAAATAAAAGGTAGGAATAGTTAAATGTTTTAAATATACAGAGAAACAATAGTAGCAAAGAGATAAAGATATCGGAGTAATCGAAGTAGGTTTTTATTAAGCTGTTAGTTAATTAAGATATAACGTTGCTAGGTTCAATATATTCTCCTAGCTGTTAAAAAGTAATAATTGAAGGTTTTAGAGTATTAAATAATTTTTCAAAAACAAAATACAGAAATAATTAACTTTAAATAAAAAAGAAAAATATAAAAGGTTATACCGCCGTTATCTTAATAAGTTTAACACGATAACTCACAGATTTTTAATAGAATTTAAACTTATATTTTTTAAATGTTTTAAATTAATGTCATACGCTTAAGTTATAATATCTTTGTTAAAAGATTAATTTAATAATTTAACATTTAAGACGGATTAAGATGTCGAAATAAAAAAGGTGTAATAGAAACGAATAATTGTATAAAAAAAGAAAATTATAAGGTTAAATTATTAGTTAATCGTTAAAGTAAAATAACGTTATAAAAATATAGTAGCCGGACGAATTTTTAATGTTATTAAAGTTTTAATAGGCATTTATTTAATTTTTCTTTGCTACTTATAATTTACGAAATTAATAATTATAGATATTAACGAACTCCAGTATAAATTAGGCGAATAGTTTTTCTTTAAATAATTAATCGTCTCCTTTATGTATTATCTACTTAGATAATTAGTTTTTTTAACTTAAATTTTATAGCTTTAAATATGTGATAATATGCACAGCTAGTCCTTATAAGGTGGATTAGAGTGTCCAAACCCCAATTGGGGTTTGGAATTGCTAACCTTTTGGTATTGTGGTTAGCGTCGCACCCTCGCTACCTCACAAAATAATTTTAATGGAAAGAACTTTTTCTAATAATTTACAAAAGTGTTAACAATTTAGTTTTCGTATTTAAAATAATAATTACGTTTTGTTTATTAGCTTTTTATACTTTAAAATTATCGAAAAATAATAATCCAAACTTTAAAGCTTTTTTTATATTAAAGTTATCTATAAAAAGTGTTATTTACGTGTAAGAACAATTATACGATGAGATTTTCGTTATTTTCGAATTATAGAGTTAAGATACGTATAAAGTAAGCGTAAAAAGTTTAGTTAATGGCGTTAAAATATGTAACGTTTGAATTTTTGTAATATCTTAATAAATAAAAAGTAGTTTTAATTAGGTCCGAACCAATATTAATTGCTTTATATACTACGTTGCCGATTTTCTAACGAAATACAGCTTTTTTGAAATTGACATTAAATTGACGTTATATTTGTTTTAAATTTTATTTTATTTTTAAAGTTTAAAATAACAATTTTCGATTTTAAAAAGTTTATAACGTCAGGAACTATCTTTTATAAGTTCTTTATAATAATTATAATTTTTATTACTTAATTACGTATAATAAATATTTCAAGTAATTAATAAAAGCCTTTAATGTTATGGATATAAAAACATTATTTTAAATCTTTTAGAAGTTTTTCGATATACGTTACATTACGAAACATATATATTATAAATATATTGTTAACTTAGAACAATAACGCTACTTAGTTATTATATATTATATTTTAATTTGTTGAAAGAAGTTTTAAATACAAAATTTTTAAATTTGTAATTAAGTTTTGTTATTATAGAAATAACAATTATTTTAAGCTGCATAATTCATTTCAAAGTTTAATATAATAATTTAAACGTATAAATATTACGAAAACACAGATTCTCGTCTTTAAAAAGAAATTTTTAAAGACGAACGCTAATGCGTAGCGGCTAAACCTCGGCCAAAATCTTTAATTTTTCTAAATAATTTAGATAGTCTAAATAGTTTAACCAGAATATATAAATTACATAAATCTATAGTACACTTACTTAAATCCGATAAAAGATATAATATATAACTCTTTTTATAAATAATACCTATTTAATTTTGCTTTTGAATTATTAAGTTAAATTCTTAATTAAAAGCATTATTTTTTAATTAAAGAAAAAAATGCGTAAATCGTTTTAACGAATAAACCCAGAAATTATTCTACGCCTTATTATTCTTTACAAATTAAAACTTTTTTTGAGATGTTATATATACCTTTAAATAAATATATAACAAATTGGTTATATTTTAATAATTGCTTAATTAATAATCGATAAATACTTTATCGTTTAATTAAATACAAGCTTTTTTTGATAAAAATGATATTACAAAACGACATTTTAAAAAGAAATAAAGAATCCGATTTCCATTACAAACTAATACAAATAAATCATTAAACGAAATAATTACCTACTATTAAAAGAAATGCTTTAATTAATCGATAATATAACATCAATAACTATTCGATTTTAAAAAGTCTTTCTTCCTTCTAATAACAACCTATTTCTACCAAAAATATTATTAAAATTTACGAATCTAAAACTAGAAATATTAAGAAAAAAAATATAAAACCAAACAAAAAGGCAAAAGAAAAAACAAAAAAAAAGTTAACGAAAAACTATATATCTTAATAATAAAAGTCCGAATATTTTTTAAAAAGCTAAATTCGCTTAATAATAAAAGTCTTAACCTTATTATTATTCGGTACAAATCAATTACGTAAAAACACCGTTTTACTTGCTAATTATAATAAAATATCAAATATCAAAGATTACAAATTAATTCCTTTTACGGCTTATAATAAATTTACGGATATAGGAATATTTCTAATTCAAGTTAAGTTTTGCGTTAGAGTTTATAAAAGTTCTTTAATTGAAAATTATCAAAATTTAATACTCATTTCGCAACTATTCCTAAGAAAAATATTTTTATAATTCGAACCCATTATAAAAAACTATTTACAAACCTATCTTAATACCTTTTCGAATATAATCAATTATATTTTTTTAAATAAATATCTGTAACAGCTTGGCGATTTAACTAATTATTAAACCTAAATCGCACGAGTTTATATTGGCAGGAATATTATGAGATTTTAAGCAATAAATACAATTATTGCTTACTTTTCGTAATACTAAAAGCGTTTTAGGTAACTAATTATTATTATAAACTATTATTATTTATTTTATAAAAATAACGAATATATACAGTTTATTTTAATTTATTAGCTTATTATAAATAAATTAAAAATCCGCGTTATTAGTTTATTCTTAATAAGTTGATAATTCGGCTTATTGGCTTATTACAAATAAGTTGATAATCTGTTACGTAATTTAACTCATTTAATCTATTTAGTTATTTCTATTACAACCGTTTCTGGAGGCTGTGAATAATTAGAACGTAATCCGATTTTTCTTTTCTAAAAATCTTACCCTCAAAAGTTTTTCTAATCAATCCATTATTTTTTTAAATTATGTTTAATTGTATTTCCAAACCTCGTTTTCGTAAAACTGAATAATATCATACTTTAATTAACTTAATTAAAGTAAAAGATTTTAAATTTATGCCATATTTCTTTTGAAAAAACCTTATTCAATACGTAATAAAAAGGATTTTTGTAATAAAAATATATATGTCGTAGCCGGTTCTATAATAAAAGTGTGAGATAACGAGAGTATAACGCTAGCCACAATACCAAAAGGTCAGCAATTCCAAATCCCAATTGGGGTTTGGACACCCTAGTTCACCTTATAAAAACTAGCTGTGCATATAATCACAAAAAGAAATATTTTTATTTCTATAATTAATTATATATTGCGAAAGTGTATTTTTTAAAAAAGCAAAATTTATTATCGAAAAGGTTTTTTCCGATCTTTTTACCCCGTTATCCCGTTTTTGTGGTTACGGCAATAGTACTAAATATAATGTGCTAAACTTATTAATTGTATTTTTTAATCCTTGGATAAATCCGATAACTTTAAGCGCCGTAAAACGCAAACGATAATAAAAATTTAGGCTTTTAAAAGTATAAATATTATTAATTAAAGTTCCGTTAATCCGTAAATGCCGTCTGTATAAAACATTAATTAAAACGTAATTTTAGATTTCGTTATTATAGGTAAGACTTTCGTAATAAATATTAAACGTTTATAAGGCTTTTTACGAATTTCTAGATATTTTCGAAATTTGGATAATTCTTTCATTTACTAAAGATTTCTTCTATTTCGTATATAATTTCGTTTGTTATTTCCACATTGTTTTATTTTTCATATATTTTAATGGTATTCGTTATTAATTTCACCAAAGAAACATAGAAAATTAGACACAATATATATTTAAGTGGAAATTCTAAGTAGTCATTATTTGCTAAAATTTGCTTCGCAATTTTATATAAAACGATATACTCAAAATCGACGTTTTAATCTGATTTTTTTTGTTAAATATACTTTATATTATTATAAATTATTGTTGTGTTTTAAAACTCAAATTTTTAACCGTTTTTCGTTATAATATTTACTTGTTTAATTATATATAAATTTGAATTTTAATTTTATTTTCTAGAATAAGTATTTAAATTATTTTAATATAAAAATATTTTGATTTTGATAAGATTATTATATATCGTTTTTAAAAAGTATTAAGTGCGAGATTTAAATTTAGATTTATTAAAGGCTTTTTAATATTTTTATAAAAAGTAATATTATATATTAATTAGATCAGAAACTACCTTTTAACTTAATTATTATGTTCATAGTTAATATAATGTTTTAAATATGTTTTTAGTATTTAATGTAATTATTTAATTTACTTATTTTTCAAAATTTAACTTTATTAAATAATATATAATTTATTTTGATTTATAGTAAATAGTGTTGCTAAAGCTTTAAAATAAACGTAAGCTTTTTGTGGAAAATAAATTCATATAATAATCCGCATATATTAAAACTAATGTTTTAAACAAAATATATTATTTATTTAATATTAAGACTTTTAGGGTAACATAAAAAATAAAAGAGGTTTGTAAATGTACTAACGATAAAGAAAATATTATCATAATAAATTTCCTTTATTAAAGATTTAGATGAGAGAATTTAATAATAAAACTTATAGTTATTAAATATTATGGGTTTTTTTTTTAAAAATTAGCAATGATTATAATTTTTTCACAAGATTTATACCGAGATGTTTTAGTTTCATTATAAAAGCTATATTATTATTATATTTTTTAAATTCTTATTTTTATTTTCTAAAAAACTAAACACATTAAGATTACTTTAGAATTTTATATATTCTTAGATATTCGTATAATCAATATTAATATATATCGTATATTAAGTTTATGTAATATTTGCTTTTTAAAACTTATAGCTTTTTATTATATCATCTAACTTTTTAATATATGTTATTAGATATAACTCGTATTATAGTAAGTTGGTGTAAATATAAATAGCTTTTTTTAAAGTAATACGTAAAATTATATCACTAATTTAACTATTTCTTTTTCGAAATTTAAATATTTATTTAAAATGTTGATTTTGGCGTTTTTAAAACTACTTTTTTATAAATATTAATAAATTCGAAATGTGTTAATTTTTTTATATGTCGTAATTTCTGTTGTATAAATCTTCTAGTTATAATAAAATAAATAAAATTTTCATACTCAGTATAAATTTTAATTTAATAAAATTCGTTTAAGACAATATTTAAATTTTCGAAAAATTTTAATAATAATTATAAATTCTTTATTTGAAATAATTTTATTCATTTCGATATTTTAGTTTATACGACAAAGATAAAATAAGATAAAATATATTTTAATTATTTCGTTATCAAATTATTATATTTAATACATAATTTAAAATATCGGTTTTAATTAAACAAAACACATTAAATTATATATAATCATTAATAATTTGTGAACAATTAAACCTTTAATATTAAAAACTGCGTTTTATTTATATTATTTATTTTAATTTTTTTAATAAACGTAATTGAAAATATAATAATTTTATTAAAAGTTTAAATAAATTTCTTATAATGTATGTGTAATCCAAATCGTATTTATATTTTTTTAGTATTTTTAATATTTATTATTTATAAAGTATAACGATGTTGTTTAAATTTATTTTAATATATTCCGGAAGAAGTATATATTTTAAACCTTTTATTTTTGATTTATTAAATTAACCTTTTTCCGTTAATTTAAAATTTAGTATTTTATAAATTACAAAATATTTATTAACATATCCTATAACGCAGTATATTAGTAAGCTAGGCATACAAATATGCTGCACACTTTTTGGAATTTCGCGACAACAAATTCAAATAAAACAACTATAACGTAATAAATTAATTTATATTAATCGGATTCTTTATCGCTAAATATATTTATAATTTTTTTTACAAGTACGCGCATTATATCCGGGCTTATTGTAGACGTTATATTTTTGTTTGTTCGTTTGAACCTTTTTACAACGATCCCTTTTAGCCGTTGTTAGCTGCAATTATTTACTATTACTTTTTTTTCTAGCTATAAAAGCTTGTGTCTTTTTTACCAAGTATTTTTTCTTTTTAAAAACGGATATTTTTGGTTTTTCGGCGTTTATTAAAGACGTAATTCGTTTTGCGAAAGAACTATTTTCTTTTCGAAAAAGAAAACCATTTTGTATAGAAGCATTAGGTTATTTTTAATTAAAAGATTAACCGATTTAATTATTTTTATTAATAAGTTATCTTAGTGATTTTTAATTTTTCTTTATAAATAACGTCCTTATCGAATCGCTTTAATAATATTTTTAGGGGTTTTCGTAAGTAAGAAAGTAACGAAATTGGCAAAGGTAAGCGGCGAAACGGTCGGTATAAGTATAACTAAAATTTCTAGATGGGAAAAAACGCGATTAAAGTCGAATAAAATGAATCTTGTTTTTGCGAATCCGGATTTGATATTATCGGTCGTTATAATAGCTTTAAACGCGTTACAAAAACCGGCGATAAAATTCTTCTTAGCGATATAAGTAACGTATCGCCGTATAAGACTTTTAATATATAACGAATAAGCGCGTTTTAATACGAAAAAACAGGATACGCCAAAAGGTTAAAATCGATAAAAGAAATAGGCAGGTATATAAAACGTAATAATACTGTTATTTGCGCAGTAATTTTCGAATTAAATCGAATAATAGCTTTCGTAATTATCGAGAATAAAAAGACGTTTCGAATTTTGGTGCGCATTTTAATATATTTATTAAAGTTTTTAATTTATTTTATATTTAGTTTATTTATTATCCAGCTGTTTTCGCTTATAGCAAAGGTTTAATTAAATGAAAGTAGATTATCGACGAACTAGCAAAAAGGTAGTTTTTCCCAGTAAGAATAATAAATAGAAGTAAAGCTTAACTTTGAAAGTTAACGGTTTAAATTATTATAAACTATTCCCGACTTTATTACTGGGCCTATCTAGGGTTTTCACGTTTTTCAGCGTTAATACTAATTATGTCTGCTGTTATAAGAAATCCTATTAAAAATCCTATTTCGTCGAAGTTATAGATATTTTTTTGCGATATTATATTTTGCGATTATAGCCCAGAGAAGCTTAAATTACTTTCGAAATATTTCTGGATTTTCGCGTAAAATCTTTTGGTAATTTATCGATCGATTTAAACGCGGTGTAAGTTTTTTTTGCCGTTGAATAAAGTTAGATGCCCAGTTAACTCCAACGCGTATCGCGATACGTTATACAAGCAGCGAATTCGCCATATCATTAACGTGCTAAAACCGGACAGAAAACGTTCGCGCATTTAGGTTAAGGACTTTTTCGATAATCGATTTTTTTTCGATTGGCGTTAATTTTTGTAAAGGAGGGACAATATCGGCTCGAGTGTATGTATCGTTATATCGCGTTTTTAAGGTGAATTGTAAGATATTATAAATAGAACCAAGCTTTTTATAACTAATTTTAGGGTCATTTTTCTCAACTTGAACGGTTAGATTCATTCTCGATTTTTTATAAGCCGTTCCATATAGTGGTTGTTGAGAAATAAGTAATTGAAGTTGGATGATAAAATTGTTAAAAAAAGTGTCCAGCTTATTTGTATGTCCAGCTCACTTATGTAATACGTTATATATTTTTATTTTCAAATAAAAATAATGTTGAAATATTTTTCTCATATATAATTTATTATCCGTTAAAATGTTACTGATAAATTCGTATATTTTGGTAATATAATTAAATATTTAAATAATATATATTTTTTATTAAATACAAGATTTTACGTTGTTTTAATTTTATTGAAATTATATTTATTTTTAAAGTTAAATATTATAAATTATAAAAGTCTGCAAAATTCATATTTTATTTTAATAATTAAAAATTAATAATATTAAATTTTAATTCGTAATATTATTAAATTATTTGTAATTAACTATAACTCGTAATTTGTTATTTTTTTATATATATAAAAATTAAAACACATTTTATAAGTAATTATAATCATCGAATCTAATTTTTATACACAAGATTTTTAAATATGTTTTTAAAAATACGTAATTTATTGTTGTTAAAATTATAATTAAGATAAAATTTCGAAAATAAATTTTGCTTTAATAATATTTCGAAAATTTATTTATTATATTCTAGTAATTTCGTTTCGAAAATGGTTTTGAAAAATTATTGGTATTTATAAAATTATAAAATTGAATTAATTGAAATTTTATCAAAATATTTCATGGTTTAAATTTTATTGTAATAAGAATAATAATAATATATTAATTTCTTTGTAATAATTATCGCTTTTTCGAAACTATACGTTTTTAAAAAATAAAAAATTTGATATATTTTTATATCTATGTTTGATTATTTTTTCAAACAAATATTAAATTTTTTTGTTGTTGAAATTCTTTTTATCGGTAAAATATAAAATATATTTTGTGTAATTAATTTCTCTATTAATCAAGGTTTCATGTTTATATATTTATAATTATCCTTTAAAACTCTATCGTAACGTGTATATAAAAATCTTTAATAATTAATTTTACTTTATTCTTTTCCGTTATTATAAACGCAATTTTAATTTTCGATATCTGTATTTATATAATCTTTGAAACTATATTTTTATAATATTTTAAATTTATTAATAATGCCTAGTATAATATAACTTTCGCTGAAGGCTTTATATTTTACTAATGGGATACATTAACACGTATTAGTTTATATATTTAGAGCAATAAAGTTATTAACAGGTTTTATTATAGCTTTTAAGGCTTTTTTAAAAAAATCTCTTAAATTTTAGGTGTTACACTTCTGGAACTGTTTTGTAAATAACCTTTTTAATACGTTGTTGAATTTATCGAACCTTATTTATATTTTTAATATAATATATTAAATTATTATATTTAGTATTTCTGTTAAGATTTTGAAATTGTGAAGTTATATTAAAAATTTTATATTAATTTATAATTTAATAATTTTTTAAATAAATTATCTGGTGGCATAATTTATAATATTTTGTGTAATCTTTTATAATTTGTAGTTGTTTTAATAACACCTTTAAATACATTATTTAGTTATTTTTTATTCTTTTAAATTTATAATAACTATAAATTATAAATACGCAATAGTAATAGTGGTTTAACAATATATCTTGGCTATATATTTAATTAGCTCTTTTATAAATATTATTTTCTATATAACTTTATAAAGTGAGATATTTATTAATACTATTTTATGAAGTAATAATATATAATTACTATTATTATCGTTTATTTATTTTATTATTTTCGATTTAATTCAAAGAACTTTGTCCTTATATATATATATATTACGTTAATAATAATTTTGTTTCGATTTCGTATGTATTAAATAGTTTTCTCGCTTATAATATACGGTATATATTTTAATCTATTTCATTAAAAACTGCAAAATAAAGATTCTTTAATGATTTCTTTAAAGCGTATTATTATTTTTCTAATGTTGTCTGGCCAATTTCTTAGCTTTTTATATTTTATATCTGAGAGTTTTATCATAATAACCTTATTTTGTATTGAGTTTGGATTATATTAATAATTGTTTATTATTTATTTAATTTATTTCAAAATATTTTTCAAATACTAATATATAATTATTTTATGTTAGATTTTAAATAAAAAGTGTTTATAAGTCTTATACTCAGTTTCGTTTATAATTATAAAATTTAGTATTAATATTAATTTATTTTATATATAAATTTAAATTATATAACCTTTCAAATAATATTACATACAATATTATAATAATAAAAAAATATTAAGATTAATTTTAAGCTTATTTATTTATTTAGTTTTATTATTTCTATATATTAAACATATTAATAGTTACGGACTTTAAATATTAAAATATCATAATTTAAGAAATATTCAAGTGAATTATATTTAAACACATTGTTTTAAAATTATTTATAAACTGTAATATTAATATTTTCTTTTTTTAATTTAATTTTATTCTGAATTAAATAAAGATATTACGTTAATTACATGCTAATTCCTTTTATCGTAATTATTAGACATATAGTTTGAGTTTTATCTTTTTGTTTATTTTTTTCGAAAAGCTTTATGTTTAATTTTTTTATATATAATTATTATAGATTTATATTATTTTAAAATTTATTTTTCTATTTACAACATAATATTTTGCCTTATAATAAATTTAAATTCAACAATTCCAGTTTTTGTAAATTATACAGTTACAAACTTTATTTATAATATAAATATAATAAAATAAAAAGAATTTAAAATACGTTTAATATTACAGATATAAGTAATTTTTTAAAAATATCTTTAAATAGTTTAAATTTAACAAACTTTTAAATGTTTTAAATTTAAATTCTGTAATAAATTTTAATTAAATAAGTTAATTTATTTAAGGCAATTTTGTAATATCCGATATTTTATATTTATTATCGAATTTTTATTTACAATTTAAATCGATTTCGTAAAATTAATATTCTTCTTCGAAATAAATAAAACATATATTTAAAAAGTTTGATTATTAACAGATTTCTTTGAATTTAAAAAGATTATTACTTTTTATATTTTAAATATATATTAGTATTTAAAAATTTATCAATTAATAATTAAATAATCAAGATAAGATTAATTTTATTATTACTAAAATATTTATATTATATAAGTATTAAATAATTTTATTAAGTATTTAGTTTAAATGTTACAAGTTTAAATAAATAAAGATATTGCAGAATTTCGATACTAAATATAATAATTCAATGTGTTCCGTAATAGTAAAAATATTTTAAATAATATATTATTTTTATGAATGATTTTCATTTAAATTATAAAAATAACGAATATATATTGTACTTTTGTTTATTAAATTATTATTAATAAGTTCATAATCTAGCTTATTAGTTTGCTATTAGTAAGTTGGTAAACCGGCTTATTGATTTATTATTAATAAGTTGATAATTATGTACGTAATCTGACCCACTTGGTCTTCTTAGTTGTTCTTCTTATAACCGTTTTTAAGGGCTGTAGCTGGTTAAAACGTAACAATATCAGCATTTTCTTTTTAAAAAAAATACAAATGTTATTTAAAAACGTAAACAAAAATTAATATATTGTTAAATAAGTCTATTTCTTTATTTAACCAAATTGATATCCGAATACAAAACTGAATTAATAACTTAACGGCAATTTCGAATCTGGGAAAAAAAGGCATTATTTTATCCTTATTATAGCGGCTTAAAACGTGAAGTTAAAAAAAAACTATATATAAAATCTAAAATTAAATGTTTTACAAAATATACCAACAAAGTTATTATTACCAACCGACGTACTTTTGCTTAATGTTTCAAAAAAAGAATTAACAAACAAAATAACGACTAAAATTTTAACAGCATAATTAAAAAAACAAAGACAATTGTTAAAAAAACCGAATACGACTTCGAAAAAACTTTTTAAAACAAATCCAACATAAGATATTATAATTATAACAAAGAAAAGATTTTAAAAACATATATTAATTTTCTACTATAAAAAACCTAAAAAAAGTTATTAATCTTTGAAAAGACCAAAATATCTAAATATAAAATAGATAATAAAACCAAAAAATGAATTCAATTCCTTTCTAGTAAAATTTTCTTATTATCACACCTACTTAAATCTAAAACGAAATCTTAAAATATAAGAATTATCTCATATAATAAAACTTTAAATATAACGACTAAAGGGTTTAACTAATTATTAAATCTAAGTCGTACGAGTTTACATTAGCAGAAGTTTTATAAAAATCTTAATAATAAATACATTAACTAACTGCGTATTATAATACCAAAAATATTTTAAGTAACGAAATTATATTACAAACTGGTACTATTTAACCTATAAAAATAACCAACGTATATATCTTAGTTTTAGCTTACTAGCTTATTATCAATAAATTGGTAATCAGATTTACTAGCTTATTGATAGGAAGTTAATAATCCGTTACGTAATTTAATCTATTTAATTTCCTTTACCATTTCTATTACGACCATTTTTAAAGGTCGTAATTTGTCAAAACGTAATATAATTCTTTTTTTCCCAAAAATATTATTCTAAAACCTTTCCCAGTAAATCTTTCGTTTTGTTTAAATACATTTAATTGTATCTTAAAACATCGCTTTCGTAAAATCGAATAGCATTATATCTTAAATAAGTTGATTAAAATAAACGTTTCGAAATTATACCTTATTTCTTTGTATTTTTCTAAAAGCTTTACATATTAAATAATAAAAAAGGGTTTTTGTTATAAAAGTATATACGTTATAATAGGTTATATAATAAAACAAATATCCTTATTTCTATGATTAATTATTATATTGCAAAAATTTATGTCTTAAAGAATTAATTATCCAAAAAGCTTTACTTAATTCTTTTTACTCAGTTATTCTATATTCGTCATTAACGATTATAGTATTAAATATAAACTACTAGATTTATTAATTTTACTTTTAAATTCTGGAGAAATCTGATAACCTTATATACCGTAAAATAGAAACGGTAATACAAATTTACCTTTTTAAAAACTAAATACTATTAATTAAATTCCGTTAAATTATAAATATTACTTTGACAAAACGTTAATTAAGATGCGGTCCTAGATACTATCGTTATTAATAAAGTTTTTGCAATAAACGTTAAGCGTTTATAAGAGTTTTTTTTTTTACAAATTTTAAAGTATTTTCTGAATCCGTATAATTCTTTGTATTTAATTAAGTATTAGATACATTCGATTTCTTTTCGTATGTTAAAAATTACTTTTTTTAGTATATAATGTTGTTTTTCATTTTTATATTATTTTATCTTATATAAGCTTTAATAATAACAGTTATTAATTTAAATAAAGAAGTATTAAAAACGAAACGAAATTTAGTTTTAAATAAAACTGACAATAAATAATGTTTTTAAAACTTTTATTTATAATTTTCTATAAATCTATATATTTATAATTGATCGTTTTACTGGATTTTCTTATTTATATATTTTTACAACGAAAAAAACCACTATTTTCTTTTTAATGAAGTAATTTATAAACTTGTTGTAATTATAATATTTATTTAATTGTTTATATACAACTTTAATTTTAATTTTATTTTGTTAATATAAATATTTAATTTATTTCGTTTTAAATATAATTCTAATATTATTCAACTAGAGGAACATGTTTAATAAATATTAAATATTAAAATACAATCCACTCGTATTAAAATATTTTAATATTTTTATAATAAGTAATATTATATATTAAACAAGTAATAAATAATCCTTAACTGACTTATTTTATTGATAATTAATATACTATTTTATACATACTAAATAATTTATAATTTAAGTAATATATATTAAAAAATATTAGTAATTATCAAAATACTATTGCAATATATTTTTATTTCTAGAGTTTCGGATGAAGGAAATTTAATAATAATATTTATAATAATTAAATATTATAATTTTTGATAAAATCTATATCGTTATATTTAACTTTATTATAAAGTCTATATTATTATAATTGTGTTTGAAAATGATCATGTTTATTTTTTTCAAGATATATATTAACGTTATTCTTTATTACATTCTTTCTGATATTTATATATAATTAATATTAATATATATCACGTATTGAATAGTGTTAATAATCTTTTGAAATTTGTAATATATTTCTTTTATTTCTTAATGAAGTATTGTTATATATTTTAATATCTTAATACGTATTATACAATACAACCTGTAATATTATTAAATTATTTAAAATTAATTACAAATCGTAGCGTTTTAGTTTTCTTAACAACGAAGAATATAAGGTGCTTTACGGATAACTTAAAAAGTCGCATCCATTTTTTTATAACCGTTGTTTTAAGTATTTTCTAAAAATACGTAATTCTTTTCCACTAAGATTATACATAAGATAAAACTTGGTCGATAAATTCTTTTTAAAAACTATTTCGTAATCCTATTTACTATATTCTAGTAATTTCGTATCCAGTTTCTTTTTGAAAAGCTGCTTATATCTGTTATATTATAATATAACGTAAATATATATATATATTTCTACTATAATACAGAAAATAGTATTAGTAATGTTAATAAATACTCTTTTTCGAAACCTAGTTATTTATTTAAAATATTTATTTCACCATTTCTAATTGTTTTATTAATAATAATACAATAGAAATTCGCCTTTTTTATATATGTATTGCAAGTATTGGTTTGCAAATTCTTTAGTTATAATAAATTAAGTAAAAATAAAATAATTCGTATAAATTTGAATTTAATAATTATTTTTAAAAGATATTTAAATTCTACGAAAGGCAATAATAATAATTATATGTTCTATAGCACATATAATGTAATTCAATTTAATGCGTTTAATGTAAAAACAAATATAATAAAATATAATATATTTGAATTATTTTATTATTTAATTATTGTATTTAATACGTAATCTGAAATATCCGCTTTTACTTTAACGAGATATATAAAATGATATATATTTATTATTAACTTTTAATAATTTATAAATATTACAATTTAACTTGATTATTTATAATGTAATCTAAAATAATAATATATTTTAAATTCTTTATTAAAATTAGATATCTTAGTATTAAATAGACCTAAATGCTTTAAACATTTTGAAGAATATTACAAATATATTTAATATATTCTCTTTTTAGAATAAATTAATATATTGTGGAAATATCGTACAATAAGAACATTACATATTTTGATAATATATAATTTAATTTATTTTAAAAATCTACTAATACATTCGTAACCTTTATTAAAATCATGAAATAATTATTTAATTATTTTTTATATTTTAATAAACTTATATTGGTCTTTAAAATTCAATTTTAAATATTATTAAATTTTATAAATTAACAATAATATTACTTAATCATTAAAAATTCAGTATAAATTATAATTTGTTATATTTTTAAAATACGAAAAATATAATATATATTATATACAATTTCGACAATCGAATTTATTCGTTTAATAATGAATTTTATAGATATTTTTTATGCGCACGTATATCTTTTCTATTAAAAATATAAATAAGGTAAATTTCGCAAATAACACTTTTTAAATTATTTCGTAATTTTACTTATTATATTTTAATAACTTCGTATTATATTGATTTTTAAAAGGTATTTGTATTAATAATAATATCATGCTATATTTATAAATATTTCTCATTTTTTAAAAGCATTATTTTAACTTATTATTTAATTAATTAAATTTTATTTTCATAAGAATAATAATATATCATATTTATTTTTATATTGGTCTTTTTTTATATTTTACTTTTTTTTTTTAAAATAATACATATTCGTCATATTTATATATTTATAATTGTCGTTATATTCGATCAAATATTTCAATGTGAAACTTTGAATTATATTTAGTTAATTATTTTATTAATTAAAGTTTTCTATTAATATATTCATAATTTTCTTAAACTTATATCGTAATTTACGAACCAAATGATATCGACGGTAAATATTTAATATTGTCGTTAAATAAAAACTTCGAAATATTTAATTCCATATTAAGTTTTCCGTTATTATAAATAAAACCTGGATTTCGGATATTGATAGTTATATAATATAGTAATTCACATTTTTATAGTAATTTAAATTTATAAATAATATCAAAAATAATATAATATCTGTTTAGCGTTTTAAACTTTATTATTACTGTATATTAATACTCTGTAATT
The DNA here is from genome assembly GCA_004154925.1 of Monosporascus cannonballus. NCBI lineage: Eukaryota > Fungi > Ascomycota > Sordariomycetes > Xylariales > Monosporascus > Monosporascus cannonballus. The sequence continues at coordinate 33,659 of QJNS01000052.1, forward strand.
TGTATATTTAATGTAATAATGTTATTAACAGTTTTTACCGTTGTATTATAAGGGCTTTTTTTAAAAAGACTTTTTTTAATTTTTTTGAACTTTGTTATTTTATAGCTTTTTTATAAATAATAGCTTTTTTAGTTTTTTTTAAATTGAATAAACTTTATTTATATTTCGATATATAATGTAACAAATATATTATATATCTATCTCGAGATATAAGCAGTATCTAAAAAGGGTTTTGATTTGCAGATAATAATAAAATGAGAAACTCTTTTATAGTTTATTTGTTAACAGGGTTTGCGAATTTTTCCCTTAATTAAAAAACAATACCTTTAATTAAAGGATTAGGTTAGTAATTATGGACAGAAAAACTAAGTAGTTGTTATTTATATAGGAATTTATTTTGTATATATATATTTTTTTTTCTGGTTTTTTTGGGTCTTTTAAAACCGAAAAAAACAATTTCTCTTGATTTTCGTAGGCTTTTAAAATTAAACCAAGATACTAATTTTACCGAGATTTTCCAGATTGTAGTAAAAAGCTTCACGGGTTAGTTTGCCTAGCCTTTTTCGAGTTTAGTAGAGTTTCGTTTAAACGTAACATTATTCTCTTTTTTCTAGAATCTTTGTCTCAAAGATCAGCAGATAAACCTTCCTCTTTTACTCTTATTTCCTTATATCTGAAAACTTTTAACCATATTGGATAAACTTCGAAAGGGCGTTAAATTATTTACTTAAAGTCGTTACAAACTTATTAAGTTAATTCTTTAATTTAGGTTCGAAATTATGCCGTATATGCGTTATTCTGAAAAAAAAAGCTTTTTATCAGATGTTAAAGAGTCGAAAAAGTTATCAGAATTATTCATCGGCTAACGTTTCGTTTTGTAACGAGAATTACGTTTTCTTTTCGTTTTTTCGAAATATTCGAGCAAAGATATAACGGATTAATTATTAAAAAAACCAAGACTTTTACAGCTCCAGAAGATATTTAACCTCATCGTTTGTTTAAATCGTTAATTTAAGTGGTTATATTCGAAAGGAATAATATCTATTTAAAAGAAACTTTAAAATATAAATATATTAGAAAAATAAGAAAAGTTGAACTCGGAAAAAAAGCAGAAAAAAGGAACAAGCATAATTTGCTTTTAAACTAGATGTGTTAGTGGAAATATTTACCTTTTTTGATTAGAACAACGTAGGGTTGGATTTGAGCGGGAAATCGTTATTGTCTATAATGTTAGCCGCGTTAACAACGATCGGTTAGGATTCTGGCAGTAAAACGTCTTAATTAAATTTATCGTATTTGCCAGGTGCTTAAATAGTTTTTATGTAGCTCTTTCGTATAAATAATGTTTTTACTTAATTAAATACTGAATTCCATTTTTAATTATTTTAAATCTAATATTTTCTTAATTTCGTATTCGTCGTTATCGTTTTTTTTTCAATTTCTAGACTTATTTTTGAAAGCGCGTTTTTGGGTGTTAATTTAAATAAGAAAATATAGAGAACAGGGTGTATTTCTTTGTTTTTGGATAATGATAATTAATATTTGGTTTTTGAAATAATTTCGTTAATTTTAAACGGTTTAAACTTTTAAAATCAAGTTTATTGCTGGGTTTTTTTCGTTTTATTTATAAGATATTTAAGGTTACGTTTTGCCTTTGACATAATAAATAGATTTTGTCTTTTTTTGATAAAATTAGTCCTTTAATATTTTTGTTATTGTAATACTAGGCCATTTTTTATTAGAAAAATTATAACTTAGTCCTAAAGCGGGTTTATAATATCTTGGTTTTTATTATTAGCGGTTTTGTTTTTAGGATAATAACAGTAATTTTTGATACTTTAATAAAGAATTAATTTAGGTGATGGGTTTTTACATCGAAACCGTATATAGTTATATAGGAAGATACATTTATATCGTTATTAATTAATATATTATAATCGTTTTAGACCATATTTAAAGGTTTTACTTAATTATTTTGTTAATAATTAACAGAATTTCTGAAATACTGTTTTAAGGTTTAATTTAATCGTTTTATTTGGTTATTTGTTTAAAGGTAATAAATCGTTAAAAATTTGAATTTTGCGCCGATTTGCTTAAAAAGGTTGGTACCGAATCTGAATGTAAAACAGTTGCCTTTATCAAAAATAATTTTTTTGGTATGCTATATTTGTCGTAATAGTTTCGAATAAAAACGTAAGCTAATTGTTTTACGGTCGTACTTTTTTGAAAAATAAGAAATATTTATATTTATTAAATCTGTCGATAATTACTTATATTGTATCGTACTTAAATTTAAAAACTAGACTTTTTTAATTAAAGCAACCTAATAATAAAGTTTTATTTAAAGTATTTAGACCTTATAAAGAATATTAATAAGTTGTAATAAGCTGTAAGGTTTATAACGTATTGTTTTTACCTTATTACAAATATTGCAATCCTTAATAATCTTTTTAATTACCCGGCGTAATTTCAGAAAGCTATATTTCTTTTAGAATTGTTTAATAATTTTGAAAATTCCTTAATATCCGTATAACGAGTTTTCGTAAAATTTCTTTACGAACCGTTTTTGTTAATCCTTCAAAACGTAAATTTTGCTATAGTACAGCAATTGGTCTTATAGTTATCCTTTTAGTTATTGGATTTCTTTTTGATTTTCTATATTGTAAGAATTTCGAAACCGCGTTAAAAATTTAGGAACTGGTTTTTTTAATATCTTATATAATTGTATAATACTATCTTAATTATATTATAATATCTATAGGCTCTTTTTAAAAACCTTAGAATTATAATTATTCTTGTAATTAAAACTATCCATTTAAATATTTTTTTAATATGATATATTTTAAAGTTAAACCTTATTAGAAAAATTATTTAAATCTCGTATAGTTTAATTAGTCCTCATATTTTTATCAAATAAATAAAGAATCTATAATTAAAGTAAATATCGAAAGGTTTTTTTGATTTCGTTAAGAAATAATTCTTATCCCTTACAAACGTTAACGATTACTAATGGCTTTTTATCGTAAATTGGGTATTTAAGTTTTGCATCTCGTAATTGTTTTAAATAATACATTATTATGTACTACTTTTTATTTTTTCCAACTATTTTAGGATAACTCCTGAGGTATAATTTAATACGTCGGTTTTTTAACGTTTGGTTTTGTTAGCGTTAGATAATCATATTACTAATGTTTTAATGATTTTATTCTCAAGTGATTAAAAGGCTTTTTAAATTTTTAAGAATAAGACTTATTTTCCTAACATGTTGCTTAATAATAAATCTTATTAATAATTTAAATATATTTCTATATTTTTTTAAATAAATTATGTACGTAACTAGTAAATCTTAAGATTTGCTGGATGTCCGTAACGTTTGTCTTATTAAAGATGAGATAATCTTTAATTATTTTTAATTTACAGTTTTAAATTTGAATTTAGCCGGAAGTAAAAATGCTATCTAGAAGGCTTAATTTCTAGATATGCTATCCATTCTTTAATGGGTTAATTCAGATATTTATATTGTCCAAAATTTCGAGCACTTAAACGACCTTCATTTTATTTTTTCTAAGGTCTTTAAATATATATATAGATTGTCGAAATATACAAATACGAAATTGTCGAAAAGTTTTCGAAAAATGATTATAACCAATTACTAGAAACCTATAAAAGTAATAATAAGTTTTATAAGTATAACCCGGTATTCGTAATATCCATATATTGTTTTAAATACAGTTTTTCGTTTTTTCTTTTAGTTATTTTAATTCGATAATAATCGTTTTTGAAACCAAATACGGTAAACTATTTTATGTTATTAACATTTCTAAGATGTTTATAAGGGTTAAAAACTATCCGTTTTTAATAATAATATTATTTAGTTATTTATAATTAACTATATGTTAATAAACGCGATTTATATATCAGTCGTTTTTCTGTTTGCCATTTTTGAATTTAGGTATTGTAAATATTAAATATTATATTGAAAATTCAAAACATCTAATATATTCTTTCGTAATGTTTTTGATTTTCCAAGATTTATATAATCAGGTTTATGAAATTTAAGATAATATCCTTTTTAGACAGGTATCCGATTGCTTTATTAACTATATAGTAATAACTTACAATTCTTTTTATCTTTAACTAATTTTGTAAATTTGCAGTATTTCGAAAACATCGTAGTAATCTAATTTAAAATCTGTACTTTTTGAATTTTATAGCAAATTTCGTAAATATCTTCCTTAGGTATTATTTTATTTTTCTACAATAATATTTAGCTTTTTTAATTAATTCGTAAATTATTAAAACGGAGTTGAAGTATTCCGAAAATGATATCGTATTTTAAGATAATTGCTATATTCAAAAACGATTTATTCTCGATATTCACACATTAAGATAAAAGGTGTTCCACTTTGTCGAAATATTCATGTATTTTCGTATTTAAATAGGTTTTAGTTTATGGTAAACAACTTGTATAATTTTAATTTATATTTTTAAACGATTTAATGTCTTTCTGTTCTTATCAAAAAAAAATAAAAACTTTTTCGGCTTTTAAGTTTATTATGGCTTCAACTATTTCGTTCTTATATCGAAATGGAATTTCGATTTGGTTGCGTAATCCGTTTTTTGTTTTATATAAGGTTTTATATTAATACTTTTTTCGATAACATAATTTCGAAAACCTTTAATGTTTTTTAATTAGCGTGATTTGTTACGAATAAACGCTTTTACTTTTGGGCTTTTTAGGAATATATTTGATATAATAGTTATTTATATATTTATAAAACTATTTTCTGCTTAATTAATATTTAAAGGTAACGGTTTTTTTGATACGAAGTTTGGTTTTAAATCTGTAGAATTATAAGGTTAAATATGTGAATTTTCGAAAAAATTGCTTTTATATTTAGCAGTTTGTATTATATATAAAATATCGAGAAATAATATTAATATTTTTACGCTATAATATTTTGATTTTACTTCAATTAGAAATGTAAAAAATAAGATCTAAACTATTTTAGCTATAAGAAAATTTCTGTATTTTTATACTTGTCGTCAGGTTTCGTAAATCTTTTTTTGTTTTATTTAAACCAAAAGTTATTATTTTTTTTAGTTTTAAAGTAAACGGAATAATTGTCGAAATGATAAACGGTAACATACAGTAAAATATCGGAATTTGTTAAACATTTTTTTTTAAATATATTATATATTTAAGAAGTTCGTAAAACGTCAGAGATAATTATTTATAGTTATTGGTGTCTGGCCGAAGCTGCTCGTATTCGTTATATATCTTGCATTTCGATATGTCGAAATAGTAGAAATATTTGAATTTTATTGTTATTCTAAAAGCCGTTTATCCTAGATAATATTTACAGCTTTTAATCTTAAAGTCTTGATATATAGAATAATTTTCGTATTTTAGGCTGTCGTTCTAGATTTCGGTAATTGTAATAAAAAAATAAATCTAGCCAGAGAAAGGTTGAACCAATTTTCTTTCTTTTTTTCTTTATTATTTGTTTTTTATTAAGTTATTTTGGCTTTTTTCTATACAGGCGCTAGTCGAATTAAATGGCGCACTACTTCGTCTAGCTTTAAAATCGCACTTTAAATACCATTATCATGATAATTTCACTTATAGATAATTTAAGAAAATCGATAACGACGATATAATATTTTTGTATTATTATAAAAAGCCAAATTTTACGATTATAATAAGTATTTTTCCATCTTTTCTTTCCCATTATTTCATATTCTTTTAAGTAATAAGTATGAAAGCTAATCGTACGGCTAACGCTCAAGTTAAGGGAGCTAAAGAGCTTAATAATATCTTTTACGTCGGTGCTTTAAATCGCCAAGTTTTTAAGATATTCGGCGTTCTCGAAATGACAAACAGGCGTTAAGTAAAGAAAAAAGCTCCTAATATATTGCCGTAAGGCGAAAAAAAAAGAAAGCGCAAATTCGACGAATTACAAATTGCCCTTGTTGATCACTTTTATTACAATACACTTTACCCCTGAAGTGATTACCGGCTAAAGTGGCAGAACTTCGCGAAAAAGGCCGGAACGAATCCTTAATATTCTATAAGTACTGTTAAAAGGGCCTTTAAACCGTTAAGAATTTATACTTATCCCGAAACGAAAAAGCCTAAGCTTAATGATTCCACCAAAAAGTAACAGATAAAACGAGCCCTGCAAAGGTTAGATGGGGGCTATTAAGAGAACCCTAATTTCCTCGCCAAGGTCGTTTCGGAAAATAAGATATATTTTGACTTTAGGAAGGAGTGGAGAAATAATATTAAAAGGAAAACTAAAAACTTTAACGCAAAGTGGATTATTGCCGAATTTAACGCTATCATAAACCGAAGGTAACGCAAGTAGGAATAACGTTTGCAATAAAAGCTTCAGTATGATCTTCCCCTCAAATACCATAAGCAGAAAACCTGCTACGCGGTAGGATTAATAACTGCGAATGGCTGGCGATTACCACTATTTTGGTATAAAGTCAAATACCTTCGTGGCAAGATAATTTCGGCGAAGGATATCGAAATTATGGAATGGGCGATGGCTTTCGTAAAGCTTTACTTCGGCCGTAATAACCTAATTATATGGCAGGATGGCGATTCGAACCATATTTCGAAAGTTACGAAAAAATATTACTAAAAAAAGAGTTATACCGTTATTTACAAGGTTCACGATAGCCCCGAGACGAACCCGATCGAAAGCACTATCAGGAAGGTCAAATCGCATATTACGAATAACTCTTATATTAACACCCGGAAGCTTATAAGGCTAGTTGAAAAAGGATGGGATATAATGGATAAGGGGCGGCAAAAAGATATATTTTTATCAATAGTACAGCGATAAAAGGACCTTATTAATGGCGGAGGATAACGTATAGCCCATTAAATTAACGGGTAAAATTTTTACTAAACTTATTTAAAATGCTTTATAGCCGTACAGTCGCATATAACCCTTATTGAATCTTGATATATATGTAAACTGTATAGAATTTTGGATGGTGGGGCGGTTAGGTGCGCCATTTAATTCGAATAGCGCCTGCTAGAGTTATGGAATTTCCTTTTTGGAATTTTTTAACTGAGAAATGATATTCGTTTTTGAAATGCCTTTTTTGCCATAGTTAAAGCATTTTATATTGAATTTTTTAGGGAGTTTTTCGAAATAATATTTATTTTCTTTTAAGGCCTGCTTTAATATTTTTTAATTTGGTTACTGGAACTTTTGTCGTTATTTCGTTTGTTAATTCTTTTTTTAAAGTACCGATTAAAAGTGCGTTTATCGGCGATAATAACCTTGTCGGTATATTTTGTAAAGGATTTAGTTTTAGGTTATATAAATAATTCGTTTTTGATTTAAAGTTTTAAGATATCGTGATAAGAATAAAATAACGTATTTTTCGGCATGTTTAAAATTGTCGTTAAGTGATTGAAATGAGTTGTATATTTAAATATTAATTAAGTTTTGCGGGAAAAATAAAGTTATTTTACCATATGTTATTTATTTATCTAGATTTCCAAATAATGTATATATCTTTTTTGAAATGTAGATATTTGCTAGAAATATAATTTGTTATATACAAAAATTATTAAAGTAATTTTGTAAATAACCTTTTATAATAAGTTGAAATTATAAAAAATCTTTTGCGGTAAAGAGCTATAAAATAATAATTTTTAAAATAATTTTCCATTAGAGAATTTTTATAAACGTTTAGATAAAATCTGGCCCAGATTAAGAACTCTTTTATATAAATTTAATATAAAGTTTAGAAAAAGTTGATTTGTAGCTTTTAACGTTTAACATCTTAAAATAGCTGAAAAAAAGAATATTTTTTCGTAATTTATTAATACCGAATAGCGACAGAGTTAAAGTTTTTTATTATCGAACGTATTTAGCGTTCTCCTTTTTTAAGACGCGAAATTCCGTTACTAAGATGCATAATCTTTTGTTAATAATAGGTTTCTTTTTGCATTTTTACAGAGTTCTATATATTTCTTTTTTTAAACCCTTTCGCCTTATTATATCTCTAGATCTCGCTAATATTTTTAATATGTATTAGTTATTATTAAAAGGAATAAGATTTCTATTAAAATCGAATAATTGGAAATATTATAGTATTAACTAGCTAGAATACTTTTCTAATAAAGGATAGGTTGTTTAATTTAGTTATTAATTCTTTACTTACTTATAACGTAAATCAAAAATATTATTCATTTTTTGAATTCTATTTCGTATTATAATTCTTACGTGGTTTAACAAAGCTTATATTTAATTAGACCTTATATTATTTGTCGGTTATTAATTACAAAATATTAAAAGATATCAAACTTATTATAGATTTCTATAGAAATATAAGTAATATCCGAGAAGGTTTTAATGTATACGTAAAAATAAGGCGAAATATAATATACTAATTTATTCGTCAAAAAGGATTATATATCCTTTCATTAATTACAAAATAATACCTTTAATTAAAAGCTTAGATTAATAATTAAAAAGCTAAAAACTAAGTAATTATTATTTATGTAAGAATTTATTATTTATAGGTATATATCCTTTTGGTTTCCTTTGGTTTTTAAAAATCGAAAAAAGATAATTTCCTTTGATCTTGGTGGGTTTCTAGAGTTGGACAGAGATACTAATTTTACTGAGATTTTCCCGATTGTAATAGAGAGCTTAACAGGTTAGTTTGCCTAGTCATTTTCGGGTCTAGTGAAGTTCCTTTTAAAAGTAACATATAACGCACTAAATTATTGTACTTTTTATTTTTATTAATATATTTACTTTTTAAATTATTTAAATGCTTTAACTTAATTTAGAATGTTTTACTTTATTAAGTACATTACTTTTTTATATAAAGTATAATATCGTATTATATTTTTTATAACTTGATATATTTTATTAAGGCTTTTAAATATAGTATTAAATTTCTGTTAAATCTTTTTTAGTTTGGGATAAATATTAATTAAAAATAAAAATCTGTAATAATTCGCTAGCAATTCTCTTTACAGTATATTAAATTAATAGTTTTAAAAATTAAGAATTATATTAATTATAGAAATAAGAGATATTTCTAAATATAACTATTTAAGACAAATTCATAAAGTTATATATTTATTAATATAGTTTTATAAGTTAATAATATAAATATATTAAAAATATTTATTTATTTATTTTAATATATAAAGCTTAATATAAAATATCGAGTTTTTCGTTATATGTATTTAATTTATTAATATATTAAATTTTTCTTTGTTATATATTAAATACTTGTGACGGCTATGCGGTTTAACCAACTATTAAATCTTAAGTTGACGAGTTTATGTTAGCAGAAGTATCGTGGAAATCTGAGCCATAAATACAATAACGTGTTACATCTCTTAATACCTGGTTATTGCAAACGATTGATATTAATAAGTATTGCAAGCTGAAGTTATATAAATTATGGAACTAATAAGCGTATATATCTTTATAAGTTAATTAGATCTTTATTGGATTTCGACATTATTATAGATTCAATGCCATTGGATTCGATTAATTCTATATAAATTCGTTTGGATATTAATGCCAAAAGAGATCCAAATTACGTAACTTTTTTTTATGGGTCCAACCGTTTTTTGTAGCCGATCTTGGGTTAGGTCGTAATACGATTTCCTCTTTCTTAGGATTTTTGCCCTTAAAGATTTTCCTTTCTGATAAGTTATTTTTTTTTACTATGGCAGGTCGTATTACTAACCGCAAGCTTTGCAATCGTCCCAATTAAAAAGAAAACCTAGATTCTCTGGCTGCTTATATTGTCAAATTCGGTTTTAAAGTTATGTCGTACACGCCTTATTTCGAAAATAATACCAAATATTAAATAATTGAAAAAATTCGTCGTTATAACGAATGTATTAAGAACCGTCGTTGCTGTAATAGTTCTGGCGTCCTAATCGATTCCTTACGTCGTATTATGGAAAAAAAAGATCGTTTAAAATACGAAAAAAATATTGCTAGAAAAACGTTTTTACGCCTTTAGCAAAAATTAAAAAAGGATTTAATACGCAAATAACGTAATATCGACGAGACCATTAATCGCCTTTTTCGTTTTCGTCGTTAAAAGAAATTTCTTTACGCCAAAGGAATCAAAATTGTTAGTCGCAGTTTTTAATCAATAAATAAGCTGGATAAACGGAAGCGTACGGAGGCCGAAGCTCCGCTTCCTGTGCTATCCCTTAACTGGTCCATTCCTAAAAACCTTAACTAGGAGGTTCTTCTTGATAATTCCGTCGCCATTGGTGAAAGTTTTTCAATAGGCGTTAGGCGTTAATAAGATTTTTGGCGGGTTCCTCGGTATTTTCGGAATTTAGATATTTTTTCCACTTAATTAAGTATTAGGTAAATCCGTTTTAATTTCGCATATTAAAAGTTTTCTCCATTTCGTATGTTTATTCGTTTTTTATTTCCATATTATCTTATACCGTATGCATTTTAATTATATCTGCGGTTAATTCGAATAAAAAAACGTAAAAAATTAAATGGAATTTAACCTTTAGTACAAATTCTAATTAATAATTATTTTCTAAGATTTTCTTGGCAATCTTATATAAACCGATATATTTAAAATCGAATTTTTTACTAAATATTTTTGTTTAAATGTTTTTAGTAACGAGGAAAACCATTTTCTTCTTTTCGAAAGTTAATCTTTTTAACCTTTTTTAATTATAATACTTACTTATTTAATTCCGTACGAATTTTAGTTTTAGTTTTATTTTTTGGTACAATTATTATAATTGTTTTAACATAAAGATTACTTTAATATTAATTAAATTATCGTTACGTATTTTTTATAAACTTTTAAAATAAAACCAAAATTTGCGTTTACAAATATTATGTTAATACTTTTATAATAATTAATATTATAAGTTAATTATGCGACCGGTAATTTCTTAATCTAGTTATTTTATTCGTAATTAATATAATATCGTAAGTAAATTTCCAAAATTTGATTTATTCGTTTTATTTATTTATCTTTTTATGGTTAAAATACGTTAAATAATTTGTGATTAAGGCCGATTTATATTATTAAGCTTTGGCAAAATTTTGATACAAATATTAATCTTTTATTTGATATAATTTCTATAAGTAATTCGAATATACTAAGAATGTATTTAAAAAATATATATATTATTTATTCGGTATTTATATATTTATAATATGATAAGAAATAGGAAATTTTCGTAAACCGATCGATGATTACGAAAATGCTATCGTAATATATTCCGGTGGCTAGATTTTTTAACATAAAAAGCTTAGTAATAAAATCAAATATAATTAAATATTATAGTCGTTTTGCAATTAGTAATAGCTGTAATTTTCCGTATAGCTTATGTCGTTATATTTTTATTTTAGCGTAAATATCGTATTATCGTATTATTTCTTATACTGTTAATTTTATTTTAAAAAAGGAATATGTGCGTTAAAATCTTCCTAAGAATTTGTGGATTTCTAGATATCCGTATAATTAATGTTCGTATATTTTTCGTATTAAAACTTTTAGTATTTTTTTAGCATTTATATTTTATTCGTTTTTTGGTTTTTTGGAAAATTATCGTTATATTATTGGATTTTCTGATGTATGTTACGGGGTATTGCCCGAATCGTCGTAATTTGTCGTAAGCGTAAGTATTTTTTTGTAATAATATCGAAAATCGTAGGGCTAATTTTAATTAATTTCTTTTCCAAGTTAAATTACTTACTTAAGGTATTTGCTCTGCCGTTTTTTAAACCTTTTTTGTAAATAATAACGAAGTTAAAGTTCGCTAATTTTTCTGCATAACAAAGTTATTATCTTATAAGTTCTCTGGTCGTAATAAATCGGGTAAGATTTTAATAATCTGTATAAATTTTAATCTAGTATAAATTTCCCTTTAGGAAATACCTGAATTTTCGAAATACCATAATAATGGCCATAAATTCTTTATTTGGAATACCGTAATTAAGTTCGGTTTTTTTAATTTGTACCAAAAAAATGTAATAAGATGTAATTTGCCTTAATTATTTTGTTATCCGATTATTACGTTTAATATGTAATTCGAAATATCGGTTTTTAATTTAACGAAACGGTTTAAATCGTACATAAATAGTACTGGTTCGCTGGTAATCGCATTTTTAATTTTTTAATATGCTTTTTCCGTTCCTGGTATTTATTTAAATTTTCTTTTTTCGTAAGATTTGTCAAAAGTATGGCTATTTTGCTAAAGTTTCGGATAAACTTTCTGTAATAGTTAGCGAATCCAAGGAATGCCTATATTTCCTTAACTGTTATTGGCGTTTGTTATTTTGTAATTGCAGCGATTTTCTTGGGGTTTATCGTAATGTGTCCTGGAGTAATAATATATTTTAGATATTCCATTTCCTATATATAAAAATAATTTTTTTCTGCGTCAACAAATAACTTTGCCTTTTGTAAAACTTAAAAAAACTTATAAACGTATTTTATATATGCTTTTTCTGTTTCCGAAAAGATGGAAATATCGTCGAAATAACAAATAATAAAAGTATTAAGGTATTTTCGTAATACGTAATTAATTTTTCGCTAAAAGGTTATTAATATGTTCGTAAATCCCATTAATGTAACCACATATTTAAATAATCTATATTTTATCCTGATAATTATTTTTTATTTATATTTTTTTCTTATTCCTAATAAAATTATATTTATTTCTGAAATTAAATATTATAAATTATTTGGTTTTATAAAATATCTTTTTTATTTCCGTAATTAAGAGTAATAATATTTGATTTTTAATAATAACGTTATTTAATTATTAATAATTAACTATAAGTCGTAACTTTCCTTTTTTTAAGTACGAAAAATAAAAGATATTCTGCTAATAATTTGGAAAATTAGATTTATCCTTTTTATAACCAACTTTCCAGGTATTCTTTAAAAGTACGTAATTTATTTCCGCTAAAATTATAAATAAGGTAAATTTTTGTCGAAAATTCTTTTTTAGGATTATTTTATGGTTTTATTTGCTATGTTTTAGTAATTTCGTATCAAGCCTTTTCTTAAAAAGCTGTTCGTATTTATAATATTATAATAATATATTAATCAGATTTTTAATTTCTAGGGCTGCCGTTTTTATAAATCGTTATTTAATTACTTTAATTTCGTTTTATAATAATAATAATACGTCGTATTTTTTTTAATATCCGTTTTCTTTTTTATATTTTATTCCTTTACGTAATAAGATATTTGTCGTATTTTTATGGCTATATTCGTCGGTATCCTCGATCGAATATTAAGATTTTAAATCTTTTTTTTATTTATTAATAAGGTATAACGTAAACTTTATCTGGCTAATCCCGTTATTAATTAAGATTCCGTATTAAAGTATTCATGGTAATTTTAAAATTATATTATAATTCCCGAATAAAACGGTATCGAAATTAATTATTTAATATCGTTCTTGTACAAAACTTTCGAAATCATTAATTTCGCGTAAGATTTTTTTTATTATTATAAATAAATTCGTAATTTTCGGTATTCGTCGTTATATAAAGTTTTAACTTATATTTCTATAATAATCTAAACTTATTAACCATATCCGGTATAATGTAATTTCCGCCTAAAATTCCGCAATTTATTATTGCAGTATATTAATACGTTTTAATTCGTATATCCAAAATAATAAGATTATTAACATTTTTTATCGTCGCATTTAAAACCCTTTTCGAAAATCCCTTTTAATTTCTTTAGATTTTATTATTTTACGGCTTTTTTATAAGTATCTTTCTTTATTTAATTCCTATTTAAATTTATTAAACCTTATTTATATTATTTTGTTTAACGCGTTAAGCTGCTATATTTATTATTATTGCCCGCATCTTATTTTTTCGACCCGTATTAATTGTTCTTAATTTTTTTATAATTTCTTTTCTTATTAAATAAATTATTTTCTTATATGCGCGATTATATCTTATTATATATCGTTTTAATTATTATTCTAAAGAATTTCTATAAATTAATGTATTTTTTAATAACTTTTTTTAAGCATTCATAATTAATGCTAATTAAAAATAAAGATCCGTAATAATTTTCTAATAATATTTTTTATCGTACGTTAAATTAACTTTTTTTCCGTTTAATGATTACATTATTTATAATAATAAAAGGGTTTTTTTTACGAACATTACTTTTTTTCGGGCCAGTTTTTTACTTCGGCTAACTGTTAAATATCTCCTAGGGCTATAGTTCGAAACTGTCGATATTATTATTTATCGTTTTTGTTATTTCCGGTACGATTTAAAAAGTCGAATCCCTTATAATACATACGGGTAATTCGTTCGTAAATATGCTATTTTCTTTTTTCGTAATCGGGATACTTTCGTCGTCGACAATATATAGCATACATTCTGCTGTATCGATCAAGGGTTCCGGGACAGATTTTTTTTGTTTAATTCTAGTATTTGCGTAACTATCCTTATAACGCCTTTTATTATGCTTACGATATTTATTAAGCCAGTTTTTTAGCTTTTCGTATTTTTTATCGAATTTTTTATCGTAATAATCCTTATAGAACCTTTTATCGTAAGTTTGATATATATTTGGCTTAAATTATGTTAATAACTTTTTTATCGTTTCTTTAATTATTCCCAGATTATTCTTCTGGTATAGAAATCTAATTATCTTACCGTGGTTTTTTGGGATTTCTGTATCTGTAAACCTTATATTCTATTTTATTATAATTAAAGCATTTAATCTGGCTCCAATTTTATCTATAAGTAACGTTAAATTCTATACATTCTGGCGCCGTTCCGTAAGAAATAAAAGGTATATTTCGTTTTTTTCTTTAATTAAACTTATATTCCGAATATAAAGCATATTATTCTGTTTTTTATCGTTTTTCAAATTATTGATTGTAAATCTTAATTACTTTTGCAATATATTAATTTAAGGCAATCAATTATTTAATTCAAATAATTTTATTTTTTATATTATTTTTCCACTTTTTATAAAATATATCGATAAAAATATCGGCTTCGTTATTTCTTTATTTTGCTTTAATCGCAAAAGGTTTAAAAATTACGGCATATTTAAGCGCGGATCCTTTTTATCGGAATTATAAAATTATTAAGCCGTAAATCGTTTTTTATCCGGATTACCGAAATTATTGAACATTTTATTTTCGAAATTAATATAGAATAAAAAGATTTCGCTAATAAAATGTTTTTCATCCAGCTTTTTTATTTTTAAAAACCTTTTTATAATAAGCTTAAATTAATTAACCGTATTTCCCGTTAAGTATATTCCCATTATTAGAACTTAATCCGTTAAGTTATTAAGGTTTAAAAAGTAAAAATAAATTTATGCCTAAAATAAAAAGGTTTAAAAGTTGCCTTTTTTATCGTAAAGCTCCGGCTTTTTAGGTTTTATGCGGGCAAGAAAAGATTAAGCAAATAACGTAACTTTAATTTATCGGATTTCCTTTTCCACTTCCCGAATTCGAACCTAAAGCTGCTAAATAAGGATTTCTTAAACGCTAATCGATATTTTAACAATATTAAATATTGCTCAAAATTTGACGGTATTACTAAACAAAAGCTTGTAACGTATAACGGCTATACGGTTTAACCAATTATTAAATTTTAAGTCAACGGGTTTATATTAACAAAAGTATCGTAAAAATCTAAGCAATAAATATAGTAACGTATTACGTTTCGTAATTCCTGGTTATTGCAAACGATTGGTATTAATAAGTGTTATAAACTGAAATTATCTAAACTATGGAACTAATAAGCGTATATATTTTCATAAGTAAATTGGATTTTTATTAGATTTCGACATTATCACATATCCAATGCCATTAGATTCGGTTGGTTCTGTATAGATTCGTTTGGATCTTGATGCTAAGAGAGATCCAAATCACGTGACTCTTTTTTGTAGGTCTGACCGTTTTTTGTGGCCGATCTTGGGTTGGGTCGTAACAATACTTTTGTTCTCTATAATATAAAGTCGGGGTGCAAAAGTCTCGGTTTAATCTCTACACCCCATATTTCCAACAACCATCTTTACAACTTCACTTATACGTTTTTTTACCAATTCTTAACAAAAGTATTAGTAATTTTAATTACTTATAGATAAATAAATTATGCATACGGTAAGCTACTCTAATACTTCGTATACTAGCCCTAAGCTGCAATTACAGCCTCGATCCGCCTTAATATATTATTTATTAAGTTATTCAGCATACTTTTTGCGAACTTTTCTTATATAGCAATTGCAGTAACAATAAGTAAATCCAGTACTTTCTGCGTATTGCCAAATAATTTAAATTTCGGTTTCTTTTTTTGGATGCATCTTTTAATAATTTTTATACGTTTTTAATAAGCTTTAAATCGGGCAAATATAAAGGTTATTCCAGTATTTCGACAGCCTCCTTTTAAAGCTATTCCTTTATGATTCGGGCGATATAAACGGAAACATTATTTTGCATAAAAATAAAGTCGTTATTAAGGTATTTGAGGAGGTATTCGTCGAAATAATCACGATAAACGCGGCCGGTTATTCCGCGCCGAACGGCCTCGGGGTCCTTATTAAAAGCTATTAAGAAACTTCGTTTTCCATACCGGATATTACCTTAAAACATTTGCGTTTAACCGGTTTTTTGTATCGGGGTTATATATATTTGGGTAATAAACGAGATTTTTTTTCGAAGAAAACGGTTAATAATTAACGTAATAACTAAAATAAAAAAAATAATATATTAAAGATTTTCTCGGCGGAAAACCTATTGCGCCCGTATACCGCAATTATGGTCCATGTTCGTTTCGTCGTTAAATAAAACTTTTCGCGATTATTTAAGGAGCTTATTACAGTATTTAAAGCCCAAAAAAAACCTTTATTTCGTATATTCCAGAATTTAAAACAGACGTTAAAATACGTATAAATATATTATCCCTTTCCGACGAAATTACCGCGTTAAATTTATCTAAAGATATATAAATAATATAATTCGGTAAGTTTAACGATAAATATAAAAGGATTAAAATTAATAAATTGCCATAAATACTTTTTATAAACCGGCCGAAACTTATATGGGCGATCCGAACGTAGCGAAAATTAGGCTGAATTTTAACGCGTATAGCGATTATAAACGCCCCAAACGATAATAAGGGACATTCCGTATTTTCTCGCGATTTCGATAAAGCCGTCGCCTAAATCTTTTTCAGTTTTCTATTTCGTTCTCGTATAAGGTAACCATTCTTTTCGCGAAGTAATTGGACTCAAATTAGGTTATCTACTTATGATTGAAATATAAAGGGTATTGGCGTTAAAATAGAAGAAATACGCGATTTTGTGAAGCGTGCAGAAATTTACCGAGACCTTTGCACCCCCACTGTACGGTATATATTCTATTAACTTACCACACAAGCTCGCGACTTAAACAAGCTCGCGATTCGTTTTTTAGCGCCTTATAACAGCAAATCCTTATAACCCAATTAGAACATCTCAAATTGATGTTAATCAGCTATATTCTTTGTAGTTAGCCGTAATTTCAGCTTTTAAACAAATGTATATATTAGTTAAAGGCTTGCCGCAGACGCTATATTGCTATTTTTCTCTTTTAGCCTTTTTACAATAACCATTTTTAGCAGCTATTTACAGCATGTTTTTATTATCGCCTTTTCTGCCGACCTAAAAAATTTATTTATCCTATATAATAAATGTTTTTTTATTAAAAATCTTTATTTTAACCATTTAATTACGTAAGACCGAATTATTCGAAAATACGTTCCCCGGCGCGCTCTATAATACACCCCGATGAGCCCCGCGACGCGCCTTACAATATGCCTTACGACACGTTTCTCAGCGTATTTTGCGAATACCTTCCACGTATTAAAGCCAGACAAAAATCGTTCGCGTAAATGGGTTGGGAATTCGGTCAGTAATCGTTTTTCTGTCAGTCGGCTGTAATTTTTTCGAAATAAAGATAATATTAATATAAATATATTAAAAAGCAGTCGGTTATGTACAGATTAGGAGGACCAAAAAGCAAAATGGCGTCCGCAACAAATTTTGATTTAATACGTATATTAGTTAAAAAGCTGTAAATACGTTAGGCGACAAAGAATACCGTCGATTTAAATCAATTAGATACTGTCAGCTAGCCAGGGTGTGCTATAGCACACCAAATACGGAAAGGTCACCTTCTGAACGGAGTATATACTCCGTTTCTAGGCTATATTAAAGTTGTACGCGTTACAAAAGCGTACGCAATTAGCTGAATACAACAACAATTGATATCCCCTATATCTAACAATTAAGAATCTTATTCGTTCAATTCGCATATATATTTATTGAATAGCTGTTACTAAGACGATATAAGCTGTGTATTGGAAGTAATTATTAATATATTCCAATATTAATAATGGAAACCATACCATTAACGCCCTTAATTATTTACAAGGGACCCAAGGATTAGGACCTCTTTAAGGGCGAATTCCAGTTTAAAGCGTGCGTGCTTAATATTTGGTACCTTATCGATCCTGATTAGTTACTTCCGTAACCTGTCAAACTAATAAAACCCGATATAACCTTTTATCCCAAAAGACGAATTCGCCATACGGCGCGATTTAACATTTTATTATCGTCCTTATTATCTAAGGGAATTACCGAAAAAATTGATTTTACGGGACATCTAACAAATACCCTAAAGATAATAACCGAAGGCAAATAAGCCTATAATTAGGATTTTGCGGTATATATTTTCAAAAATTGAAAATTGTAACGGCTATGCGGTTTAACCAACTATTAAACCTTAAGTCGACGGGTTTATGTTGGCAGGAGTATCGTGGGAATTTGAGCAATAGATATAGTAACGTATTACGTCTTATAATACCAAGGGTGCCTTGGGTAACGAAGTGTTATTGCAAACTAAAGCCATCTAAATTATGGAATTAATAAATATATTATACTTAATTTTTTTATCCTGTCGAACCTAGCTTTATAAGCTTTATGATCGATCCTGTCGAGCCTGGCTTTATAGGCTTTACAATCGATCCTGTCGAGCTATTACGTAACTTAACCCACCTAGCTTAATCGTTTGTAACGACCGTTTCCGAAGCCGTAACCTATTAGGTTATAATACGATCCTCCTTCTTTATAATTTTCGTCTCGAAGATTTTTTTTTTCTGTAAAACTTTTCTTTATCACCATATCGGGTCGTATTAAAAAACCGATTAACCGAAAAACGAAAAAACGAAATAACTTGTTCAAATTAATTATTTTTCGAACTGTAAATATGCCGATATATTCTTATTGTATTCGTTACGGGTTGTCTTTTTGCTGTACTTTTTCGTCGGATTCCTTCCGATACGAAAAATGCGTAACGCAAAATTAAGGCCTTTATAACGTTAACGGTTTTTCCATTTTTTAACTTGAAAAATTCGTTTCCAACTACCTTAAGATTAAAACGGAACTTAAAAAAGCCGAGAAAAAAGCGGAATAAGCGCAGGCCAAGGTTTGTCGTTTTCGAAAACAAAAGAAATTATGGGCCGACTGTATAGTACGCATATTATTTCGTGGATTTCGGTCCCTGGAAAAGTTAGATAAATTGGAACGTCAAAAAAAACAGGCCGAACTGAAGACCGCCAAAACTATAACGGCGGAAGTTACACCTTTTTTTAACTGATTTAACCGGAAATTTAAAGATTGGTCGTTTATTAATTAAAGAACTTTTAACCTTGCCGATTTCCGCGTTGTTGGTAAAAATTCTTTAATAGGCGTTAAACGCCAATAAAAATCTTAGCGGGTTCTCAGGTATTTTCGGAATTTAGGTGTTTTTTTTATTTAATTAGGTACTGGGTAAATCCGTTTTATTTTCGTATATCGAAAATTTTCTACACCTTATATACCTATTTGTTTTTTATTCTTATATCGTCCTATACCGTATATATTTTAATTATATTTGCTATTAATTCGAATAAAAAAACGTTAAAAATTAAATAAAGTTTAACCTTTAATTAAAGTTTTAATTAATAATTATTTTCTAAGATTTTTTTGGTAATTTTGTATAACCCGACATATTTGAAATTGAGTTTTTTGTTAAATCTTTTTGTTTAAATATTTTTTATAACGAAAAAAAACTATTTCCCCCTTTTCGAAAATTAATTTTTTTAACCTTGTCCGGTTATAATATTTTCTTATTTAATTCCATATAAATTCCAGTTTGATTTTTATTTCCTGGTACAATTATTATAACTATTTTGACATAAGGATTAGTTTAACATTAATTGGACCGTTATTATGTACTTTTTTATAAATTTTTGAAATAAAACCAAAATTTACGTTTATAAATATTATCTTAATATGTTCGTAATAACTAATATTATAAGGTAGCTAAATAATCGGTAATTTTTTAACCTAGTTATTTTATTCGGAATTAATATAATATCGTAAATAAGTTTTTAAGGTTTAGATTATTCGTTTTATTTATTTACTGATTTATAGTTTAAATACGTTAAATAATTTATAATTTAAATTAATTTATATTATTAAGCCTTTTTAAAGCTTCGATATAAATATTAATTCTTTATCTTATATAATTTTTATAAGTAATCCGTATATGATAAAAATATAATTAAAAAGAATATTTTATTTATTTGGCGTTTATATCCTCATAATATATGAAAAAATAAGAAGAATTTATAAATCGAGCGATAATTGCGAGAATATTATCGTAATATATTGCGGTAGTTAAATTTGTAATATAAAAAACTTAATAATAAAATTAAATATATCTAAATACCATAATCGTTTTACGACTGATAATAACTATAAATTTCTATATGGCTGTTATCGTCGAATTTATATTCTGATATAAAAATTATATTATTAAATAATCTTTTATACCGTTAATTTCATTTTAAAGACGAAATATATGCGTTAAAATCGTTTTAAGGTTTTGTAAATATTTGGATATATATATAATTAATATTCGTATATTTTTCGTGTTAAATCCTTTTAGTATTTTTTTAATATTAATATTTTATCCGTTTTTTGGTTTTTTCAGAAGTTATCGTTATATTATTAGATTTTTCAATATATATTATTAAATACTACCGAAATCGTCGCAATTTATCGGAAATATAAATAACTTTCTATAATAATATAAAAAATTGTATAATTAACTTTAACCAATTTCTTTTTCGAAATTTGGTTACCTGCTTAAGATATTTATTCTGTTATTTTTTAAACCCTTTTTATAAAGAATAACGAAATTAAAATTCGCCAATTTTTCCGCGTAACGAAATTATCGTTCTGTAAATTCCCTGGTCGTAATAATCAGATAAAATTTTAATAATCCGTATAAACTTTGACCTAGTGCAAATTTCCCTTTAGGAAATATCTAAATTTTTAAAATACCATAATAATGGCCATAAATTCTTTATTTGCAATGCCGTAATTAAGTTCGGTTTATTTTAACTTATACGGAAAAAATATAATAAGGTATAATTTGCCTTAGTTATTTCGTTATCCGATTATTATGTTTAAGATGTAATCCAAAATATCGATTTTTAGCTTAACGGGGCGGTTTAAATCGTATAAAATTAATATTAATTCGTTAATAATCACATCCTTAATTTCCTGAAATATTTTTCCCATATCTGGCGTCCATTTAAATTCCTTTTTTCTCTTCGTAAAATTTATTAATAATATAATTATTTTATTAAAATTTCGAATAAATTTCCTGCAATAGCTGGCGAATTCAAGAAATACCTGTACCTCCTTAACCGTTATTAACATTTACTATTTTAAAATTGCGGCGATTTTCTTAAGGTTTACCCTAATATGTTTCAAAATAATAATATATCCCAGATATTTTATTTCTTATATATAAAATTAACTTTTTTTTACATTAATCAGTAATTTTAAGTCTTATAAAACTTAAAAAACTTTATAAACCTATTTTGTATATACATTTTCCGTTTTCGAAAAAATGAAAATGTCGTCGAAATAGCAAATAACGAAAATATCAAGGTATTTTCGTAATACGTAATTAACCATTTGCTGAAAGGTTATTAATATATTCGTAAATCTTATTTATATAACCAAATATTTAAATAATCCGTATTTCGTCCTAAAGGTTATTTTCTATTCGTATCCTTTTTTAATTTTAACAAAGTTATATCCATTTTTAAAATCAAATATTATAAATTATTTAGTTCTGTAAAATCGGTTTTTTATTTCCGTAATTACAGGTAATAATATTTGATTTTCAATAATAACGTCGTTTAATTATTAATAATTAATTACAAATCGTAATTTTCCGTTTTTTTTAAATACGAAAAACATAAAATATCCTATTAATAATTTCGAAGCTTAAATATATCCTTTTTATAACAATCTTCCAGGTATTATCTGAAAATACGTAATTTATTTCCGCTAAGATTATAAATAAAGTAAATATTTGTCAAAAATACTTTTTTAAAAATTATTTTATAATTTTATTTATTATATTCTAATAATTTCGTATTAAGCTTCTTTTTAAAAAGTTATTCGTATTTATAATATTATAATAATACATTAATTAAATTTTTTAACTTTTAGAACTATTATTATTATTAATTTAAATCGTTATTTAATTGCCTTAATTTCGCTTTAATAATAATAATAATACGTTATATTTTTAATCCCCGCTTTTTTTGTATTTTCTTCCTTTAGGGTATACGGTTTTTGTTATATCTTTATGCCTATGTTCGTCGCCATTTTCGATCGAATATTAAGATTTCAAATTTCTTTTATCTATTAATAAATTATAAAATAAATTTTACCTAATTAATCCCTCCATTATTTAAGATTTCGTACTGGCGTATTTATAATAATCCTAAGATTATATCGTAATTCCCGCATAAAATAATACCGAAATTAACCGTTTAATATCCTTTTTAAATAAAAATCTCGAAATAATTAATATTGCGTAAGATTTTTCCGTTTTCGTAAACAAATTCCTAATTTTCGACATTCGTTATTATACAAAATTTTAATTTATATTTTTATGGTAATTTAAATTTATTAACTATATCCGGTATAATATAATTTCCGCCCAAAACTCCGTTACTTATTATTACGGTATAATAATACGTTTTAATTTATATATCTAAAATAATAAGGTCGTTAACGTTTTTTATCGTCGCGTTTAAAGCCCTTTTTAAATTTCTTTTTTAATTTCTATAAATCCCATTATTTTACGGCTATTTTATAGATAACTTTTTTTAACTCTTATTTCAATTTATTAAGCCTTATTTATATTTTTTTATTCAGCGCGTTAAATTATAATATTTATCGTTATTACCGGCGTATTATTTTTTCGAAACGTATTAATTGCTTTTAGTTTTTTTATACTTTCTCTCCTTATTATATAAATTGTTTTTTTATATTTGCAATTATATCTTATTATACGTTATTATAATTATCGTTTTAAAAGTTTCCTATAAATTAATATATTTTTTTCTTAATAATTATTTTTTCTTAAAAGTTTATAGTAAATACTAATTAAAAATAAAGGTTCGTAATAGCTTTCTAATAATATTTTTTTACCGTTCGCTAAATTAATTCTTTTTCCATTTAATAATTGCATTATATATAATGACAAAAAGGGTTTTTTACGAATATTACTTTTTTTTTAACTAGCCTTTTATTTCGGCTAATTATTAAATATTTTTTTATGCTATAAATCGAAAATGTCGATACCATTATTTATTATTCTTATTATTTCCGCTACGATGTAAAAAATCGAATTTTTTATATTATATACGTATAATTTATTTGTAAATATATTATTTTCTTTTTTCGTAATCGGGATATTTTCGTCGTCGACAATATATAACGTACATCCTGCCGTATTAATCAGGGATTTCGGAATACATTTTTTCTGTTTAATTGTAGTACTTACGTAACTATTCTTATAACGCCTTTTATTATATTCGCGATATATATTAAGCTAGTTTTTTAATTTTTCGCATCCTTTATTAAATTTTTTATCGTAATAATCCTTATTAGACCTTTTGTTATAAGCTTAATATATATTTAGTTTAAATTATATTAATAATTTTGTTATTATTTATTTAATTATTTTTGGATTATTTTTCCGATATAAAGGTCCTATTATCCAATTATTACTTTTTAGGTTTTTTGTACTTTTAAATCTTATATCTTATTTTGCCATAATTAAAGCACTTAATCTGGTTTTAATTTAATTTATGGGTAACGCCGAATTCCATAAATCCTGGCGCCAGTCCGTTAAAAATAAGGGATATATTTTATTTTTTTCTTTAATTAAATTTATATCTCAAATATAAGGCATATTATTTTTTTTGTCATTTTTCAAACTGCCGATTATTAATCTTAATTATTTTTATAATATATTAATTTAAAATAATTAATTATTTAATATAAATAATTTTATTTTTTATATTATCTTTTAATTCTTTATAAAATATGCCGATAAAAATATTAATTTCGTTATTTCCTTATTTTATTGTAATTACAAAATTTTTAAAAGTTACGGCGTCCTTAAACGCAAATTTATTTTGTCGGAATTATAAGAATTATTAAGCCGTTAATCGTTCTTTATCCGGATTACCGAAATTATCTCGTACTTTATTTTCGAAATTAATATAAAATGAAAAAATCTCGTTAATAAAGTTTTCCTTATCCGGTTTTCTTATTTCCAAAAGTTTTTTTATAATAAGCTTAAATTAATTAGCCGTATCCTCCGTGAGGCATACTTTTACTATTAGGACCATATCCGCTAAATTATTAAAATCTAAAAAACGAAAGTAAATTCGGGCCTAAGTTAAGAAAATTTAACGGTTACCTTTCCTATCGTAAGGTTCTGGCTTTTTGGGCTTTATGCGGGCGAAAAAGATTTAGGTAAATAACGTAACCCTAAGTTATTGAATTTCTTTTTCCAACTCCCGAATTCCAACTTAAAGCTGCGAAATCGGGGTTTCGTAAACGCTAATTAACATTTTAATAATATTGAATATTTTTCAGAATTTAACGGTATTATTAAATAAAACTTTATAACGTATAACGGCTATACGGTTTAACTAAGTATTAATCTTTAAGTCGACCGATTTATATTAATAAAAGTTTCGTAAAAATCTAAGCAATAAATATAATAACGTATTACGTTTCGTAATATTAAAAGTGCCTTAAGTAACGAAATATTATTATAAGCTAAAATTATTTAAATTATGAAACTATTAAACGTATTATACTTGATTTTTCCATCTTGCCGAACCTGGCTTTACAAGCTTTACGATCGATCTTGTCGAACCTGGCTTTACAGGCTTTACAATCGATCCTGTCGAACCATTACGTAACTTGACCCACCTGGCTTAGTCGTTTGTAACGACTGTTTCCGAGGCCGTAGCCCGTTGGGTTATAACAAAAATATAATACTTTCCGCAAAAATATTAACGACCTAACGAAATAAATCTTAAAATTAATATTTCAAGCAATTAGGGAAACGAATTTCCTCCCAGGAAAAAACGTACGAAAATAATACGTTAAGTTGGCCGAATTAAATAAAGTATACGATAACAAATTTCTAATTAATACCTAATAAAATATTGCGAAATATTAAAACAAATCTCGAAATTTGGCAAAAAATTAAACGCATAAATTATAAGATAATAAAACATTATCGCCCTAAGATAACGACATAATATTCCAAAAACGAAAACGACGATTATATAAGTTAACGATTTATATACAATATTAGCCCTTATAATAATGACATAAATTACCACCTTTTAAATAATAAAAAAGGCCGAGATCGATAACGGTACGATTAACTTCCAAAAAGTGGCAGCTAACCTTTTGAACCATTAAGCTATAACCCATTCCCCGTTAATATCGCAAAATATCAAGTTAACGTTTTTAACCTTTTATGGAGTTCCGGCAAACCTATTTGTTTAAGATAATTTTGATCAAGAATAAACTAATCTTACTAATTCCTAGCCGTAAAAGAAAACTCCGATACGAAAGTAAAAACGAAATAATCGTAAAAGTTCTTATTCGAATCGAAACGCGAATAAAAAAACGTAACGAATTAAAACTTACGGCACCCGTTATAAGGTTTATTTAAATCCTTACTACACATTATCTTAATGCCTTTATACGTTTCTTAATAAGGCCTTAACGCTTTTTTATATTAATAACGAAATAATAAAGTTAATTTATTAGAAATTTACCTTTAATTAATCCTTAAAGGAAAAAATCGAACGGTTATCGAAAAGCATAAAAAACTAATTGTTCAAAAAACAAAATAATTCCCAAAAAGAATAAAACGGGTATTAACGTACTTTCTGATTAATTACGCGCGCAGCGTAATAAACGTTTTGTTTTACCTTTTAAAAAATTCCTTTATCCTGGATTTAGGATTAACGATATATATTTTTAACGTAATTAACAAATTCTTTAATTATAGATTTATCGTATAAGGCGACAAAATATACGCAGGCAATAATTTCGGAAAAATAAATATATTATTTTGAAGCCCTTATAGTATAAAGGCGTTACATCAACATAATATAACCTATTATAAAGATTTCGTATATAACTTAGTATTATTCGGATAATTCTGAAAAAAAAGATATTAATAAAATAACAAAAAGTTTAATAACTATATTCGAAACAAGTATAATCAAATTATTATTACGTTAATAAATAAGTTTAATTAATTTATTTTCGAAAAAATTAACATAATAATTTTTAACGTAATATTTGCGGCTTATAAACGAAACGTTAATTTAAGGATTACGAAACCATTACGTACCGGTAATAGGACTATATAACATTTGCATTTAAGTTATCCATATTTTAAAATAATCGTTTAAATTTTATCCCATATAAAAAGTATACGATTAAAAAGCCTTACGACGGTTGAATGCCAGGCCTGCGACAAAGCAAAGATTAAAAGATAAATACGTCGTATACTAAAGGAGGGGACCTTCCGATCAGGCCAAAAAATAGCTATCGACTTTACAAACTTCGAAGAAAACCCGGAAAGATACCAATACGTAATATTCGTTACCGACAGATACTTAGGTTATATTTTGGATATTTACCTTAAAAACCTGAAACAAAATATTTTAATTAATGCATTCCGTTATTTCTTATGCATTTTTAAAAACCAAAATAAGGGTTTTTCGTAAGTAATCAAATACAATAACGAAATTATAAAAAATTATTTATTTCGAAATACGTTATTATCGCCTCTTTTTAATATTAAATTAAAACTTTTAATACCTTATATCCAAACTTAGAATAAAGATATAAAATATTTAAGGGATATAATCAAAAAAAGCGACCGTAATGCGAAATAACGTTAAATTACATTTATTCTTAACAGTATATATTTTCAAAGCGGTAATATACCTATATAACCGTACCTTTAAATTAGGATTTTTTTAGCAAAGCCTATACGAAATTTATTATATTTATTTGGCGTACACAAACGGTATTACGATACTTAATCGTAAATTATAATAAGCTTACTTACGAACTTACGGTTATATAGCGTATATTATAACGAAAACCGCTATAAAAAAATAAACATTTTAAAAATTAAACCTAAAAATTTAAGTCGATTACTTCGTCGGTTACCGATTAACAAATATTTACAAAATCTAAAACCCTTTAATAAATAAAGTTATCGCTATTTAAAACGTATAATTTAACGAAAAAATTACTTTTTCAGGAAATATTAAGAACTTTAAGGACGAGTTTTTCCATATTAACGAAAACGAATTATAACATATTTTTCGATAAATATTTATATCTAATTAAGTTATATATTATTTAAATATTAATATACAAAAGGAAAACGAAAATTTAAACGAAATAGTTTAGTTACCGGTTAAACCGAAAACTTTAAAATAAAATAATATTAACGCAAAAAACCTACAAAATAAGCAAAAATAAACTTATTCGCAAAAGCTTAATTATCTTTTTACGATTATTATATTTAAATTATTTTTATCCTTTAAATTAAATCCTTCTTTAGCGTTTGCTTTAATAATTATTACAATTATTACGCCGACGGAAAAAATAAAAGTAACCTTAAGTTCCTGTTATATTGTTTAACCCAGAATGACGGTAATAAACGCGGACATCCTACGGGTTACAAACGTAAGCTCCCTATATGTTCCGTGCCGAAATAATATTATGCGAAACGATTATCAGGTATAAAAAACCGGTTTTAACGTAAAACGGTTAACCCACTTTATAAAGACTTTTAATAACCGGCCGATAAATTACGGAAATTTAAAGAAATTAATTACCCGAAATACGCGCCGCCTTAATTAAAAACAATTTAATTTATTAATATACGAAAAAATACTTAAGTTACAAAACCGGGTATATAAACGTAACTTACCTTTACCGCCGTAAGGCCATAAAATGCTAAATATATACTCGTTAAAATAAAGATTTTTAAAAACCCAAAAACCATACTTATAAAATTATAAAAACATATAATCTTGGGAAATTATTAATTAATCTTTTGCTAAAAGAAAACACGTTTTAAAAAATATATAAATATAGATTTATAAATTTAACAAAAACGGTTAACTGCAAAAATGCAAAGTACGACTTATAATATGTAATAATTAATAACTAAAAACCGTATATAGCAATATATATGGGTTTATACTTATCGGAAAATCCTTTCAAACGTTAATCGCCATTACAACCCGATTTAATTTAGAACTTAAATAATATAACGTTATCAATATTTTCGTTTACGCGAATCTCTTTTATAAGCTATATATTAAAACGCCCTTAAGGTATTTATATTATAACAAAATCTTACCGATCGAAAAAGCCTTATATAACTTGGAAAAATTATCATTACTGTAACGAAAAACTTTATTAACATATTAAAAGATTTGGGATTTAACCCCGTTCCTTATAAGCTGTATTAGTTTTTTCGTTAAAAGGTACTTTTTTTTACGTTAATAATATTATCATTACGTACCGCAAAAAAAACTAATACCTAATTAATTAGATAATTTAACAAATTAAAAAAACGGTATATTCTTTTAAAAGGTAAAAATCTTTAATAGTTTTTCGGCATCGAAACAATTAAAAATAAACCTAACCGGAAAATCTGGGTATCCTAAGTTAACTTCATAAATAAACTGGTTAACCTTATCCCTAAAAAACGCTTAAATAACCTTTTAAATACGCCGATAACTATCGTTAAAGTATTACCTAATCTTAATTTAACCAATCCAAATTTAATTAGTAAATATCAAAAAAACAAACTTAATGTTATACGTAATAATTAATACCTAACCCGATATATCCTTCGCTGCATCTCAATTAGCCCGATTTAACCTAAACTCTAATGCCGTTTATTACGAAACGGCTAATCGATTCATATTATAGTTTATTAAAACCAAAATATGGGCTGTGTAATTCGGCGGCGAGGATTTGATAAACATATAAAACGACGTTTCTTTTACGGATAATATTATCGAATAAAAAAGTTTCGAAACATATGTTATAAAACTATTTAAAAAAATAATTAAATAAAAAACAAATAAACAAAATGCAGTAATTACTTTCACAACCGAAACGGAATTATTATCTTTTACGCAAATTGCCAAAAAAACCTTTTTTATTTCCCGATTAATCATTAAACTAGAAATCGACCTAAAAACGGAACAACTAAATATATAATGCGATAATTTACAAACTATACGGCTCGTTAACGCGGATATCGTTTTCCTTATAACGAAATTACGATATATTAATATATATAATTATTAGCTGCGAAAAACAGCAGAAAAAAACTTAATCAAAATAAATTATATATTAACGGGTAATATACTAACAAATGGACTAATAAAAACCCTACTAAAAAAAGCCTTCAGACACTTCAGAAAACAACTAGGATTCATGGATATTACGGAAGCCCTTAAACAGCGGAAAAACACTTTACAGATAATTTCAAAGACGGAATTAGCCGATCGGGAGGACTTAATTGCTGGAAAAAAGGTAAAATAAATAACTGCAGCTCTAGAAAATAATAAAAAATGATAATTAACGCCCTAAATATTTCAAGGCGTTAAAGGGGTGTGTCAACTAGCCAGGGTGTGCTATAGCATACCAAATACGGAAAGGTCACCTTCTGAACGGAGTATATATATTCCGTTCCTAGGTTACACTAAAGTTGTACGCGTTGCGAGAGCGCACGCAATTAGATGAATACAACAACAACTGATATCCCCTATATCTGACAGATACATTATGGTTAAGATATTTGGATTTGTCGTTGCGAGATGTCAAAAGACGAGTTGCGAGCTTATGTCACAGTACTAAGTGACACCTCGTAGGTATATATGGCAAAACAAGACGGTCAGTGCTCGAGCTGACAACGTTCCACTTTTAGTGGTGTGATAGCTACGCCCTTGTTCTCGTGCCGTAACAGTTTGTCAGCTCCTCAATGGGTTATGGGTTCGATTCCTGGATTGGGCAGCTAACTTCCCCCGCATATAAGGGGGGTGTTCGGGGCGGACTTTTAGTTGGCAGTTACCTTGAGCACAGGGCTTAAATTAAGGCACAATTCGAAAATTGCCGAACGCCTAGGCGATTTTCAGTGGAAGGCCCTTAACTATTAATTGACTATATCGGGACAATGTAATTTAAAGGAGAACTGTCAGATATAAGGAACATCAGTTATGTCTGTGTATTGATAACTAGTTGCAGGTGCTATAGAACGCGCATTGCACTTTAAGGTGATATAGTCCCGGAACATATATGTTCCGATCAAAGAGAATCTTCCGTATATGGAGTGCTAAAGCACCCCCTTCTAGCTGACATACCCCCTTAACACCTTAAAGTATTTACGGTATGAATTATTATAACTCCTAAAGCCATAACTATTTATTTTACCTTTTTTCTAGCGATTAAAATTTTTTAATTAGTTAATTTTTCCTTTAAAATGTTTCGTAAAACATTTTTCTATTAATTAAAGGCTTCCTTAATATCTATTAATCTTAGTTATTTTTTAAAATATTTAAAAGGTTTACGTAATAAGGTTTTCGTTAAATTATTAACTAATATATCGCCCGAAAGCATAAAATATATTTTAATTAAGTCCTCTTTTGCGGCTTTTTATAATGTATAATTATAAATATTTATATATCGTAATTTTAATATTAATAAAGTAATATCAGCATTAATATGTTATATAATTTATTAATTATTATACTAAATATTTAATGGTTTTATATTTAAAATTATTTTTATTTTTTTAATTAATCGCAAAATAAATATGAAGTTTTTATAATTTACGTAAAAAAATAATACTTTCGGTTTTTTTATAAAAATAATAATTATATTTTATTTATTCTTTTATTAGTTTATTATTTTTCCGATTAAATTTGTCATAGAAATTTAAAAAGAATTTTGACTAATTAAATTTTGTATAATAAAATAATATTTTAAGTATTTAATAAATTTTCACTTCCGAATTATAAAGTTAACGTTTTGGTTCAGATTAAACATAATATAATTCAGTCGGTATTTTTATAATATAAATCGTTAAAATATAAATTAAATCGTACAAATCGGAATATTATAAAAAATATGTCGGATCGCGAATTAACTATAACAAAAAAACAAAACCAATTTTGTTTTGATATTTGTTAATAATGTTTAAATAAACTAAATTAAAAATCGGTAATAATTTAATAGAAGTTATAAATATTTTTAAGAAATTATTTAAATTTTTTTAGGTATTAAATTAATATAATTACATTTTCTTATTAAGTTTATTTTCAATTATTTCGTTACCGAAAAATCATTATAAACTTGTATTCTTTATTAAGGTATTTCGTTTTTATAGTTATTAAATTAATTAATTGATGAAATTAATTTTACGATATATTATAATAATATTTTCTGTAAAGAAAAAAATAAATATTTTTTAATGAATAAAACAATACAGTTTGTAAGGAACGTGGTTAAATTCTAATTTTCTTAAACGTTTTAATAAAGTCTTTTTGCTATAATAAAAGTAATTCCCTTAATTTATATAATACCTTTTTAATTAGGGAAATTTTGTTACTTTATAAATATCTTAAAAGCGTTTTTAGGTATATTTTATAATGAAAATTAACATTAATAAAAACATTTATAATATTAAATTATTTAAATTTTAAATAGAATTTAGCCGTAATAATAATTAAATTTCGAAACTATTTTTTAATAAAGGTAATTACGTATATATCGTTATAAGCGAGTTTAAATTGTTAATCGCTTTATATAATAAAACGGACTTGATATTTTAAAATTAACCATATTTATTAAATTTGTAAATATGTATTTATATATATTTTAAAACTTATTTTCCTTTAGCAAAAACCTAATTAACAGTCTTTTAGAACCGTATTTCCTTATGGTTTTATAAATAATTTTTTTTGGCTTTACGCAATATTTTTTTAACGGATATATATTTAGTTTTTTATAATTTCGTAATAATAACGGTAAATTACGTCTATATATTTGGTTTTATAAACTAAACACCTTTTCATATATGAAATTCTTATTACTTTTTTAATTAGGATAATATATATTTCTGGTAATTAATATTTTTAAATTTTCGTAATTTACTGGCTGGTTATCGTATGTATTTATAAAAGAGATTTAACGTTTTATATTAAATATGGTTTCCTGTATCTTATATTCATTTTGGATAATATCTTTTTAATACGGAATATATAGGGAGCATACATTTATAATCAGTAAGGTGCTTTCGTTTTTGACATTTACTTTGTGTTAAATAATATAAAAAATATTTAGGATTATTTTTATTTTTTTCGTCTCCGTAATAATCCTAATAATTATTAAGGTAAACGTTAATAACAATAATGGTCTAAAAATCGGAAATAATTCGAATATAACGGTCGTATAAGAATAATTAGTCCTTTACGAATAGGCTTATTTTTTTTCTTATTTTGTACGTATTTTATGCTAGTGTTTTTCTAAAGCCATTTTCTATTTAGCGGATTATTATATTACTTTATTTAGGTTTTTAAATTTTATATATAAATTAAATAATTACCGTTTTAAATATATATTTTTACTTATCGGAATAGGTTTTATTACCTTTGTTCTGTAATATGTAAAAAAGTATTTTTTAGATTTTTGATATTACCTAAAAAAATAATTTTTTTCGTTAAATTGTATTTTTCGAATAATAAAAACCTTATTAATTAATGAGTTCCAGATTTCATAAATATTTGTAAATCGGTAGCCGACGAAATAATTTATTTTGTTTTTGAGATTTAGCTTTTAAAATCATTATTTTTTAACGGCGGTATTTATTATAATATAAGCTATATGACCGTATATTTGTAAATCAATTTATTAAACCTTTCGATTAAAAATTATAATACCATATTTGTACGCTAAGTATATATAATAATATACGGTATTAAAAGTTTAAGTTTAATATCAAAAGAACGCGCTTGGAATATATTTCGAAGTTGGTAAATTTTTTAAGATTTCGTTACCGTATTCCATTACCTGTAGAAGGACCTTATTTTGAATTTTTAAGATTTTTAAAATGTATTAAAACGTTATAATTAATATATTCTCTTTTCTGTTTTTAAAGTAAATATCCTAAATAAAACCTAAATATTTGTCGGTGGCAAATATAACGTATTTATATCCTTTAGAGTTTTTTTCAAATTTTATAATATTAATATCGATTTTTTATCTTAATCGGGATGTTTTTTTTTTAGTTTGCGGCGTATTAGTATTTTAGCCTTCGCCTTGCCATTTATTTGGCATTCGATTATTATAATATTTTTTAGGCGGATTTCCTTCGTATAAAATTGTAATTAAGCCATTATTTCGGGATTTGGATTGTTTAATTTTAGGTGCTATATAGTACTGTTACCGGTTCGTAGTGGTTTTCTTATCCTTAAATTAACGTTTTGTTTATAAGTAATTAAGGTTGTATAAGGTATTATTATATTAATATTTTCAATACCGAATTAATTAAATTTATTAGTTATCGTAATAATTATTTTTCATTATTTTTATTTCAAATGTAATTATTAATCATTTTATTATCTTATTAATATCTTTTTTTGGAGCTGCTGAAATAATACCAAATTATATGCGAAGTTTTCGTAATGGGTTACGTCGTATAAACGTAAAACTTTCGTACCGTTAATATTTCGAAGGATTATATTAATCTTTTCGTAACTTTTAATCGAAACAAAATTAATATCTGTATACATCTTATTTTTCTGTACGGTAGGTTTAAAATTTAAGAATTTGTTAATTAAGTTGAAAATACATATCGTAAACCTTAAATCCAGAATACCTAAATTTCTTAAGGGGTAGGATAGGGTGCTTATAACGTTATATTAATTAGTAATTAAAAAATATACCAATATTCGTCGTACTTCTTTTAAGATTTAATCTGTTTTTTATAGAATAAGTTTTTCCATAATTTTCGATAAATGGTCGATTTCCTCCTTTAAAAATTAATCGGCGAAAATTTATTTTAAAATATATATTATTATTTTGTTATTAAAACGGAAACCTTTTGGGGTTTTCTTAAGCAATGTATAATAATGTGAGAACATAGCCTCTATGAAAATGAGGCCGGTAGCCGACCAGCTACCGATCAGCCACCGACCCACTTACTAGTATAAATCCACCATCTGGCAGCTAGTGGGAAACGCCAGATGGAAGTAACATAATACACTCACTTCTTGGAATACGCTCTGCGGCTGGTCGAAGATCACCTTACTCACCTCACAGCTGTCCATTATCTTACAAATAATAATTGGATAATATATAGTAATTAATTAGATATATTTTATAAGGGGTATTTTATACGTTTAATTTTTAACGCTTTCGCTTATTACTATTTCGGTCCGTATCGAAACCTTTAAGGTTATTTCGTTTCCGTTTACGGCTTAAAGTTTTTTCTTACCATTAAAAGTTAATATTCTTGAGATTTTCTTAATTAAAATCGTTTGAATTAAGAAAGTTTGCAAATATTTCGTAAAATATAAAAAACATTACCTTAATGTTTTTTAACGATTACTGTAAGTTCGTTATAATTCAATAATTTAATAAGATTATTATTTTTTTTAATAATTAATCGTATTATTATTAATTTCGGCTTTTTTGTTATTTGGAATGTAATTATCTAAGTCCCGATAATAAGGGCTAATATTATATATAGGTCGTTAAATATAAGATTGTTATTTTTGTTTCCGGATTATTTTTTCGTTATTTTTTGGCCATAATTTGTTGCTATTATATAATTTATTTATTTAGCTTTTTTGTTAATTTCAACGCTTACTTTCGCCGTTTGCAGAATTCCTATTAGGTGTTAATTAGAAATCTGTTATCGTATACCTTGCCGGGTTAGCCCAAATTAATATATTATTTTTGTAAGGTCTTTCCTAAAAGAAAATTAGTTTTTTTAATTACTGAAAATACCGATTTTAGGATTTATTTTTTAAGGTCGTTAATGATTTTGCGAAAGGTATTGCATTTTCGATTTTCGTAGATATACACTGTAAAATCTTAATTGTAGGTTTATTTATTTTCGGTCGTTATCTTAAAGATATTCGTTAAGTAATTTGTTACGACCCGACAAGCTCCGGTCTCAAGAAACGGTTAGACAAGAATATACGGGCTACCTCCCGGGTCACGTGACGGTGATCATTGCCAAGCCAGTGATCATCAGTGATCAAAGGTGATCCCAAGTAATCGTGATTATTACCAACGGCGTGATCACAAGTGATTAAGCCAAAATGGAAAAAGATATATACGTTTATTAATTCCATAATTTATATAACTTTAATTTATAACATTTATTAATATTAATCGTTTGCAATAAGGCATTTCCGGTATTAAGAAACGTAATACGTTATTATATTTATTGCTTAAATTCCCACGATACTTATGTTAACATAAACCCGTTAACTTAAGGTTTAATAATTGGTTAAACCGTTTAGCCGTTATACGTTGCAAATTTTTATTCAGTAATACCGTCAGATTCTGAGCAATATTTAATACTGTTAAAAATATCGACCAGCATTTAGAAAACCCTTATTTAACAACTTTAAGTTCGAATTCAGGAGCTAAAGAAAGAAGTTCGACAACTTAGGGCTATGCCTGCCCAACCCTTTTTCGTTCGTATAAAGCCAAAGAAACCAGAACCCTACGATAAAAATGGTAACCTTTAGATTTTCTTAATTTAGATACGAATTTATTTTCGCTTTTTAAACCTTAATAATTTAGCGGATATAGTCCTAGTAATAGGAATATGCCTAATAGGAAATGCAGTTAATTAGTTTGAACTTATTATAAGGAATTTCCTGGAAATAAGAAAAATAAATAAAAAGGATTTTATTAACGAAATATTTTTAATTTATACCAATTTCGAAAATAAAATACGCGATAATTTCGGTAATCCGGATAAAAAATAATTAACGGTTTAATAATTTTTATAATTCCGATAAAAAAACCCGTATTTAAATATGCCGTAATTTTTAAAAGTTTTGCGGCTAAGGCGGAATAAAAAGATAATAAAGCCGATATCTTGATCGATATGTTTTATAAAGGGTTAAAAAATAATGTAAAAGATAAAATTATTCGGATCGAACAATTAATTGCTTTGGACCGGTATATCGCAAAAATAAATAAGATTAATAATCGAC
This sequence comes from Monosporascus cannonballus, assembly GCA_004154925.1. NCBI lineage: Eukaryota > Fungi > Ascomycota > Sordariomycetes > Xylariales > Monosporascus > Monosporascus cannonballus. Next base: position 70,426 of record QJNS01000052.1, read on the forward strand.
AGTTTGAAAAACGACAAGAAAAAAAAAATAATACGCTTTACGTTTAAGATATAAGTCCAACTAAGGGAAAAAACGAGAAGTACCCCTTATTTCTTACGGAACGGCGCCAAGACCTATAGAACTTGGTATTATCCATAAATAAGATTAAAGTTAAATTAAATGCTTTAACTATAGCAAAATGGGACATAAAGCTTATAAATGCAAAAAACCGAAAAAGCTATAATAAGATAATTAGATCCCTATACCGGAGAAATAATCTAAGAATAATTAAGGAAACGATAATAAAGCCGTTAACATAATCTAAGCTAAATACGTATTAGGCCTTAAGCAAAAGGTTTAATAAAGATTATTACGATAAGAAATCCGACGAAAAATGCGAAAAACTAAAAAACTGGCTTAATAAATAACGCAAGCATAACAAAAGGCATTATAAGGATAATTATACGAATATTAGAGCTGGATAAAAAGGTTTTGCCCCGGAATACCTAATCGATACGGTAAAATATATGCTATATATTGTCGATAACGGGAATATCCCCATAACGAAAAATGGAAATAATATATTTATGTACGAATTACCTACATATATTACGAAGGAATCGATTTTCTAAACCGTACCGGATATAATAAGAATAACAAATAATGGTATCGACAGTTTCGAATTATAATCCCAAGAAATGTTTAATAGCTGGCCGAAACGGAAAATTAGCCCGAAAAAAAGTAATGCCCGTAAAAAAACCCTTTTTGTTATTATGGATAATATAATTACTAAATGGAAAAAGAATTAATTTAACGTATGGTAAAAAAGCATTATTAGAAAATTATTACGGACTTTTATTTCGAATTGGTATTTCCGGCCGACCTTTATAAAAGGAAGGCCATTAAGGAAAAAATATATTAATTTATAAGAAATCTTTAAAGTAATAGCCAAAATGACGTATAATGGGATATAATCATAAATATAAAAAAACAATTTATTCGATAAGAAAAAAAACATTAAAAAATTAAAAATAATAAATACGGTTCAAAAAAACAATATGCCGATAATAACGATAAATATAGCAGCTTAACGCGTTAAACGAAAAAATATAAATAAGGTTCGGCAGATTTGAACATAAATTTAAAAAAGATTATTTGTAAAAAAGCTGTAAAATGACGAAACCTAAAAAAATTAAGGGAAATTCCTAAAAAAGGCTTTAAACGCGATAATAAAAAACGTTAACGACCTTATTACGTTAAATATATAAATCGGAACGTATTAATATATTGCAATAATAAATTACGGAAATTTAGGCGGAAATTACATTGTATCGGATCTGGTTAATAAGTTCAGATTATTATGGAGATATAAGATAAAACCTTATATAATAACGAATACCGAAAGTTAAGAATTTGCTTACGATAACGGAAAAATTATACGCGAAATTAATTATTTCGAGATTTTTATTAAAAGACGATATTAAATAATTAATTTCGATATCATTTTATTCGGAAATTACGATAGATTCTTAGGATTATTATAAATACGCTAATATGGAATTTTAATTAACGGCGGAACAAATTAAATAAAATGTGTTTTATTTTTTGTTAATAAATAAAGGAAGAAAAAATTAAGATTTTAATATTTGATCGATAATAGCGATAAGTATAAACATAAGGATACGATAAATACTTTATTACCTAAAAAAATAAAACATAAGAAAAAAAACGGGCATTAAAAAATACGACGTATGGTTATTATTATTAAAAGGAAATTAAAGTAATTGAATAACGATTTGGAATAACAAAAATAGTAGCTTTAGGAATTAGAAAGTTTGATTAATATATTACCATAATACTAAAAATATAAGTAGTTTTTTAAAAGTAAGCTTAATACGAAATTATCGGAATATAGCGAATGGGATTATGAAATAATTCTTAAAAAAGGATTTTTGATAAAGTTTTATTCCATTTACAATCTTAATGGAAACGAATTATGCATTTTTAAAAAATACCTGGAAGATCGGTTACAAAAAAGATGGATTTGATTTTCGAAGTTATTAATAGGATACCCGATATTTTTCGTACTTGAAAAAAATAGGAAATTACGATTTATAATTAACTATTCATAATTAAATAACGTGATTATTAAAAATTAAATATTATTATTTTTGACTACGGAAATAAAAGACTAACTTTACGGAGCTAAATGGTTTACCGTATTCGATTTTAAAGATAAATATAACGTTATTATGTTACAACCCAAGTCAGCAGGGCCTGCGAAAACGGTCCAGCCAAGATCACAAAGCTACGCTAGTTCAAGGTCACGTGATCAGTGCTCAGCGGGTCTTAATTGAGCACGACTAAGCAACACTGAGCAACTGCTCAGCAGGGTTCTGCTAAGCAAAGATAAGCAGTAACAAAGAAATCAGGATATATACGCTATTACCTCGATAATTTAGATAACTTTAACTTACAATATAATATCATTTCCCAAAATACCTTTGGCATTACGAGACGTAATACGTTACTATATCTATTACTTAGATTCCTATAATACTTCTGCCAACATAAACCCGTCAACTTAAGGTTTAATAATTGGTTAAACCGTTTAGCCGTTATACGTTACAAACTTTTATTCATTAATACCGTCAGACTTTAAACAATATTTAACACTGTTAAAATGTCGACCAGCACTTAGGAAACCCTTACTTAACAGCTTTAAGCTCGAATTCGGGAACTGGAAAAAAAAGTCCGATAACTTAAGGCTACGCCTGCCTAACCCGTTTTCGCCCGTATAAAGCCAAAAAAGCCAGAACCTTACGATAAAAAAAATAACCCTTAAACATTTTTAACTTAGGCATAAGTTTATTTTTGCTTTTTAGATTTAAGCGACCTAGCGGATATAATCCTAATAATAAAAGCATATTTAACAAAAAATACGGTTAATTAATTTGAACCTATTATAAAAAATTTCCTGGAAATAAAAAAACAAATAAAAAGGATTTTATTAACGAAATTTTTTTAACTTATACCAATTTTAAAAACAAAATACGCGATAATTTCGGTAATCCGGATAAAAAATAATTAACAACTTAATAACTTTTATAATTTTGATAAAAAAAACTTACATCTAAATATGCCATAACCTTTAAAGGTTTTGCGGCTAAAGCAAAATAAAAACATGACGAAATTAACGCCTTTATCGATATATTTTATAAAAAGTTAAAAAGTAATATAAAAAATAAAATTATTCGGATTAAGCAATTAATTGCCCTAAATCAGTATATCGCAAAAATAATCAAAATTAATAATTAACAATTTAAAAAATAATAAAAAAAAGAAAAATAATATACCTTACGCCCGGGATATAAATCTAATTAGGGGAAAAAACAAAATACAACTTTTACTTCTTATAGAACGGCGCCAAAATTTATGGAACTTGGCGTTACTTACAAATAAGATTAAAGCCAGATTAAATACTTTAATTATGGCAAAATAAGATACAAAGCTTACAAATACAAGAAGCCCAAAAGGCCATAACAAAATAACTGGACCCTTATACCGGAAGGATAATTTAGAAATAATTAAAAAAATAATAACAAAACCATTAACATAATTTAAGCCAAGTACGAATTAGGCTTATAGCAAAAAATTTAACAAAAATTACCATAATAAAAAATTCGACAAAAGATATAAAAAGCTAAAAAGCTAACTTAATAAGCATCGCAAACATAACAAAAAGTATTATAAGAATAATTACATGAATACCGGAATTAAACAGAAAAACTTTGCCTTAAAACGCCCGATCGATACGGCAAAATATACGTTATATATTGTCGACGACGAGAATATCCCGATCATAAAAATGGAAATAACATATTTACGCATAAATTACCCGTATGTATTATAAAAGATTTAATTTTCCAAACCGTACCGGATATAATAAAAATAACGAATAATAATATTAATAGCTTCGAACCATAACCCTAAAAAATATTTAATAATTGGCCGAAATAAAAAGTTAACCCGAAAAAAAACAATATTTACAAAAAAACCCTTTTATTACTATAGATAATATAATTACTAAACGGAAAAGGAGTTAATCCAGCGTACGGTAAAAAAACATTATCAGAAAATTATTACGGATTTTCATTTTTAATTAGTATTTACTGCGGATCCTCAAAAAAAAGCCATTAAAGAAAAAATACGTTAGTTTATAAAAAATCTTTAAAACGATAATTAAAATAACGCATAATAAAATATAATCGCAAATATAAGAAAACAATTTATTCGATAAGGAAAAAAACAGCAAAAAACCAGGAATAATTAATACGGTTCCAAGGAATAATACGCCGACAATAACAACAAATATAACAGCTTAACGCGCTGAACGAAAAAATATAAACAAAATTTAACAAATTCGAACAAAAATTAAAAAAAAAGGTTATCTATAAAAAAGCCATAATATAACGAAACCCAAAAAAATCAAAAGAAATTTTTAAAAAAGGTTTTAAACGCAACGATAAAAAATATTAACGACTTTATTACGTTAAATATACGAATCGGAACGTATTGGTATACCGTAATAGTGAATTACGGAATTTTAGGCGGAAATTACATTGTACTAAACGTAATAAATAAATTTAAATTACCATAAAGATATAAGTTAAAACCTTATATAACGAGAAATATCGAAAATTAGGAATTCGTTTACAATAACGGAAAAATTATACGCCAAATTAAATACCTTAAGATTTTTATTTAAAAATAATATTAAACGATTAATTTCGGTATCGTTTTACTTAAAAATTACGATATAATCTTAAGACTACTATAAATACGCTAATACGGAATTTTGATTAATAACGGAACTGGCCAAATAAAATTCACTTTATTCCTTATTAACAAATTAAAAAAATTAAGATTTTAATATTCGACCAATAATGGCAACGAATACAAACATAAAGATACGATAAATACCTTATTACCCAGAGGAATAAAATATATAAAAAAAACAGGCACCAAGAAAAAATACAACATATCATTATTACTATAAAAGCGAAATTAAAGCAATTAAATAACGATTTAAAACAACAAAAATAACAGCTTAAGGAATTAGAAAATCTGATTAATATACCACTATAATACCACAAATACAAACAGTTTTTCAAAAAACAACTCGATACGAAATTACCGGAACATAGCAAATAAAATCATAAAATAATCCTTAAAAAAGGATTTTCGACAAAGTTTTACCCTATTTATAACCTTAATAAAAACGAATTACGTACTTTTAAAAAATACTTAGAAAATCGATTACAGAAAAAATAAATTTAACCTTTAAAATCACTAACAAAATACCCGATATTTTTCGTACTTAAAAAAAATAAAAAATTACGACATATAATTAATATTCGATAATTAAACGATATTATTATCAAAAATCGAACATTATTACCCTTAATTACGGAAATAAAAAACCGACTTTACGAAACCAAATAATTCATAATATTCGATTTCAAAAATAAATATAATCTTATTAAAATTAAAAAAGAATACGAATAAAAAACAGCCTTTAAAACGAAATACAAACTGTTTAAATATTTAGTTATACTAATAGGATTTACGAACGTACCAGCAACTTTTCAGCAAATAATTAATTACGTACTACAAAAATACCTTAATATTTTCGTCGTTTGCTATCTCGACGACATTTTCATTTTTTCAGAAATAAAAAAATCATATACAAAATACGTTTATAAGGTTCTTTAAGCTTTATAGGACGTAAGGTTATTTGTTAATACGGAAAAAAATTAATTCTATATATAGGAAATAAAATATTTAGGATATATTATTACTTTAAAACATATCAAAATAAACCCCAAGAAAGTCGCTATAATTACAAAATGATAAACGCCAATAACAATTAAAAAAATATAAGCATTTCTTGGATTTGCTAATCATTACAAGAAATTTATTCGAAACTTTAGCAAAATAACTATACCCTTAACAAATCTTACAAAAAAAGGAATTTAAATAAACGTTAAATACGGAAAAAACATTTCAAAATATTAAAAATGCAATTACCAACAAACTAATATTAATTATATACGATCCAAACCGTCCCGTTAAGCTAAAAACCGATATTTCGGATTACGTATTAAACGTAATAATCGGATAACAAAATAATTAAAGCAAATTATACCTTATTGTATTTTTTTCCTATAAATTAAAAAAAACTAAGCTTAACTACGGCCTTCCAAATTAAAAAATTTATAGCCATTATTATGGCATTTCGGGAATTTAGGCATTTTTTAAAAGGAAACTTGTACCAAATCAAAATTTATACGGATTATCAAAATTTTACCAGATTTACCACAACCAGGGAATTTACAAAACGATAATTTCGTTACGCAGAAAAATTAACGAATTTCGACTTCGTTATTATCCATAAAAAAGGATTAAAAAACAACAAACTAAATACTTTAAATAAACGATTAAATCTCGAAAAAATTAATTAAAATTAATTATACAATTTTTAATATTATTACAAAAAAAAATTTACGCTTATAACAAATTACGATAATTTGGGCAATACCTACAAATATGCATTAAAAAATCCAATAATATAACGACAATTTCCCAAAAAACCAAAAAACGAACAAAATATAAATATTAAAAAAATACCAAAAGGATTTAATACGACAAATATACGAACATTAATTACATAAATATCCAAAAATTTACAAAACCTTAAAATAACTTTACTATATATATTCTTTTCTTAAATTAAAATTAATACTATATTAATCCTTACGCTAATACAATATTTATGCCAAAATAAAAGCCTGATAATATAAGCTATACGAAAAATTACAATTATTACTAATCGCAAAACGACAATAATATTTAGTTATATTTAACGTTATTATTAAACTTCTCATATTAAAAAATCTAATTACGGAAATATATTACGATAATATTTTCGTAATCGTCGATCGATTTATAAAATTTTCTTATTTTTTACCATATTATAAAGATATAAACGCCGAATAATTAACATATATTTTTTTAAATATATTTTTAATATATACGGTTTACTAATGGAAATTATATTAAATAAAAGATCGATATTCGTAATTAAGTTTTAATAAGGCCTAATAGTATAAATCGGCTTAAATTATATATTATTTAACGTATTTGAACGTTAAATAAATAAATAAATAAAATACATAAACCAAATTTTGGAAACTTACTTACGATATTATATTAATTACAAATAAAATAATTAAATTAAGAAATTACCGATTACTTAATTAACTTATAATACCAATTATTACGAAAATATTAAGATAATATTTACGCACGTAAATTTTGATTTTATTTCAGAAATTTATAAAAAAACGCGTAATAACGGTTTAATTAATATTAAAATAAGTTTTACGTTAAAATAATTACGATAATTAAACCGAAAAATAAAAATAGAATTGGAATTCGTATAAAATTAAATAAATAAATATTATAATTAAAAAGATTAAAGGGATTAATTTTCGAAAATAGGGAAATAGTTTTTTTCGTTACAAAAAATATTTAAATAAAATAATCCAGTAAAAATTTTGATTTTAAATATATCGGTCTATATAAAATCGTTAAAAAAATCTTAGAAAATAATTATTAATTAAAATTTCTACCAAAAGTGAAATTCTATTTAATTTTTTATGTTTTTTTATTTGAGTTAATAGCGAATATAATCAAAATATATATAATATAAAACGATATGGAAATAAAAGATAAATAAGCATACGAAATGGAAAAAATTTTCGATATGCAAAAACAAAACGGATTTATTTAATACCTAATCAAATAGAAAAAGCACTTAAATTCCGAAAATACTTGAAAACCTGCTAAAACCCTTATTAACGTCTAGCACTTATTAAAGAATTTTTATTAATAATAACGGCCGTATCTTAATTAATTGTTAACTAATTAATAACCGGAATATCGAATTAATCGATTACGGCCTGTATTAACGTAATAACCGTAACGGCGGCCTTTAATTACTTTTATTTTTAACGTTTATATTTCTTTAATTTATCTAATAATTAAAACTTACGTTATATTATAATAATACCTTTCGAATAAATTAGCGCCTTTTATTTACGTAAACGAATTAGACGAAAAAAACTTTATTTATTTTTTCTTAATTTTTATATTAAGCCTTAAAGTAAAGCCGTTAAAATTTTAATAATTGTTTTTCGGCAAGCGCTTTTTTACGTTCTAAACGTTAATATTTACGACAAATGTTTTATAGGGAAAAAATGGATATGCCGGTATTATTACAAAATTGGCCTTAATTAATATATTCCTTATATTTTAAAACATTTTCCATTATTTCATACTTTATGTTTTTTGAGAAATAATAAAATCAAAACATAATTTTGTAACCAAATTCGTTAAAGGCTTTACGAAATTAGCACGACGAACGGTAGAAAAACGGGGAATACGACGAATTTTAAAAATACGAAACGACATAACTAAACGTAAAAAAGGATATTTACCAAACGAAAAAAAAGAAAAAAAGAAATCTTAAGGGCAAGATTTGGGGAAGGGGGAAATCGTATTACGACCCGACAAATTCCGGTCTCAAAAAACGGTTAGACAAAAACATACGGGCCACCTCCCGGATCACGTAACGGTAATCATTGCTAAGCCAATAATTATTAATGATTAAAGGTAATCCCAAATAATTATAATTATTATTAACGGCGTAATTATAAGTAATTAAGCTAAGAAAGAAAAAGATATATATGCTTATTAATTCCGTAATTTAAATAATTTTAGCTTGAAATACTTATTAATATTAATCGTTTGCAATAAAGCATTTCCGGTATTAAGAGATGTAATACGTTACTGTATTTATTGTTCAGATTCCTACGATACTCCTGCCAATATAAACCCGTTGACTTAAGGTTTAATAGTTGGTTAAACCGCCTAGCCGTCACATAATTGGTATAATCGAATTTTTTAATAGCTTTTCCGGAAGATGTAAATATAGACGAAAAACTATTTGGGGTATTAATTTGTATCGTATAATGGATTCTTTTTTTTAGATAAAAGGCTATATTGAATTTTATAAGTTTAATAGGTTACTGAAAGTTCTAATTAAAATCGATATAATTTTAAATATCGAACGCGTATATTTTAAATTTGAATTCGCCTTTAAAGCCATCCCAGTCCATAGATTTTTTATAGATAACGAAAGCGGTTAGCGATACGATTATTATTATTATTATTATTGGTATATTTTAATAATTATAATTAATATACAGTTTATACCGTTTTAATAATAGCTGATTAATTGATATATATTTTAATTAAGCGAATAAAGTTTTTAATTATGAAATATAAGAGATATTAATTATGTCCATGTATTAATAACTAGTTGTAAGTGCTTTAGAACGCGTATTGCACTTTAAGGTGATTTAGTCCCAGAACATATATATTCCGATCAGAGGGAATCTTCCGTATATGGGGTGCTAGAGCACCCCCTGTTAGCTGACAAGAACTTACTGTTACAGTACTAAGTGATATCTTGTAGGTATATAAGGTAGAACAAGACGATTAGTGCTCGAGCTAATAACGTTCCACTTTTAGTGGTGTGATGGCTACGTCCTTGTTCTCGTGCCATAACAGCTTGTTTAAGTCGCGAACTTGTGTAATACGTTACATTAATTAAAAATTGCACCATAAATATTGTTTATTTATTTTATTTTGAGCTTTGAACTTAATATTCAAGGTTTTCGGGTTCTTTTTATTAAAGTTCTCATTATAATAACCTTTTAAAGTATTAGATTTAAATTATGTTAATAATTTTATTTATCTGTTTTTCATTATAACGGTTAAAGAGTTTAACCAACTGTTAAACCTTAGTCGTACGGGGTAATATTGGCAGAAGTATCGTAAAAGTCTGAGCAATAAATACAGTAACGTATTACGTTTCGTAATACCAAGGGTGCCTTAGGTAACGAATTATTATTGCAAGCTAAAATTATCTAAATTATTGAAATAATAAAAGTATATATCTTCATCCGGCTTACTGGCTTACCACCAGTGAATTGGTAATCCGGTTTACTAGTTTATTACCAGTAAGTTAATAATCCATTACGTAACCTGCCTTTCCGCGCGCTTATGGTTAGGCTGTGGTAAACCGTTTCTGGAAACCGTAGCTCGTTAAGTCATAACACGATCTCCTTTTTTCATAAATCTTATCCTTAAGATTTTTCTTTTTTTTTAGTAAGCTTCTTATATCTGTTTAATATGTTTTCCGGTATTTTTAAACGTCGTTCCTATAAATCTAAATAACAATTTACCTTAGTTAATCTAATTAAACTTAAAGGTTTTAACGCAATATCTTATTTCTTTTACTTTGCCTAATAACTGAATTATTAAATAATAAACGGGGTTTCTCGTTATAAAAAATATATTAACCGGGGTTATTTATACGACGGAATAGAAATTCTTATTTTTATAATTAATCCTTATATTCCAAAATCAAAAATGTTAAAAACAAAGTTAGTAGTCGAAAAGTCTTTATTCGAAACTTTTGCACGTTTTTTTCGTATACGCCGTTAGCGCCAATACCATTAATTCTAAAATGCAACATTTGGTAATTATATTTTTTAATTTTTGGACGATTTTAACAACTTTGCACAGTTAAAGTTAAAGTTTATAATTAAGATATAAATTTTAGGTAAGATAAAGATTATAAATTAAAATACAGTAAATTAAAAATTTTCCTTTTTAGATTTTGTAAATTGGAATATTATTATTTTAGGTAATTCCGTTATTACTGATAAAAGTTCTTTAAAACACGTTAGGCGCCAATAAGATTTTTAACGAATTTCTAGGTATTTTCGGAATTCGAATGTTTTTTTTTATTTAATTAGATACTAGGTAAGTCCGTTTTATCACTGTATATCGAAAGGTTTTTCCACTTTATATGCCTATTTGTTTTTTACTTCCATATCGTCTTATACCGTATGCACTTTAACTATATCCGTTATTAACTCGAATAAGGAAACGTAAAAAATTATATAAAATTTGATTTTTAATAGAAATATTAATTAGTAATTGTTTTCTAAGATTTTTTAGCGATTTTGTATAAACCGATATACTTAAAATCGAATTTTTATTGCGGTATCCTATTTAAGTATTTTTTATAACGAAAAAAACCATTTCTTTTTTTTCAAAAATTAATTTCTTTATTTTTTCTAATTATAATACTTGCTTATTTAAATTCGTACGAATTCCAATTCCGTTTTTATTTTTTAATGCAATTACTTTAATCACTTTATCGTAAAAATTATTTTAATATTAATTAAACCGTTATCGTGTACCTTTTTATAGACCTCTGGAATAAAACCAAAATTTACGTTCGCTGGTATTATCTTAACGCTTTCGTAATAATTGGTATTATAAGCTAATTATACGAATAGTAATTTCTTAACCTAATTATTTTATTTATCATTAATATAAGATTGTAAATATGCTTTTAAAATTTGATTCGTTTGTTTTATTTATTTATCCGTTTAAGGTTTAAATACGCCGGATAATTTGTGATTTCAGTCAATTTATGCTATGAGGACTTGCCAAATTTTTCATACAAATATCGATTTTTTATTTAAAATAATTTCCATTAATAATCTGAATATACCGAAAATATATCTAAAAAAATATATACTATTTAATCGGTATTTATATTCTCGTAATATGGTAAAAAATAAAACAATTTCGTCAATCGATTAACGATTACAAAACTATTGTCGTAATATATTCTTATAACTGGATTTTTTAATATAAGAAATTTGGTACTAAAATCAAATATAATTAAATACCATAATGGCCTTGCGGTCAATAATAATTAAAATTTTGGGTATGGTTTATATTATCGATGTTTTACTTTAACGCAAATATCGCATTACCGTATAATTTGTTATACCGTTAATTTCATTTTAGGAAAGAAATATATGCATTAAAGCCGTTATATACTTTTATAACTTTCTGGATATCCTTATAATTAATGTTCATATATTTTTTGTACTAAATCCTTTTGGTATTTTTCTAGCACTTATATTTTGTTCGTTTTTTGATTTTTTAAAAAACTATTATTATACTACTGGATTTTCTAATATATATAAAAAGGTACTGCTCGAATTATCGCAATTTGTCGCGGGCGTAAATATCTTTCTATAATAATATCGAAAATTATATAATTAATTTTAATCAATTCCTTTTCGAGGTCTGGTTATTTGCTTACAGCATTTGCTTTATTATTTTCTAAACTTTTCTTATAAATAGTAACGAAGTCGAAATTCGCTAATTTTTTCGCATAACGAAATTATCGTTTTATAAGTTTCTTAGTCGTAATAAATCGGATAAGATTTTGATAATCCGTATAAACCTTAACCTGCTATAAGTTTTTCTTTAGGAAATACTTAAATTTCGAAATGCCATAATAATAGCCATAAACTCCTTATTCACAATACCGTAATTAAGTTCGGCTTTTTTAAATTTATGCGCAAAAATACAATAAAATACAATTTGCCTTAATTATTTCGTTATCCGATCATTACGCCTTATACGTAATTTCAATATCGGTTTCCAGCTTAACGAGGCTGTTTAAATTATACGTAATTAGTAATGGTTTACTGGTAATCGTATTCTTAATATCCTGAAATACCTTTTCCATATTTGGCGTTTATTTAAACTTTTTTTTGTAAAATTCGTTAAAAGTATAATTATTTTGTTGAAGTTTCGAATAAACTTTCTGTAATAATTAGCGAATTTAAGGAATGCTTATACCTCCTTAACTATTGTTAATGTTTATTATTTTAAAATTAGAGCGATCTTTTTAAGATTTATCCTATTATGTGCTAAGGTAATAATATATCTCAAATATTTTACTGCTTATTTATGGAATTAATTTTTTTCCGCGTTAATATATAATCTTACGTTTGATAAAATTTGAAAATTTGTATAAACGTATTTTGCGTATATTTCTTTTATCTTTAGAAAAACGAAAATATCCTCGAAATAACATACGACGAAAATATCGAAGTATTGTCGTAACATTTAATTTATTATTCGTTAGAAAGTTATTACTACGTTTATAGATTCTATTAATATAACTAAATACTTAAATAATCCGTATTTTGTTCAAAGGTTATTTTCTATTCGTATCTTTTTTTAATCCTAATAAGGTTATATCCATTTTTAAAATCGAATATTATAAATTATTTAACTCCGTAAAGTCGGTTTTTATTTCCGTAATCAAGGATAATAATAACAATACGTCATATTTTTCTTTGGTGGTCGTTTTTTTTCTTATATTTTATCTCTTTAAGTATCAAGATTTTTATCGTATTCTTATGCTTATATTGTCGCCATTATTAATGGAATATTAAAATCTTAATTTTTGCTTTTTTTATTTGTTAATAAGGTATAAGGCGAATTTTACATAGATAATTCTGCAATTAATCAAAATTTCGTACTGGCATATTTATAGTAATCCTAAGATCATATCGCAATTTCGAAATAAAACCATACCGAAATTAACTATTTAATGTCGTCCTTAGAGGAAAATTCGAAATAATTAATTTTGCATATAATATTTCTGTTATTGTAAGCGAATTCCTAACTTTCGGAATTTATTGTTATATAAGGTTTTAACTTATATCTTTATTATAATTTAAATTTATTAATGATATTTAATATAATATACTTCCCACCCAAAGCTCCGCAGTTTACCATTACGATATATCAATATATTTCGAATTATATATCTAAAATAATAAAGTTATTAATGGTTCTCATCGTTGTATTTAAAGCCTTTCGTAAGAGTTTTTTTTAATTCCTATAGGTCTCGTTATTTTACGGCTTTTTTATAAGTAACCTGTCTTCTTAATTCTTATTCGAATTTGTTAAACTTTATCTACATTTCTTTATTTAACGTATTAAGTTACTATATTTATCGTTATTGTCGGCGTATTATTTATTTAAATTATTTAAATTATTTTCAATTTTATTATAATTCCTTTTTTATTAAATAAATTATTTTCTTATATTTATAACCGCATTTTATTATATGTCGTCGTAATTGTCGTTTTAAAGTTCGTTTATAAATTAACATATTTTTCTCTTAATAATCATCTTTTTATAAAAATCTATAATAAACGCTAATTAAAAATAGAAATCCGTAATAGCTTTTTGGCAATACTTTTCCATTATATGCTGGATCAACTCCTTTTCCGTTTAATAATCATATTACTAAAAATAACAGAAAATGTTTTCCTATAGGTATTATTTCTTTTGAGCCAAATTCTTATTTCGACCAGTTATTAAATATCTTCTAAGGTTATGAATCGAAAATATCGATATTATTATTTATCGTTTTTCTTACTTATAGTGTGGTTAGAAAAATCGAATCCTTTATTATCTATACGGATAGTCTGTCAATAAATATATTATTTTCTTTTCGTAATCCGAATATTTTCGTCGTTGATAATAATTGGCATATATTTTACCGTACCGATCAGGGGTTTCGAGACAAATTTCTTTTATCCAATTCTGGTATTTGCGTAATTATCCTTATAATGCTTTTTTTTATATTTGTAATACTTATTAAGCCAGTTTTCTGGCGTTTCGCATTTTTTGTTGGACTTTTATCATAAGGGACCTGGTATATATTTAAGCTAAATCATGTTAATAGATTTATCTCTGTCACTTTGGTTTTGTTTGGATTATCCATTAAGTACAAGTTTCCCGTTATCTTAACGGGGCTTTTTAAATGCCCTACACCCTATTACCTTATGTCCTATTTTATTATAATTATAGCATTTGGTTTAGCTTTAATCCTTCTTATAAATAATTTCTAATTCCATACGTCTTAATTTTGTACCGTAAGAAATATTGCCGCGTTAAAGAACGCTGGTATTGGCCATATATCGGAGTTTGCTATTATTTTTTCCTTTAATACTTTTAATACGCCATACGAATTATCGATCATTAATCTTAATTATTATTATAAAATAATCCGACAAATAATTAGTCTAATCGAATTTAAAAAACTATTTTTATATTTCCTTTTTCAGGCCGTCGAAAAATTTAATTATTAATACATTTCGTTTTTAATTTAATTTAACGGCTAACTAAATCAAGATACTGCCGTAACTATATACGGATTCTTTTTGTTATAATTGCTGCATTTATATTTTAGCTTTTATCTTTTCGTTTATTATTCTGAAAATCTTTATTAATACTTACTCGAATTATTTGTAATCGTTATAAATTCGTACTACTTTTAAATTTCGTTTTTTAATCAACGAAATAACGTATTTTCTTCTAACGAATTTAAATCAAATAACCGTATTTCCGGTAAATGGTGTGATTACGAATTTTATTTATATAATAAACGTAATAAGTTAAATAAAAAAATGCCCGAATTATATTCGGCATTAAATTAAAAATAATTATAATTTAATTAAAGTTCCGGCACAGAATTCTGGCTGAGGAAATCTAGGGAACTTTTTTAATTCCTAGATAAAGTTTAGCTGGATAACATAGTTTATTCGAAAAGGTTTCCTAATTTCGGAAACCTTTTTTTTTCTTAAATTTTTTATAAGTTGCTTAGAAGAATGTCGTAAGATCATTATGGTTTTTTTAAGCTAAAAAATGCGTTTATTTATAGCATCCAATTGTCGAAAAACTTTTTCGCGAGAAAAACGAAATTTCTTCTTTGCTTCCTCGGATTCCATTCCAGTATCCAGGTAATCAAAGATCTGGTAAATGGGCTGTTCGGGCTGCTTGCTAGGAAACATAATATCGGCGATATTGCTCAAAGTTTAACGGTATTACTAAATAAAAACTTATTACATATAAAGGCTAAAAGGTTTAACTAACTATTAAACCTTAATCGGCCGGGTTTATATTAATAAAAATATTATATGGATTTGAATAATAAATATAATAACGTATTACGTTATGTAATACCAAAAGTATCTTGGGTAACAAATTGTTATTACAAGCTAAAGCTATTTAAACAATGGAAATAATAAGAATATATATCTTGATCATGCTTACTGGCTTACCATCAATAAATTTATAATCCGGCTTATTAATTTACCACCGGTAAATTGGTAATCCGGCTCACTGGCTCACCACCAGTGAGTTGGTAATCCATCACGTGACCTGCCCTATCGCACGCTTATGGTTGGGTTATGGTAAACCGTTTCTAGAAACCGTGGCTCGTTCGGTTATGATATTTATTTATTCTTTATTTATCAATATTTAATTATTTTGTTACGGCTTTTTATGAAAAAAAATTTATAAATCTTATATTTTTGGTTTTTCGTGATTGTAATATGTAATTTAATTTTCACCCTTTTATATATAACCTTAAATTTTATAAATTTTAAAACTGTATTATATAAAATTTTAGTATATCGAAAAATATTCGTCTTAACTCGAGGTTTATTTATATATATATTTTTACGAATCTCTGTATGTATTAAATATATTATCTATTATTAATTGTGGTGGTAATAATAATATAATTTAATAAAGGTTCCAATTAATATATTTTCAAAACCCTTTTTTGAACTGTTTTAAGATTTCCAAAAAATTACATTGATAATATCTTAATTCCTATTAATTTATTTTATATATTAATACCATAAAGGTTTTGTCGAAATTAAATATTTATTACTTTTGTTATAATTATTATATTTATATTTTCGGTTTTAATATATTATGCATTATTTCGAAACGTTTAGCTGATATTTATTTACATTATCTACAATTATTATATATATATCGTATTTGTCGAATTTACGAATTAATAAATAAAATTATATATCTTATAATAAATTCAAGTTAAAAAACCATATTTCTTATAAAGTTTTAAATTATAAATATTTGTTATATAATAAGACACATAAAATAAGTCAAAAGAATATACAAAATATGATATATATTATTTTAAAGTAAATATGATTTTACGAAAATATTATTAAATAATATAAGTGGAAGAATTCTATAATAGGTTTTAATTTTTTAATTAAAATCTAATAAAATATTATAATCTCGTTTAAGATATATCTTAATATTTGAAATTTTACTTTCATTTTCAAATCATTTATATATTACTTTAAACAATTTAATAAAATCACGAGCATTTGTAAAATATATAAAATTTTTGTTTAAAAAGTTCAATGATTGAAAAATCTGTTTTATTTAAAGAAATTCATTATTTTTTATTTCGTAAATTTATATTATTGTTAAAATTCTTAAAAATATATTATTAATAGTATTAAGTAATGTTAATACTACCTTTAAAATATCATGTATAATATAATAATTTAAATATTTACTAAATCTTTGAATTTAAACCATCCGAAT
The DNA here is from genome assembly GCA_004154925.1 of Monosporascus cannonballus. Taxonomy (NCBI): domain Eukaryota; kingdom Fungi; phylum Ascomycota; class Sordariomycetes; order Xylariales; genus Monosporascus; species Monosporascus cannonballus. The sequence goes on from QJNS01000052.1 coordinate 87,862, forward strand.
TTATATTAGTAAAACTTTGGTAAAAACTTAATTTATAAATACAATAATTAATTTCTTATAATGATAAAAATATTTTAATTAATAGAATTATATTTCAAATTAAGAGTATTTTAAATTATAGAAGTTATCAATATGTACTTTGTAATTTTGGTTTCTTGGTTTACTATTAGGAAGTTGGTAATTGGTTACGCAATTTGACCCACTTGATTTCCGTAGCTGTTTCTGTTGCGACTGCTTCTAGAGGCCGTGGCTTGTCAAAACGTGACATTAAGATTAAAATCTAGAAATACCCTTTAAAATTATTATAAAGCATAAATTAAGAAGGTTAATATTATAATTCCATATTTAGGAACATAAATTAATACTTAAAAACTGAATTTCTTTTAAGTTATATCAAGTAGTAATGTTTTTAACTTATTCAATAATAATAAATAAATGTTTTTCGACGAAAAAGGTGAGCGTTAATTGAAACATTTGTTATTTCGTATTTCCTCTTATTTAGTTGATTGTATATTCTATAGCAAACTGTTTTTTAAAAAAGAATATCTTTATTTATTTATTTTCTAGGTTTACATTAATGTTTTAGCATTAAAGTAAAAGAAACAATAAATATATATTTAAAACCGGTTCAAAACTTGCTCGTTTTTTTTTAAAAAAAAGTGAATAACTATTTATAAAACAATTACTCTATAACCACCTCGTAGTGATTATGTAAAAATGATATATAGAATACTTAGCATTTTTTCAGCAATACGCGCACATTTTTAGTTTTTAAAAATTTAAAATTTTCGATTTATCTGTTTCGTCGAATTTTTTCGCATATATAAAGATATTTTTGCGTTTAGTAATTATAACAATCGCTATTATCATTATTATTATTTTAATAACGTAAAACCTTTCAATTTTAATAATTATAAATTTAATTAATTATTAAACTTTAATTGTACAGGTTTATATTAGTAACAATACCGTAAGAATATAAATAAGAAAATAATTGCATTATATTTCGTAATATTAATAATATTTTCAATAATGAAAATTTATTATACATTAATATCACTTACATTATAAAAAATAACGATTGTATTTACATATATAATTAAACTAGTAATCTGATAAATTCTATTGATTATTTATCTATCGTGATCGAACCGACTTTATTCGACCAATTTGTGTTACGAAATCTTTTGCTAAGATCGAAAGTATCCAATGTTTTGTCCCGACCGTTTTTCTGGGCCGTTAGTTATTAAGCTATAATAAAAAAGCGTAATTAATTAAAACTTATGCCGTTAAAAATAATACTGAATATTATTCATGATAACCATTCGATGGTAATATTTTAACCTTTTCAACATCTTATATAGTATCGAAATTGTTTTATAAATTTCTATATAAATAACAGTTTAACAAAATCATTATCTTTGAAAATATATTTAATTATTATAATAATTCATGAAAGAGAAAAGTTAAATAAGAAAATTTATTAATTGTTAAGAAATTAAATTGGTTCACAACGTCTAAGTGCAAGGACGAAAAGGTTTCACTAACTATTAAATGTTAGTTATACGGGTTTATATTAACAGAAGTATTGTAAAAATCTCCCGAATAAAACAACTCAATTACATTTTATAATATAGATAGTTTGGATAACGCAAAACATTACAAATTAATATTATTTAAGTTATAAAAACAAACGTATTTATATATTAATTTTTTTACCGTTTCTAAGCTATTGTTGCGAACCTATCATATATCTATCTGGAAATAAAAGTAGTATCCGTAATGAGGTTTTGTTGTACAGATAACAATAAAACGAAAAATAATTTATAGGTCTATTTGTTAAAGAGATTTACAGACTTTTCAGTTAATTAAAAAGGGTACCTTTAATTAAAGACTTGAATTAATAGTTAAGAAACGAAATTAAATAAGTGCTTATTTATAAAAAAACTGGTTTTTTATATATTTTCTTCTTTTTTACTAAGTATGTTATAAATTTGAATATTTTATATAATTTGATTCGATTGTTAAATTGCTTACATTACTTAAAAAGACCAGATTTTCCAAGCCGAAGTTCTTTAGCATCTAACTTAGGTTAGGCCTTAAAGATATATTTTTTCGCAATAAAAACCTTTATTTATAAAATATTATTTCCCGTTTCCGAAGATTTCTATCTTAAAAATAAAAACCGTAGATTGTTATATAACTAATCAAAACAGCGCTTTGGAATTTTTAATTAATTTCATTATTAAAGACCACATTTGAAAACAGAAAAGAAAATTTCTCCTAACGCAAATCTAGTAATTACCGCTCAAATTTATTAAAACGTTTGGAGTTTAACTTGTCCTTGCTTAAATTAAATTTGTTTTAAGAAATATAAATATTTTTTAAAACTACTATGTTAAATTGTAAGAATTATATTCGTTAGTAACGTTTATTTTGTAATATATTAATTATAGATTTCTTGGCAAAATTCAAAAAAATGCGTGGAGCTGTAAAAAGAAATAACGTAAAGAAAAATTTTATTTATAGCGTATTAAAAAGCCATTTAAAAATATTAAAATATTTACTAATAGATTAAAACATTTACTGTTATAATAATATATTTTAAAAAAAGCTTTGTGAGATATAAAATGAAAACTATTTAAGGAAATGAAAGAATACGGGAAGTACGGCTAAATATTGGCGACTAGTCGGCGGCCCACCTGTTCGGAACAACTACAAAATCCTATACCTAGGCGAATACATATACAACCCAGATAGAAATCCGTAAATGCACCTACTTCTTAAAATGGTCTACGATTGCTCGGTCATCACCTCGCTTATAAATCTATTCTTTTACAAACTGTAAATGTTTTAATAAAAAAAATTAAAACCGGTTAAATTAAAAACTGTAAAGAATAAAGGCCGAATAAATTTGATAATAAAATAAAGTTAGAAAAGATTAATTCTAATTAATATAGATAAACAAGCTATACTATGATCCGGAAAGGAATTACTAAAATAAAACATTTAAACGAATAGTATTAATAATATTAAATTTCGATGATTAAAATGATGAAAAAATATACTATATGGTAATAATAATAATATTTATAATATTCGCTTTAAGAATAAACTTATAGCGAAAAGAGCTTTTTAATATATATGTAAAGACATAATTTTTTAATTAGCCGACGTTAATTATTAGCGTAATATCTTACTTTATTTTGAATTCTCTTTTATATAACACAAAGGTTTTTCGTATTATCGTAAAATATAATAATAACGTGACGTTATAATAAACATTATATAAATGAAAATTTATTAATTAATGTTTTCTTAGGGACGTCATATATCTCTTAGCATTTTTAATTTAAGTTTCCGATTTTGTTTTTAAATTAGGTTATCTTATTGGAAAAATATTTGATTTTTATACTTTATTTTCCCAGCATTAAATATTAATCGACGTTTTATAATTTTTTTAATTTAAATATGTTGATATAAATATGATTTTAATCGTCTTCTAATAATTTAATACAGATTTTGTATTTATTAATATGGGATTTTATAAGCCTTTACTAATATAACTTAAGTACGTTAATTATCAATTAACAAGCAAAATACATATTTTGTTATAGTATTATAATATGTTTTACGTATTAATTCGGAGCCGTTTCGGAGTTAAATAAATACATAAATATTTTAATTTAAAGACAAAAGAGAATCCGGAAAGAGTTTAAAAATAAATACCGAATTTTTGCCAGTTTGAGACTTTTAAGTATGTTTTTGTTTAACTTTTATTATATGAAGTAAGCCACGTTTTGATATTTTTTTTATATTTTTAATTAATTATCGACCCTATTTCAAAGCGCTTTTTCAATTTTGTATTAATTAGCCTGTCGTATAATAATTTAAAGTAAGTAGGTTATTGAAATATTATAAATTTATTTAAGATATTTTTAAAAGGTCTTGTCTATATTAATGTAATTATAAATTATTAAAATTAATTTGTTTTTATATTTATCGAGAAAATGTTAATATTCTTTTAATCTGATGGTTAAAAAAACGTTATTGAATATTATAAAGGTATGTTTTCCTTTGATACATAAAAAGATATCTTAATATTCATATTCTTTGGGTTTATTAATATAAATAACTTCGTAAATTGTCACTTAAATATAATTACAATTCGAATCGAAAACAATAAGATTTATTTTTTAATAATATATAATATTGGTAAGTAATACAACCACCAGCTTCGGAAATGTATATTAATTTGTTTTCTATACATTGGTGCAAAAATGCATATATGAATATTAAAATTACTTTTGAACTAATATATTATTTATGAATAATAAATACAACTATTTTCTAAAATCACATAACTATTGTATTATATTATAACTCCAGATTACTTTCGAAGTTTAGTAATATATTAAAATAGTTTTACTAGCGGTGTTTTTAATTAGATGAGGTAATAATTATAAATCGATTAAAATTAGCTTTTCGATTAAGATAAAATATATTAGCGGAAGTAAAATATTGTTTTACAATTTTTTAATAGTTTCTTCAGCTTTAACGTATTTAAAACCTCAATATTTATAATTTCATAAAACGTATTAAACTTAAATTCATCTATTTTCTCAAAACCTGGTGTGAAATTAGTTTAAATTAATTTTTAGAGTTTTTTTCAATAACGTCGATATTATAATATACGTATAATAATTTATATATAAAATAAACGAACAATCGGAATATACGGCGGTAAATATAAAATGTGATTAATAAATTATAAAATCTATAAATATATTAAAAAGTACATAAACTTTGGTAATATACTATGGCAATAATTAATTCATAATATATTTAATAGTTTTAATTCTTCTATAACGGACCTTTTTATACGCCGAAGAAATTCCAAAAGCTTTTATTTGACATTATCCAACATATACAATACGTTATTATCGTTTTTAATTGATTGTTTATAGATGTTGTTGTTTTTATATTTTTTCAAATTTTAATTTTTATAAATGTTTATTTTTCTCTATTATTAATATCAATTATTTATTTATGTATAACGATTTTATATTTGCGGATTTTCATTGTTATTTTAATATGTTTAATCAATTTCTTATAAATATTTTCCAACGGTTGAAATTCTTTAAACGTTAGGATATTTATACTAAAACGCATGTTAAAAGATTCATTAAGTGAATAAGTTTATCTTTAATTAAGAATAATAAATCCGATATTCTTAGAAATAATTAAGTTAAATATAATGAGAATATCTAAAACCTTGGTTGTTTTTCGATATATCTTTATTATGCTTTTAAAATTTTGTAATACTCTATATTTATTAAGCCTTTTATTTAAAAGATGAATATATTTTTTAGCTTTTAAACTTTAAAAAAGTAATAGGTTTTTCAAAAATCTATTTAATATTTGTAAATATTACATTTTTATGTATTGTTGAACTTTGATATCTAAGATATATTCTTTTTTTAAAATATATTCCGTAGTATTATAAGATATAATAGTTATTTTCTTTTGATATACTCAATTATAAATTATTCTTTTTAAAACGTTATTATTTTGACCAAAGACTTTAATAATTTATTAAAAACTATCATTGACTTGTTTTAATTTTAAGTACCTTCGAACACTTTTCAAAATATTATCAATTAATAATATTTATATTTATTATCAATATTACGAGTATCGAATTATGCTGCAAGAATTTATTAATACTTTTGCAAGTTTGAAATTATTAAATATAAATATATTTTTAAAATATGTCTCGCATAATTTTATATTCGTATATGTCGATCATATATCTATTTGTTCGAGAACCTTAAAAAATTTAAAAAGTAAATTACTACATTATTTGAATTTTTGATAAATATAGAGCTTAGAAATAGGGTAGTAAAGACTATAGAGTATATATTGAAATTAAATCTTTTCTCATTTTTTTTTATATTCGCTGAAATTTCAATTTAAAACTTTGAGTTAAGCATAAAAAAGAATTAGCCAATTTCTAATATTGCAAATTGTATGTATGTATATCGCAGATTTAAAGTTTATTAATTTCGTACATAGAGAGACTAAAGAAAATAACTATAAAATTGAATGTTTAATAAAATCTAATATTTAAAAGAATATTAAAAAAAAGTTTTAAAAAATCTAAAAATAAGATTACAAAAGTATTAACACTTAGATTATTTAACTCTGATAAAAGAAAATGTTTAAAGCTCGACGTTTTATATTATACTTTAAAAGGTAATTTAACCGAATTAATAGAAAACAGAAACAAGTATTTAAAAATATATTATTGCAAAGTATGACGAAATCCAAAATTTAATTACCTAATCTATAGTAAAAGATTATTACTAATTAATAAAGCTTTTTCAGAAATAACAATTGGGTTTAACGAGGGTGAAAAACTTTTTGAGACTTAATTTAATTACAGTAATTTTACAGAATATATTAAGATGTAAAAATTAAGTAAATATTATAAAACTTCTATATTTTTTTTCATTCGATTTCCATATATATTATATTTCAAAAAAAGGAAACAAATATCTAAATGAATGTTTTTAAACCTCATTCTTTTTAATGTTCTAAAGTTCTTAAATTATATATAAAGCTATAGCAGTTTAATAAGAACGAAATTTGACAATTTTATAAAAGATAAAAAATTAATTTTGAAACTTTTATTACGATTTCGAAGATTTTAGAAATAGAAACAAATAAAACAACATTTAATAAGTAAAGAATTAAGTTAAAAATTATTTTTTATCTTATAAAAATGTATACTCTTTTAAAATTAATAGAGACAGTCTGCTAGAGAATAATATAAGTACATATCATATAGTTATTAAAAGAATTCTCAAACCTATTAAACGTTTATAAAGGAATATAATTTTGAAGCGGAATTAGAAGAAATAATTAAATACGTAATTAAAAAGTATACTATTTACAATAACGTTAAGATAGCTCTTTATATACTGTATAAACAATTATAATATACAAATAGTATTAACGAAATCTAAAATCTTATAATTTGGAATTTTATTATTAATTTACCTTTTTTAAAAAGTTCTGTTCTCGAAGTTCAACTCGATAAAATATAAATAATTGTTGATACGTTTATTAAGCACAGGAATTTTCTTGTTTCTTTTAGAAAATATAAAGATAAAATAATTAATTTATGTTGTTATATAAAGTTATTTAAATAAATACGAAAAGTTAGAAAAGATCTTATCAATAAAAATATATTATTTATTTTGGATTTTAAAATTAACCCGTTTTTAATCGATAAAATCCAATTTCAAGTTTTTGCAATATATTATATAAAAATGGATAAAACAATACACATACTAAATTATATTTTCGAATAATATGTTCAAACTTTTATTAATTATTATAAGGATAATGTAAATGAAATTCTACAAAAACATAAATTGTGTTTAATATGTTTATTAATAAAACTACAAGCATAATTTCTATATAATTACGTAAAAACGTAAATTTGATATTTGTTAATTATTAAAATTATTTAAAACGTTTTTAAAATATCCTTCGTTTATATTAAAAGTAATAGCGTTCATAATAAAGGGTAATGGTATTTTAAATTAGTGTTCGAATAGAAGCAAATCAAGTTTCAGTAAAAAATAACTTAATATTATAATAATGAAAAAAATAAAGCATTACTTTAATTACAATAAATTAATTTTACTTATTGTGTTAAAATAAAACGTAATGTTTATTATGGTTCAAATTCAAATTTAAAAATTTAGTAATAACTTAAATTTTAAAAACTGAATAAATCAAAAATTAATAAAATTCTATTCAGAATTAATTACCCATTTTCGTTATTTAAAACCACAAAAATTACGAAATTGAAAATGTAGTAGAGTTTAAAATGATGAAAAATAAGCCTAAATATTTCATTAAATAAAAAACCTGTTCATATAAAAAATACTTAAATAGTTTTTTAGCATTTGACGAATATAAAGAATTTGATTAATATATTTTACAGCCCAAAACTTGAATTAGTCTTTTAATACGCTCAAAAGTACGGGCGGTAAAGCTTTCGTATTTAAATCCATTTTTTCGCTGTTTTATTTAAAGAACTAAAACACCTTTAAAATAATATTTAATTCGAATATAAATATTATTGATTCGGTTGCTATCTAACACGGTTTTATTTGTAATCGTTTTTATTTGTTTTTATTTATTTTATTTAAAACCCTGGTTATATTGTAAAAAGTTCTGTTTAAAGAATAGTTTATTGTAATTAAAGTCGTTTGAATCAAATAATATATTTTGTGGTATTCTAAATAACCTTTTGGTGCACTGTTGAGAAATATTTTATTTTAGATTATTTTTTAATAATTTGTCGCAGATTTGTTTTCATTTCGCTAAGAACTTTATATTTAATACGTTATAAATCGAACATTAATAACGAATATAATTCGAGCAAGATGAACTTTAGAAATTAAACTTTTAGATAAAATCTACGCGGTTATTATAGAATTTGCGTTGATTTACGCGAGGTGTTTTTTCGAATACTGCTGATTATATTAAAATCAGTTAGAATTTCTTAAAGCCTTTTTAAATAAATTAATTACTTACTTACGGTTTTCATTTTCATAACAACGATTCTTAGAAAAGGAAAATAAATCATAGAAATAAAAGTTTATGTTTTGAAAAACTTTTATGACCTAACAGGCTTGGCTGCTACAAAGACGGTCGAGCCCTTGTGGGGCATAGCGCCAACCCAGACCCAATATCACGTGACATGCTTAAAGGGGCTCAGTGCGGCTTATTGGTCCAAGGGCCTTGAGCTCATCGAGCTGAAAAGCGGCTTAAGGGTGCTTAAGGGAACTTAATAAACCAGACGGCATTGAGTCGGGATGCATAGGTTAAGCTACGAACAAGATAAATACGCTCGTTATTTCTATAATTTAGATAGCAGCAGGTTGCAATATAACAATTCGTTACCCAAAACACCTTTGGTGTTACAAGATGTAACTAGTTACGATATCTATTATTTAATATCTTACGATACTTCTGCTAACATAAATTCGTACGGCTTTGGTTTAGTAATTTGTTAATCCTTAAGCCGTTATGTAATTAAAACATACCAAAACCAAAAATTTTAATAATATTTAATAGTAATTAAAATAAACGAATTAATTAAAAAACGAATTAAGTTTAAAAAAAAGGTTTATAAAATAATATAGAAAAACTATTTTTATTATATATTTTTATAGTAATTTAAAGTTTCGAAAAATTTTCGATATTTAAAAATAATAGGTGTTAAAGAAAATCGATATTATAAATAAAAATAATATATAAGTTATATCAAGATAAATATTGCTTCAGAAAAAAGAGTTTTTATCTCAAAGAGACCAACCTTTGAAGCCTAGCGTAAATCTATCACGGCTAAACTCCGGATGGAAAGGGTTAGCTCTTAACATAATCTAGTTGATCTAGGTGATCTAGAACTAGATCATATATTTTTAGCAGATTTATGACGCCCGTAATTCGAAAAATTAGAATATATAATAATCCGGTTTTTTATATAAATAGTTACATACATAGTTTCGTTGCTTAGCCATCAATTTAAGGTCTTAATTGGAGCTAAGATTTTTAATATGAGAAACAATCTTTAAATTCTATTAACGAATAAATTATAGAATTATTTTTCGCCCTGTTATTATCTGCAACATGAAACATTTTTTTAAATAGTACTTATATTTTCAGGTAAATATATAATAAGTTCGTTATATTTTAATCGTTTCTTAATTAGTAAATAACGAATTATTTAAGGCTTAGATAAGTTCAAGTTTTTCTAAACCTAATAATAACGATATAATAAACCGAAATTTAAAAAATAAATAATATTTTCCATTGCCCTTGTAAATAAAAAAAATGAATAATGAAATTAAACAATATACCTCTTATTAAAGAAGTATTTAAATAATTAACAATATAATATTTCTGATTATTTAATTTTAAGAAGAATTTTTTTAATTGTGTTGACAACTAACACTTATTAAAGACATTATCGAGGCTTAGGAATATAACAAATCTAAGAGAATTAAGGAAAAAAAGAAAATAATATAAAGAATCTAGCAAAAAGGCAAAAAGCAAAAGAAATTATTATTAACGAAATATTGTAAACCTTAATAACGAAACTTCGCGCACTAAAAAAGAAGAATACCAAGTATACTTAATATTAAAAAGCTTTAATCCTATTGCTATTGGGTATTAACCAGTTATAAAAAATACCATTTCTCTTTTTAACTACCGTAAGATACCAAACGTTAAGGGCTGTAAACTAACTTCTTTTAAACCGTATAATAAATTTACAGATATACAAAGGTTTCTAGTTCAGGCTAGATTGTACTTAAAGTTCTGTAAAAGTTCCTTCATTGAAAATTTCTAAAAAGTAAGAATTATTTATAACTATTTAAAGAAAGAATTCTTTTATAATTTAAGCCCATTATAAAAAATCGGTTGCAAAAATACTTTAACAGTTTTTCGAACATGACATGTTATATTTTTTAGTAAATATCTGTTTTTCGAATAAGAATTATAAACGTTATTTAAAAATCTATAAAAGGAATAAAATATAGTTGAATAGCTTTATAACTTTCTTTACAATAGATTAATATCTAAATATAGGGTTAAATTTAATCGTTTGGCGGCAATTTTAAATTTTTTAAAAATAAATTGTATTATTTTTATTCGGATAATATGAAGCGCTTAATTAAAAGCAAATTATATATAGAACTTAAAACTAGATTTTTTATAAAATATACCGATAAGGTAATTATTGCTGATAAACCTACTTTTAATCGTTACAATAAAAATCAAATAAACGAAATAGCGACAAAGGTTTTAGCAGCCGAATTAAAAAAACAAACACAAATCTTAAAAGAATGAATTACGATTTTAAAAAATCTAAAAGCCATAAATATAATATAAAATGCTTTAATTATAACGAAAACAAGGTATTTTAAGAACGAATATCGTTTTTTAATAAAAAGAATTCCTCAAAAATTTCTTAACCTTAGAAAAAAGCTAGAGTAACTAAATAGAAAATAAATAATAAGGTAAAAAGGAAGAAAAGAATTAGTTCGATCTTTTTCCAGCCAAAATTCATTATTATTACAACCATCCAGGTTTAGAACAATATCTTAAAATACTTTTACCATTTAGATATACAAAAATACGAGATATATAACGAATACGGTTAATTCCGACCAAATATTAATAATTATAAATAATTATTCTTAAAGTTATATAAACTCTTTAAATACATTGTATATTTAAATAGTCTGTACAAAAATGTTATAATTTAGTACATTTTAAAACTTAATATTCTAAGATTTATTTCGTTTATTTCCAAACAAAACAGGATAATAACTTTTGACGCAGATAAAACAAGAAGATATTTACAGAATTTAACAATAAATATAAATGCACAGAAATTCCTCTATAGCCAAAATACGCTAAATTTTGTTATTTATATCTTGAATTAATATAGAATTAAAAATATATATCGCAAAAAGTTTTATATAATTTCTCGATATTATATATTTATTACAAATTCCTAAAAATAGCCATTGCTTCTTCCGAAGTTCACATTTTTAATCTTATAACTTGAAAAGTACAAACCTCAACATCGCGGTAAAACAAAACCCTTATCTACAAATGTTAATAAGTGAACAAAAGGGATATAAATATATAAATAAGTATTATATCAAATCTATTACTAAGAAAACCCGAACATAGAAGTATTTATTTATAACTAAATTACGTTGAACAAGAAATAATAAAAGTTTTCGAAATGAAGACATCGAAGAATTTACTATTATTAAGCTCTATATAAAGTAAAAAAGGATTACATAGCCAAATTAAGATTTTTTTCGATATATGAACAAAATATTTAAAGCTATATTCAATTCAAAAGTCGAAAAACTTTGATATTTTTAATAGTAATAAAAACAATATTAAATGTCTTGGAAATATAAGTTGAGATTATATAAAGTACTTATAATAAATGGAAACTTATTTAAATATAAAAATAAACGAATATTTCGAAAAATTGAAAGATTTTTACCTAGATTTAAGGATTTTGTGAATAGCTTTTTCTGGATATACCAGATATCTTAAGATAGGATATTATTGTCGAAATATCTTAATTCTATTTTCATAATCCTCGGATTAGCTGCAAAAACTAAATTTTTTAAGGAAACTAAAATAATATTTAAGGGGGGCTATTACGAAATTTGTTATGGAATTAAAAAAGTATAAATTTTAAAATAAATTATGACAATATTTTCGAAATATCGCAAATTTAAAAGGTGATATAAAGATTAAACCGATTATATGTAATTATTATAGGGTTAATGGATTATCGAATGTTTATTAAAAAATGATATTATTTTAAATTCTACAAAACATATTACACAAATTTTAAGAAATTAAAAGTATAATAAAAAGCATATATTTAAACCTTAAAAATATATTCGACTTTTTAAATTCATAATAAAATATGTAGCACTCATAATATTTAAATTTGAAAATTAGAAATAAAAGATCGAATAAGATAGAAGTTTCGTTTACCGATATATAATTACTTATAAATACCTAAATAACATTATTATTATAAACGAATAGTTTTTAGCTCCTATTAATATTTTAAAGAAAAATGCAAAGAAAGCAAAATAATTTACACCATTTAATTTTCTAGAACCGCTATTGATAAATGAAAATAATTAAAAAAGCAAAATTGAAAACTGTGTATAACACGATATACAGATATTACAAATATCGGGTTATGCTTATAGAACTTATAAATGTTCCGGTAAGTTTTTAGTAATTAGTTATAAGCATTTTTAAAAAAGTTTTAGATAGTTTTGTATTTATATACTGCGATAACATATTTATTAATTTAAAAATATTTAAAAAATGTAAATAATAAATCATTGAAATATTCGAAAATCTGCATAATATAAATATTTGAATTAGCCTAGCTCCAAAAAACATAGCATACCCAGAAATTAAATTTCTTAAGATTTAAATTTATATTTGGCCAAAATCAAATTTAAGATATCAAATTAAAAGTACTTAAAAACGGGTTTGTTTTTAGTAAGGCAAAGGCTATGGATATCCGAGAGATTTTAATGTTTATTAATTGCTTACATAAGATAATTCAAAGATATAAAAATATAATGAAATTATTAACGAAATCTATTATTAAAAAATATAATAGAAAAATATTCGAATTTTTAGAAAAAGTTAAAAAAGCTTATTAATAACGTAAAAACGAAACTACTAAAATATCCATAATAAGATTGCCTAATGCTGCTAAAAGATACGTTTAAAATTTAACCCCTTGATTTACATTTTAAGCGTTATTTTAAAACAGGTGAAAAAAATAAACAATTATACCCAATAATATATTATGTAAATATATTACGAAATGCAAAGCTTAAGGATTCGATTTATGGCAAGATATTATTAGTAATTATTAACGCATTTAAAAAGTAAGTATTATATTATAATGGAATAAGAGAACTTTTTGAGGTATATTTCGATTGTAAAAACCTTATTCGACTTATAAAAACATAAGAACTATCATGGCCCAACGAGCCACGATCTCCAAAAACGGCCTATCATAATCTAAACACAAGTAGGCGGTAAGGCAGGTCAAATAATAAATTACCAACTTACTGGTAGTAAGCCAATAAACCGGATTACTAACATATTAGTGGTAAGCCAATAAGCCGGATTACAAACTTACTAATAATAAACTAATAAGCCGGATTATTAACTGACTGAAAATAATTTAATTAATACATATACACTATATACACTTATTATTTGTATAATTTATATAATTTTATTTTATAATAATAATTCGTTATTTAAAATACTTTTAATATTACGGAATATAATACAATTATTATATTTATTTATTAAATTCTTACGACATCCTTATTAATATCAATCCGTACTATTAAAATTTAATAATTAATTCAACCCTTTTAACCGTTATATATTATAAACCTTCATATAATAATACCGTTAAACTTTCAGTAATATCGATTAATAGTATATTTATTAATAAATAACCCAAATAATTTACTAACCAAATCTCGGAATACCCGGACACTAAAATAAAATTCAACAAAGAAAAAAAAACCTTATTTTTTTTTGCGAAAAGGTTCTTCGACGATTAGGTATTATAAACGAACGCATTTTTGGACTTTAAAAAAACGATAATGATTTTACGACATCATTTTAAGCCACTTATAAGAAACTTAAAAAAAATCTCCGAAACCGAAAACCTCTTTTAAATAAGCCAACTTATTTAACTAAACTTTTCCAAAAAAATCAGAAAACGTTTTTAAACTTCCTCAACCAAAATTTTTTAACGGAATTTTAACCAAATTATAATTATTTTTAATTTAATATTAAATATATTTCGGATATTCTTTGATTCGATTATTATATTTATTATAGGAATTAAATTGATAATTGAACGATTTACCAAAAACGTAACCATTTAATTCGAACCCATTATAAAGAGATACGTTACCTGATTAATCGAAAAACAAAACCCAGAAATAACACGAGCTTATAATAATTATAAATAATTTAAATAGATATTAACGAAAACTTTTCATATAATAAACAAAAAAATAAAAACCGAAATGCAACTTTAATAATTATAATAAAACAAATCAATATTCAATTATGGCAATACGTTAATTTAATTAACATTTAAGTAATATTAAAATCGAAAAATACTAATAATTAAATTTTTAACGACCTAAAAAAAATACCAAAGAAAACTTTTTAAATTCGATCGGCCTAATTATATATCGGATTATATCGTTATAACGGTTAAGATTAACGACCGATAATACGTATAACGTGTTAAAGGTATTAAAAAAATAATAACAAATTCTAATATACGGCTAATATTAACGTTTTTCGTAGTAATAATACTTTTTACGGTACGGAACTAAAACTTATAAAATAACAAGTTATTTATAAAGAAATAAAACCAGGTTAAATATTATAATTATAATAAAATGGGATATAAAGCAATATAATACAAAGCATCTAAGAAATCTCGTTAAAACGATTAAAAACCAATACCTAAGATAAAATCAAAAAAAATTAAAGAAGACGGGAATAAATTTATTAATATAATTTAGCCTAAATACACATCAGGTTTTTTATAACGAAAAGTTCAATAAAAACCATTACAACAAAAGGTTTAACGAAAGATACGAAAAACCAAAACGCTAATTTAGTAAATATTACAAATATAACAAAAAATATTATAAAGATAATGACGGAAATACCAAAATTAAATAGAAAAACTTTATTGCGAAATCCCTGATTAATACGGCAAAGTATACGCTATATACTGTTAACGACGAAAATATCCCGATTACAAAAAATAAGAATAACATATTTACAAACAAATTACGCGCATATATTAGCAAAATTTCGATTTTCCTAACCGTATAAGAAGTAACAAAAATGATAAAAATAATACCGATATTTTCAAATTATAAGCCGAAAAAATGTTTAACAATTAGCCGAAATAAAAAATTAGCCTAAAACAATACTAGGTATAGAAAGATTTTTTATTATTATAAATAATATAATTATTAAACGAAAAAAAAGATATAGCGCATAATAAAACCATATTATAAAAGGATTAGTAAAAATTTTTATTGTTAATTAATATTTATTGTAAACTTTTATAAAAAGAAATTATTAAAAAATATATTTATTCAGAATGAATCTTTAAAACGATAATTAAAATAACGGATAATATAATATAATCGCAAATATAAAAAAAGTATTTCATAACAAGAAACATTATAACAAAACCAAGAATGATTAGTATGGTTCGAAGGAATAATACGTTAGCAATAACGACAAATACTACATATTAACGCATTAAATAAAAAAATATAGAAAAAATTGGATAAATTGGAATAAAGATTAAAAGAAAATTACATATAAAAAAATATAAAATAACAAAACCTAAGAGAATTAAAAAAAACTTCCGAAAAAGGTTTTAAACGCAATGATAGGAAACGTTAATAACCTTATTACTTGGATATATAAATCGGAATATATTAATATACCGTAATAATAAACTATAAAACTATAAGCAGAAAGTATATTATGCTAAATATAATTAATAAGATTAAATTATTATAGAAAATTAATTAAAACTCTATATAATAACGAATACCGAATATTAAGAATTTGCTTACGATAACGAGAAATTTATACGCAAAATTAATTACTTCGAATTTTTAGATAAAGACGATATTACACAGTTAATTTAAATATCGTGTTTTTCAAACATTATAATATAATCTTAAAATTACTATAAATATGTTAATACGAAGTTTTGATGAACGGAAAAATTAATTAATTGAAGTTTATTTTCTTTTTTAATAATAAACGAAAAAAAACTTAAAATCGTAATGTTCGATCGAAAGTAATAACAAATATAAGGATAAAGATATAACTAAAACCTTATTATTTAAAAAGACAAAATATCAAAAAACAGGTATTAAAATAAAATATAACGTGTCGTTATTATTATTAAAGCAAAATTAAAATAACTATATAACGATTTAAAATAATAGCAACCTAAAAAGAAAAAAAACTAACTAATATATTATTGTAATATTATAAATGTAAGTAGTTCATTACAAAAAAAGCCTAATACGAAATTACCAGAATATAATAAATAAAACCATAAAATAATCCTTTTTGAAAAGTTTTTAACGAAATTTTACTTTATTTATAACTTTAGTAAAAACAAATTACGTATTTTCAGAAAATATCTAGAAAATCGGTTATAAAAAGAATAAATTTAAGCTTCGAAATCACTAACAGAATATCTTATGTTTTTCGTATCCAAAAAAACAGGATAACTGCAAATTAGAGTTAATTATCGATAATTAAATAATGTTATTATTAAAAATCGAATACTATTACCCTGAATTGCCGAAATAAAAAACCGATTTTACAAAACCAAATACTTTATAACGTTTAATCTTAAAAGTAAATATGACCTAATTGAAATTAGAAAATACGAATAAAAAATAAGCTTTAAAACGAAATCCGGATTATTTATATATTTGGTTATATTAATAGTATTTACGAACCTATTAATGATTTTCTAACGAATAATAAATTTTGTATTACAAAAATACCCCGATACCTTCGTTATATATTATTTCGACGACATTTTCATTTCTTAAAAATAAAAAGAATATAGGCAAAATACATTTATAAACTTTTTAAAACTTTATAAAACGCAAAACTGTTTGATAATACGGAAAAGAATTAATTCCATAAATAAGAAATAAAATATCTAAAACATATTATCACTTTAAAATATATTAAGATAAACCCTAAAAAAATCGCTATAGTTAGAGAATAATAAACGTTAACGACAGTTAAAAAGGTATAGGCATTCCTAAAATTCGTTAATTATTATAGGAAGTTTATTTGAAATTTTAGCAAAATATTTATACCCTTAATAAACCTTACGAAAAAAAAAAGGTTCAAATAAACGCCAAATACGGAAAAAAACATTTTAAGATATTAAGGATAAAATTACTAACAAACCAATATTAATTATATACGATCCAAACTGCCTCGTTAAATTAAAAATCAACATTTCGGATTACGTGTTAAGCGCAGTGATCGGATAACGAAATAATTAAGGCAAATTATACCTTATTACATTGTTTTCGTACAAATTAAAAAGAACCAAGTTTAATTACGGTATTCCAAATAAGAAACTTGTAGCTATTATTATAGTATTTCAAAAATTCAAATACTTTCTAAAGGAAACCTTCTACCAAATTAAGGTTTATACGGATTATTAAAATCTTACCCGAATTACTATAATTAAGAAACTTACAAAATAAAAATTAAAATATGCAAAAAGAATTAACGAATTTCGATTTCGTTATCCATAGAAAAAAATCCAAAAACGGCAGAATAAACGCCTTAAATAAACGACCGTATTTCGAAGAAAAATTAATTAAAATTAATTATATAATTTCTGATTTTATTATCAAAAAAATATTTACGCTTTTGACAAATTTCAACAATTCGAGCAGGATCCTTTGATATATATCAGAAAATCCAGTAATACAATGTTACGTTCAGAAGGGACTCCACTAGGCCCAAAGGAGGCCCAGGAAGTTGGAGACGCTCGGGATCTCCACCTTCCATCGGATAAACCTCGGGTTTCTGTCAATTTCCAGAAATACCAGGAGATTCGTAAACGACAAATATTATGATTTCTGGAGATCCCCAAAAACTATAAGAAATATAAAAAATAAAAAAAATATATAAAGTTTAGGTTTTTTATGTAAATAATTATTTATTTAATTTTTTGCTTTTTAATTATTAATTTAAATTTTTAGCCAAAAGTAATTATACTGTTTTTAATTAAAAAAAATATTTTAAAATTTTTTTAATAAATATATTAAATTATTTTTCGTTTTATTATTCTTTATAAATTAAAACTTTTTTTAAATATTATTTATATTTCTAAATAAATATATAATAAGTTCGTTATATTTTGATAATTCCTTAATTAATAATTAACAAATAATTTACCGCTTAATTAAAGTATAAACTTTTTTAAATTTAATATAAACGATAATATAAAATAATATTTAGAAAATAAATAATATATATAATTTTTATTATTAGCCAGGAAAACGTTATTAATAAAATTTAACGATTTATTCCTTATTTAAAAATTTTTTAATTAATTAATAATATGGTATCCCTTATTATTCGATTTTACGGAAACCCGTTATTTTCGTAATTTAAATAATAATTTACCCCGGCCCTTAAGGATATTATTAAAATCTAAGGAAAAAAATTGGAAAAAAAAGCGGTTAAAAAAAAGGTTAAA
The DNA here is from genome assembly GCA_004154925.1 of Monosporascus cannonballus. Lineage (NCBI taxonomy): Eukaryota > Fungi > Ascomycota > Sordariomycetes > Xylariales > Monosporascus > Monosporascus cannonballus. Next base: position 106,844 of record QJNS01000052.1, read on the forward strand.
AAAAGTATAAGGCTAAAAACCAAAAAAATATTTATTGCAAAGGAGAAATTAAATAACTTAATAACAAAAGTCTGAACTTTGAAAAAAGAGAATATTCGGTTTATAAAAGGAAAAAAATTAGTTTTCCTTAGTTTGGCTCCCCCAAAAAGCGAAGCTAAGGGGCCGGCTACCGACCCCTTTTGCTGGACCTAAGGCGAACGTAAGAAAAAGCTTCGACCTTATTATTATTTGGCGTAATTCGGATATAGGAAAAAGTTATTTTACCCTCTGGTTATTATAAAATATTAAACGTTAAAAGTTATAAGCCAATTTTTCCTAAGCTTTATAACGGATTAAAAGACCTTAATAAATTTTTAATTTAAATAAGATTTTATCTTAAGTTTTATGAAAGTTTTTTGCCGGAAAAATATCAAAAAATAATAATTATTTTTTAATTATTAATTGGACGAATTCGCCAATAATTCGAACTTATTTTAACGGATTACCTTAAAAAATATCTAAAGGAATTTTCGGACCTTATTAATTATATTTTTAATAATTACGAAAACTTTAAAGAAAAAATATGTATTTTATTCGGTAATCCCGATAAGAAATAAGACGTTATTAAGTAATTTTATTTTATTACCAAACCAAATTAACATCCGAATACATAATATAATTTAACCGTTTAACCGCCATTTCGAATTTACCAAAAAATACTTTATTTTATTTTTATTATAATAACTTAAAACCTTAAACTAAAAATAAATTATATATGGAACTTAAAATTAAATTTTTTGCAAAATATATTAATAAGGTTATTATTACCGATAAACGAATTTTTAACCGGTATCTCGAGAAAAAAAGGACCGGCAAACGAGATAATAATAAGGGCTCGAAAAGCTAAAATAAAAAGGACAAAGGTAAATCTTAAAAAGAAACGAATTCCGTTTTAAAAAAACCCAAAAAAATAAATCCAAAATAAAATGTTTTAATTATGGCAAAAAAGGATATTTCAAAAGCAAATATTGTTCCCTTGCTAAAAAAAATTCCAAAAAAGAAAAAATTCCTTAATCCCAAAAAAAAGCCAAAACGGCTAAATAAGAAACCGACAGTAAGGCAGAAAAAAAAATTAGCTTAATTTTTTTCCAGCCAGAATTTATTATTGCTATACTTACTTAAATTTAGAACGATAACCCAAAATACAAAAATTATTTTATTTACCAAAATTTTAAAGTTAAAATTTATAAATATTATCCCGGATAAATAATTTTTAAAATAACCATAAAGTTAAAATACTAATACCATTTTAATTCCCCGAAATATAAAATACATATAAAAAATGGTTAATTTCGACCAAATATTAATAATTACGGATAATTATCCCCAAAATTTTACGAATTCCCAAAATATATTATTTATAAAAAAATATTATTAGTAAATTTTTATAACTTATTATATTTTATTATTTGCTATTAAAATAATTATTTTATTTATTTTAAAGCCAAAAAAATAATTTTTGGCCCGGATGGAATAATAAGATTTTTATCAAGCCAAACGATAAATACCGATATATTAAAATTTCCCAATAACCAAAATATTTTAAGTCTTATTATTTATACTTTAAGTTAAAACGGAATAAAAAAGTTATATCGTAAAAATATTTATGTTATTTCTTGATATTTTGTATTTAATACGAATTCCTAAATATAAAAATATTTTTTTCGGAGATTTACCTTTTGAATCCCATAATTCGGGAAATACGGAATAAAAAGATAAGCTAAAAAAAATTAAATTTTGAAACCCTAATATAAGTATAGCAAAAAAACATAGTTCCGGTATAAAAACGACTAATATACCAAATATATTATTAAAAAAGTTTGCCAGTAAAGATTTACTTAAATTAAAAATTATTAAAAATCAAAAAATTATAAAGGCCTTTAAAAATAAAGTATCGAAAAACCTTAATCGACAAAACTTTATACGAGGTAACGAAAAAAACGCGCAATTAAATTAAGATGCTTTTCTGATATAAAGGCAAAATATTTAAAGCCATAATTAATTCCGGAATAAAAAGTAATTTTATTTCCCTTATAATAACAGAAAAATATTAAATTCCCTAAAAATATAAGTTAAAATTTTACAAAATACGTACGGTAGACGGCAGCTTATTTATTTACGAAAACGGACGAATTTTTCGAGAAACGGAAAAATTCCCAATATAAATTTAAAGATATTAAAAACGCGTTTTATTAAATATTGCTAATATTTCCGGATACGATATTATCTTAAGAATACTTTAGTTTTATTTTAATAATTTGCGCATTAATTAAAAAAAACGAATATTTTCTTAGGACGAAATATTAAATAAAAATAATTAAAAAATTTGTTATGTTATTAAAGAAATACGGGCTCCTAATTAGATCTTTACGGTACCTCCGGAATATTAAAAATTTAAAAAATTATTTAAAAATAAAAAAAAATTACGAATTACCGTTATACGGTTAATAGGACCACCGGATACCTATTAAAAAAAGGTATTATCTTAAGCTTTATAAAATTTATTATATAAACCCAGAAAAATTAAAAACTTTATAAAAAGGCATATAATTAAATTTGAAAAAAAAATATATTTAACTTCTTAATTCCCTTATTAAATATCCAGTTTTTATAATACTAAAAATTAAAAATAACAAATAAAGGATTAATAAAAACGGAAACCTTATTTACCGAAAAATAATTAATTATAAATAATTAAATAATATTACGATTAAAAACGAATATTTTTTAATTTTTATAAATACCCTAAAGAAAAATACCAATAAAGTTAAATAATTTATGGCATTTGATTTTTCCAATAATTATTACCGTATTAAAATAGCTAAAACAAAAAAATAAAAAACGGCATTTAGGACAATATATGGATTTTACGAATATAAAGTAATATTTATGGGATTTATTAACGTTTTTACTAATTTCCAAAACTTAATAATAATTATTTTTCGATAATTTTTAGATAAATTCGTATTTATTTATCTCGACGATATCCTTATTTATTCCGAAACCTTAAAAAAATATAAGGAATATATCACTTAAATATTTAAAACTTTGGACGAAACCAATATTTGAATTAACCTTGTTAAAAATATATGGCATATCCAGAAATTAGATTTTTTGGGATTTATTTTTATATTAAAATAAATTTAAATTTAACGTTCCCAATTAGAAATAATTAAAAACTAACTTATCTTTAATAAGGCGACCGTTATAAATATTTAATAAATTTTAAGATTTACGGGTTACATACATAACTTAATTAAGGGATATGAAAATATAATTAGGCCTTTAACGAAATTTACTATTAAGAAATACGTTTAAAAAATTCGAACTTTTAAAAAAAACAAAAAAAGCATTCCGGGAATTAAAAGAAATAATTATTAACGGATTTATCGTAAGGATACCAAATCCAAATAAAACGAAACGATTAAAAACAAATATTTTAAAATATGCCCTGGGCGTAATTTTGGAATAATAAAAAAATAACGGCAAATAATATTTAGTAGCATATTATTTTAAATCGTTCTAAAATATAAAATTTAAATATTAGATTTACGATAGAAAATTATTAATAATTATTAATGCTTTTAAGGAATAAGAATTTTTTCTTAAAGGAACAAAAAAATCTTTTAATATTTACTTTAATTATAAAAATCTTACGCGATTTATAAAAGCCCAAAAGTTAAATAAACGATATAAAAAATAATAAATTTTTCTGTCCAGATTTAATTTTAAAATATATTATATTAAAAAAAATATTTAAGCAAATATTTTTAATTACAAAAAAATTTACGATTCCAAAATTCCTAAAAAAAGCATATAAATATTATAATATCACAAAAATGGAATTATATATTTATATAACATAATAAAAAAATTAATTACCAAATTTTAAATACGGTTCCGGAATTTTTACGATATAAAAAAATATAAAAAAAATTAATAACTAAAAGGATAATCTAAAGATCAATTATTATATTATGGCAAAATTTATATTCCCAAAGATTAATAAAAACAATTCGTAAAGAAATTCCATAAAAACTTATTATATAAATACCAAAAAATCTTTAAAATTACCTGACGGTTACAAAAAAAATACAATTTCCCTAAGTTACGCCGTATAATCAAAATAATTATCAAAAATTATAACGTTTTTAATAAAGCTAAGGCAGTATGCCATAAGCCTTACGGGCTATTATAACCTACCGATATTCTTAATAAAATATAAAATATTATAACTTAAGATTTTATTATTAATTTATTTCTATTTAAAAACCCAATTATTAAAATCTAATACGACAAAATATAAATAATTATTAATAAATTTATTAAATATAAATACTTTTTATTTTTCAAAAAAATATAACGGTAAAATAATTGGCTTACGTCTTTATTAAATAATACCTTAATAAATATAAAATACTTAAAAAAAATCGTTTTAAACCGAAATACGTTATTTATTTTAAAATTTGGTATTAATTTTTTCAAATAAATTGGTATTAAATTTAAATTTTTAATAATGTATTATTTTTAAACGGATAATTAAACAGAAAAATTAAACCAAACATTAAAATAATATTTGCGAAATTATATTAATTATTAACAAAATAATTAGGTAAAATCTTTATTATTAATATAAATTACTTATAATATATTAATTAACGAAAATATAAATATATTTCCTTATATAATTATATACGGATATAATATAAAAACAGAAAAATTTAAATAATTACTTAATAAAATACCAAAAACTACTATAATTATCCCAAAAGTAAAAATATTAATTACAAAAATCAAAATGATCCAGGCCCGTTTTCAGAATAAATTACAATTCCTTTAATAACGGATAACCCAGTATTATAATAAAAAAAATTAAAGGACCAATTTTAACGAAAAAAAAACAAAATTTACTTATTACGCCGGAAATAAAACGCAATTTCGAATATTTTATAAATTAAAACAAAAAAACCTAACGATAAGTTTAATTTCAAAAAACTTAAACCGTTCAAAGTTAACAAAATTATTTTTAAAACTAATTACAGAATATTATTACCCAAAAACATAAAAATATACCTTTTTTTTTATATTTCTTTATTTAAATTAATACCTAGGAACGTCCCGTTAAAAACAAATTTAAAACTCGAAAAAAACTTTGACGAATACGAAGTTAAACGAATACTAGATTCCAAAATAATTAAAAATAAAATCCAATACCTAATTAAATAGGAAAAATATTTATATAAAAAAAATACGTAAAAATTATTTAATCACTTAACAAATACGATAAACCTAATTAAAACGTTTTACCGCCAAAATCTTAACCGACCGTTTTTAATACGGCCAAAATCGTAAGCGATAACGGTCCCCCATTTAAAATAACCTTTATAGCGCTTTAATCGAAAAAAGTAAATACTTTTATTAACGCATTTAATTTTAAAATAAATTATGCTTATTCTTTTTTTTACGATCCTTTTTTGCATTTAATTTTTCTCGTTTTTTTAATTTATCCATATTTTTAAGCCCCCTTTAAATAAACGATATCCTTTTAAAATATAACTATTTAAATTAACGATCCAACCGAATAATGCGATTAAATAATTTTTGGAATTGTTAAATAATTAAACGTTTTTTTCGGTTTATTCGGAACTTTTCGGCCCGGATATTTTTAAACGATAAAAGCGAAATATGGTTTTTATCGTAAGATTAAATATTAGCCGCCAAAAAGTTTTAATAATTCCTTTAACCTTTTAATATCTTGCAAAAAAACTTTTTTTCGAAATAGTACGTATACGGCATAATTGGGAAACCAAATTAAAAAATCGATTTAATTAATTCGTAACAATTTTTAATGGAAAATTTAATACGTTTTCGAAGTTTATCCGATATAATTAAATATAATGTTATAACGCAAAGAAGAAAAAGAAATTAAGGACTTACTTTTTTTATTTTTGGGGACAAAAATCCTGGAAAAAAAAGGAATAATATTACATTCAAAAGGGATTCCATTAGGCCCAAAGAAGGCCTAAAAAGTTGGAAACGTTCGGGATCTCCATTTTCTATCGGATAAACCTCGGGTTTCTATTAATTTCCAAAGATACCAGGAGATTTGTAGACGACAAATATTATGGTTTCTCGAGATCCCCAGAGACCATAAAAGACATAAAAGATAAAAGAAAATATAAGGTTTGGGTTTCTTATATAAATAATTACCTACTTAGTTTTTCGCTTTTTAGCTATTAATTTAAGTTTTTAGCTAAAGGCAACTGTACCGTTCTTTAATTAAAAAAGGAATACCTTGAAATCGTCTTAACGAACATACTAAATTATTCTTTGCCTTATTATTACCTGCAAATCAAGACCCTTTTCGGATATTGCTTATATCTCCAGGTGGATGTATAACAAGTTCGTTACATATAACGACGGTTTCTTAGAAAATTAAAAATCGAATAAAATACAAGTTCTAAAAGAATATTAAAAATATCTAGTACGAAATATATATAAATATTAGCCATACGGATATCCAGGAATTCACAAAATCTTAAAACAACTTTAACGCATATATTCCTTGCGTAGAATAAAATTAACAGTATAAAAAATCATAGAGCAATACGGTGTTTGCGCCAAAATAAAAACTCGATGACACAATCCATACGGATAATTATAGCTCTGATTAATCGTAAAAGGACCATAGTATTTATTTATATTTAAATTCATCACCAAATCTTTTATATTAAAAAATCCAGCTATTGAAAAATATTATAACAGTATTTTCGTAATCGTTAATGGATTTACGAAACTTTCTTATTTTTTATTATATTATAAGAACATAAACGGCGAACAGAAAACATATATTTCTTTTAAAACATCTTTTCAACATATACGGAGTATCTATAAAAATCTTTTTTTAAAAAAATCGATATTTACATTTATATTTTAGAAAGATCTTAGAATATAGATTAACTTAAATTATAAGTTATTCAACCTATTTAAACCTTAAATGAATAAATAAATAAAACGAATAAACCAAACTTTAAAAACTTACATACGATAATATATTAATTACGAACAAAATAATCAAGTTAAAATATTACTAATTATATAATTAACGTATAATACCAGTCATTACGAAAATATTAAAATAATATTTATAAACGTAACTTTTAGGTGTATTTTAAAGGTTTATAGAAATATAAGTAATAACGGTCTAATTAATATCAAAATAAATTATATATTAAAATAATTACAACAGCTATATTAAAAAATAAAAATGGAATTGAAATTCGTATAAAATCAAATAAATAAATATTATAACCAGAAAAGGTTAAAAAGATTAACATTTAAAAAGGGAAAAATAACTTTTCTCGTTATTAAATATACTTAAACAAAACGGTCCCACAAAAACCTTAATTTTAAATATATCGGTCTATGTAAAAGTACTAAGTAAATCTCAAAAAATAATTACTAATTAGAACTTTTATTAAAAATTAAATTCCATTTAAATTTTATATTTTTGATTTACCTTAATAGCAATTATAATTAAAGTACGTATAGTACAAAACGATATGGAAATAAAAAATGAATAAGTATGCGAAATAAAGAAAATCTTCGATACACAAAAATAAAACGGATTTATTTAATACTTATTTAAATGGAAACAACACCCAGGTTTCGAAAATACCTGGAAACTTATTAAAAGTTATATTTACGCTTAACGTTTATTGAAGAACTTTTATTAATAACGACGGAATTGCCTAAGATAATAATATTCCAGTTTATAAAATTTAAAAAAAAGCCCTTAGCTTATGATATTTCAATTAATAACGTTTACCTTACTTAAGGTCTCTACTTTAATTACTAACTTTAACTTTAATTACGTAAAATTATTGGAATTATTTAAAAATTAAAAGCTACGATTAATAAATTTCGCACCTTGGAATTGATAATATTGGCGTTAACGACGTAGACGAAAAAAAATACGTAAAAAGTTTGAACAAAAACATTTCAACCGCTAATTTTTCCTTTTTTAATTTTTTCAATTTTTCAATATAACGGTTAATTATAAAAACGGGACTTCCTGTCCTATCGTATAAACGACCTTGACGAATATATTTCTTATAACCAAAAACCTTATTTATTATTTAACAATTAAGTTACCGAGCAAAATAGAAAAAAATAAAATATTACAATAAATCTTTTGAATTTAATTAAATTAATTAAGGTAAATTATAATTCGGATTTTCGAAAACGAGGTCCGGATATACCGGAAACCATATTGAATAAATATAAAAAATTTACTAAAAAGAAAAGGAAACTCTTAAGGATAACATTTGTGAAAAGGGAAGATCGTATTATAGCTTAATGAATTACAGTTTTTAAAAACAGTTTATTATAACTTAATTATACATATGCGGCGAGGCAGGTTACATAATAGATTACCAATTTACAAATAATAATCTAGTAAACCGGATTACTCACTGACTAGTAATAAGCTAATAAGCCGGATTATTAATTTATTAAAAGTTAATTAATAAGCCGGATCATTAACCTGCTAGAAGTGATCCAGTTAACGGGAATAAAATATATATGCTTATTATTTCCATAATTTAGATAACTTTAGTTTGCAATAATAATTTATTATTTAAAATACCCTTCATGTTATAAGGCGTAATACGATAATTATATCAATTGTTTAGATTTCTACGATATTTCTGCTAACATAAACCCGTACAACTAAGGTTTAATAGTTGGTTAAACCCCCCTAGCCGTCATAAAAACTAAATAAACGATATCAGATTTAGACATTTCTTTTTGTACGAAAAGGTTAACGTTAAAATATATTACATTGAAAAATATTTAGACGGATATTCTTAATCGTAAATGCGATTGTAATTTTAAAGTGTTCTAAAAAAATCTGTAATGTTACGGTATAACAAAAACGGTATTATAAAGTTAAATAATATAATAAAAAACTAATTCCGGAATTATTAATCTAATTCCAAAATTATTACTATATAAAAAAACAAACAAAACGCAACAATGAAAGACATAATTTAAACACTGGCTACTATATCGTAGCAAAATTTATATACCTCAAAAATAATAAAAATAATTCGTAAAAAATTTTCATAAAAATCTATTCTACGGATATTAAAAGATCTTTAAAACTACCAGGCGATTATAAGAAAAATACGATTTCCTAGAATTACGCTAAATAATTAAAAAGGGTATCAAAAATTACAATATGTATAATGAGGTTAAAATAACGCGTTATAAATTGTATATGTTTTTACAACTTAAAATTATGTTATGAATATATTTCTTTTAAAAACATTTATTAATAATGTTAAATATGACGGAATATAGATAATTCTAAATAAATTTACTAAATACGAGTACTATTAACTGGTTTAAAAAATATATTTACGGAATAATTAATTTACACATTTACCAGAAATTATTTCGACAAATATAAAATACTAAAAACGGTTATTTTCGATAAAAATAAGCCTTTTATGTCCAAATTTAATACTAGTTTTTTCAAATAAATATCTATTAAGGTTAAACTTTTAATAATTTATTATTCTTAAACGAATAGCTAGATAAAATAGTTTGATTAAACTTTAACATACTATTTTCGAAAATATATTAATTTCTAGTAAAATAACTAAATAAATTATTTATTATTGGTACAAATAACTTATAATATATTAATTTACAAAAATATGAGCGTTTCTCTGTGATAATATGTATAGCTAGTCCTTATAAGATGGATTTGGGTGCCCAAACCCCAATTAGGGGTTTGGAATTGCTGATCTTTTAGTCTTGTAGTTAGCGTCACACTCTCGCTTATCTCACAATCTCTTTATATTGCCATATACAGTTACAATTCAAATATTTAGCGACCGAAACGGTTTTTTGCTAAGGTATTAAGAATCGTTATAATCTGTAACGAACCTGTTATACATCCACCTGGAGGTATGAGCAGTATCCGAAATGAGGTCTTAATTTGCAGATAACAATAAGGCGAAGAATAATTCAATGGTTTATTCGTCAAAAAGAGTTAAAGACTTTTCCTTTAATTAGAAAACGGTGCAGCTGTCTGTGGATTAAAAACTTAAATTAATAACTAAGGAACGAAAAACTAAGTAGGTAATATTTATATGAAAAACCGATTTATTATATATCCTAATTCCCAAAGTAAGTTTCTTGTGGATCTGTTAAATCTGTATAATCTGGTTCCAGATTACCCGGATTAACCAGATTACCTTAAAAGCTAAACTTCCCTATCCGTAATTTAGCTGTAACAGGTCCGCGCTAAGCCTTAAAAGTTAGTTTTTTCGAAGCAGAAACCCTGATTTTCGTAACATTATTTCCTTTTTCCAAAAATCTTTATCTTAAAGAAAAAACCATAAGTGGCCATTTTGTTTTATTGGAGAAAATTATTAAAAATATTCCAGCTAATGTTATTATGATGGGCCGTATTCGAAAAGAAAAAAAAACCCTCGTTTGAATTAACGCGATTTTCGCGATATTCGAGCTGATTCTATTAAAGAATTTGGCATTAAGACTTTTCCCTATTTTAATTATATTCGTTTTAGCGAAACTACTTATTTTTACGTTCTTAAGTTTTTACATTGTAATTATTGTATTCGTCGACAGCGTCCTTCTCATAACGTTTTAATTATAAACTCCCTTAAAAAAACGAAATACAAAAGCGGTTGTAGGAAAAATAGCGCGCCCTAAAAGATAAATTTTTGGCGTACTAGGAGCTCGTAAAGAAAAAGCGTTAGAAATAAAATAAAAAGTTGTTAAAATTTATCGGGAAATTAAGCTGATTACGTTTTCAGTAAGACTTTCTTAAGAAAAAAAAGTAATAAAATTATTAAAAAAAGGTTTAGAGTTAAATTAGCTAAAAAACGAGAAAAAATAAAAAAAAAATAGCGTTACATAAAAGCGGGATAAGCGCAACTTGCTTTTAAAATGGAGACCGTTTTGGAAATGTTTATGTTTTTAATTAAAACGCCGAAAGTTTAAATTTAAATAAGGAACCGTTGTCGTTTGCGACCTTGGCCGTATTGGAGACGGTCGGTCAAAATTCTGGCGGTAAAACGTCTTAACCAGGTTTATCGTATTCATTAAATAATTAAACGGTTTTTATATGTTTTCTTTAAGTAAGTAATCCTTTTATTTAATTACATACTAGATTTTGTTTTTAATTATTTTAAAATCCAATATTTACTGAACTTCGTATTTGTCGGAATTTTTTTCAAGTTCTAGGTTTATTTTTAATAAGGCGTTTTTAAATACTGATTTAAATAAAGAAATGTAAAAGATAAGGCATATTTTTATACTTTTAGATAACGACAATGGATTGTTAATTTCGGAAATAAATTTATTAATTTTAAACTGATTAAAATTTTTTAAATCGAACTTATTGTAAAATTTTTTGGTTTTAACCTGAAAGATATTTAAGGTCGAGTTTTGTTTTTAACATAAAAAATAAACCTTATTTTCTTTTATTAAAATTAATCCCTTAATTCTTTTTTTGTTATAATACTGGGTTATCCGTTATTAAAAGAATTATAGGTTATTTCGGAAATAGGCTTGGATTATTTTAATCCTTATTGTTAATATTTTTTAAGGTAATTATAATAATTTTTGATATTTTGCTAAGTTATTATTTGGGACGTTTTATTTTTATATCGTATTTATATACGGCCGTATAAGGGGATACGCCTATATTTTCGTTAATTAATAGGTTTTAAGCAATTTGTGTCAATAATAAGAATTTTACCTAATTACTTTATAAATAATTAACGTAATTTCGAAAATATTGTTTTAAAATTTAATTTAATCTTTCGGTTTAATTCCCCGTTTAAGAGTAATATGCTATTAATACCTTAAATTTGGTACCAATTTAATTAAAAAAGCTAGTATTAAATTTTAAAATAAATAATATATCTTTGTCGAAATTAATTTTTTCTGGTATTCCATATTTATTTCAGTAATATCTAATAAAGGCAGAAGTTAATTATTTTGTCGTTACGTTTTCTAAAAAGGTAAAAAGTACTTATATTTATTGAATTTATTAATAATTATGTACATTCCGTCGTATTTAACTCCAGTAACTGTATTTTTTAAATAAAGGTAAATTGGTAATAAAATCCCAAGTTATAATACTTTATGCCTTATTAGGAATATCGGTTAATTATAATAATCCGTCAGGCTTATAGCGTATTATTTTAGCTTTGTTTCAAATATTATAATCTTTAATTACCTTTTTAATCATACGGCGTAACTTTAAAAAGTCGTATTATTCTTATAATCGTTTGGTGGTCTTAAAAATTCCTTAGTATTTATGTAATAAATTTTCGTGAAATTTCTTTACGAATTATTTTTATCGATTTTTAGGAACATATATTTTGCAGTAATTCAATAATTCATTTTCTGGCTGTCTTTTTAATTGCTGGATTATTTTTTGTTTTTCCGTATTATAGGAATTCCGAAACCGTATTAGGAGCTTAGAAATTTGTTTCTTTATTATTTTATATAGCTATATAATGCCGTCCTTATTATACTATAGCCTTTGTATCCTTTTTTTGAGAATTTTGGAATTATATTCTTTTGGAATTAAAAATATTTGCTTGGATATTTTTTTCTTTTAATATAATAAATTTTAAAGTTAAATCTGAACAAAAAAATTATTCATTTTTTATATCGTATATTTCATTTTTAAATTTTCCGAAATGACGTAAGGTTTTTATAATTAAAATAAATTTCGAAAGGTTTTTTCGTTTTATTAAAGAAAACTTCCTTTTTCTTAAAAATTTTAATAATTACTACTAATATTTTTTCGTAAACCTGGTATTTAAGTTCTGCATTTCGGAATGCTTGCAAATAATATATTACTAAGTATTATTTGCCGTTATTTTCTAATTACTTTAAAACTGCACTTAAAACGTATTTTAACGCGTTAATTTTTAATTGTTTTTTCTTATCCAGGCTTAACATCTTAACGATAAATCTATTAATAATTATTTTTTTAATTTCTACAATATTTTTTTAATTTTTTCTAAGAATTCAAATTTTTTCTTAACGTATTTTTTCGTAATAAGTTTCGTTAATAACCTATTTATATCTTTATATCCCTTAATTAAGTTATATATATAACTCGTAAATTTCAAAATTTATCGGATATTTATAATAATCGCCTTATTAAAAATAAGACAGTTTTTAATTATTTTCAATTTAGAACTTTAAATCTGAATTTGGCCGGAAATAAAAGTAAATCTTAAAAAGTCTAGTTTTTATATGTGCTATATGCTTTTAACAGGGTTCATTCGAATATTCGCCTTATTTAAAATCATAAGTATTTAAGCCATATATTTTTTATATTTTTGAAAAGTTTCTAAATAAATAAGAATGTCGTCAAGGTAATCAAATATAAATTTATTCAAAAATTATTTGAACGTAATTATAACCAAATTTTAGAAACTAGTAGGGACATTAATAAGTTCTATCGGTATTACTTTGTATTCGTAAAGTCCGTATATTGTTCTAAATATTGTTTTTTATTTTTCTCCTTTGGTTATTCGGATACGGTAATAGTTATTACAAAAATTAAGTACCGTAAATTATTTAGCTTTATTAACGTTTTTTTAAGGTAATTATAAATATTAAGGGATATCTATTTTTGATTATAGTATCATTTAATTATTTATAATCGATTACTTTTCAATAAATAGGGTTTCCGTTTTTACCAATTTTTTACTTACCATTTTTGGTTTTTGGTACTATAAGGACGGGATATTTAGCAGGAAAATTAAAAAGCTAAATATATTTTTTTAAGTTAAGTTATATACTTTTTCACAAAACCTTGGACTTTTTGGGTTTATATAGTAAATTTTATAAACCTTAGGATAATACCTTTCCTTAAGAAATATTCAATAATCCTATTAACTATGAGGCGGTAATTCGTAATTTTCTTTATGTTTAAATAATTTTTTAAATCCTTAATACTTTGGCGATACCGTAAAGATTTAATTAGGAATCCGTATATTCCTTATGATATAACAAATCTTTTGATTATTTTTGTCCGGTATTTCTATTTCGTTTTCCTAAAAAAATATTCATTTTTTCCAATTAATCCGCAAGTTGTTAAAATAAAGCCAGGGTATTCCCAAAATAATATCGTATCCGGAAATATTAACGATATCTAACGAAACGTATTCCTGATATCTTTGAATTTGTAGCGGGAATTCCTTAATTTCTTGGAGAACTTATTTATTTTCGTAAATAAATAGGTTTCCGTCCACCGTATGCAATTTGTAAAATTTTAATTTACATTTCCTGAAAATATGATATTTTTTGGTTTTTATAAGGGAAATAAAATTACTTTTTATTTTTAAGTTAATTATAGGTTTAAACGTTTTGTTTTTATATTAAAAAGTTTTTGATTTAGTTACGCATTCTTTTATCGCTTTATATAAGGTTTTGTAAATTAGGGCTTTTTAATATTTTAATTTTGAAGGCCTTTATAATTTTTTAATTTTTGATACTATCTGGCTTAAGCGAATATTTATTCGTAAACCTTTTTATAACATATTTACCATTTTAATTGTTTTTGTATTAAAATTATATTTCTTTTGCCGTTTTTGCATTAAGTTTGCAAAGAAGGATTATTTTTATCTTGGTTTATCTTTGAGTTTTAATTTTTTTTTAAATTAAGGGGTAAGAACGGTAAACTTTTGAAAAGCCTATTTCTGTATTTAGGAGTTTATATTAAACATAAAATATCGGGGAGTAATATAAGTATTTTTGCGATATAACTTGTGGGCTTTATTTTAATTCGGGATGTAAGTAACAAAACCGAGAGTATTTTGGTTATCGTAAAATTTCCGCATATCGGCATTCGTTATTTGCTTCGGTAAATTTTTTGTTATTTTATCCAGGCCAAAACTTATTATTTTCCTTAGTTTTGAAGTAAACGATTTAGCTCTCGAAATAAAAAGTAATAAAATGTAATAAGTCGAAAGGATTTACGGTTAACTCCTTTAAGTAAACAGTACATTCTGGGAGCTTATAAAATTTTGAGGATATTTATTTATAACTACTGATATCTGGTCGAAATTAACCGTCCTTTAAATATATCTTATATTTCTAGAAATTAAGATGGTATTAATATTTTAGTTTTATGGTTATTTTAGAAACCGTTTATTCTGGATGGTATTTAAAAGCTTTAACTTTAATATCCTAGCAAATAAAATAATATTCGCACTTTGGGTTATTATTTTAAATTTAAGTAAATATAGCGATAATAAATTCTAGTTAGAAAAAAATCGAATTAACTTTTCTTTTCTTTTATTTTATTGTTAATTTTTTGTTTAATTATTTTAACCTTTTTCGATAATTAAAAAATTATTCCTTTTTTGGAATTTTGTTTAACAAGAAAATAATATTTATTTTTAAAATACCCCTTTTTGCTATAATTAAAACATTTCATTTTATATTTGTTTTTTAGGTTCCTTTCAAATGGAATTTGTTTTTTTTAAAGTTTGCCTTTATATTTCTTAATTCAATTACTGGAGCTTTTATGATTACCTTGTTTGCCGGTTCTTTTTTTCGAAATATCGATTAAAGATATATTGGTTGGTAATAATGACCTTATCTATATATTTTGCAAAAAATCCTATTTTAAAATTTATATATAGTTCGTCCTTAATATAAGGGTTTAGGCCGTCATAATAAAGATAAAATAAGGCGTTTTCAGATAATTTTAAAATAATTACCAAACAATTAAATTTAATTATATATTCCGACATTAATTTGGTTTGACGAAAAAACTTACATTATTTAATTGCATATTGGTTTTTATTTAAATTTTCAAATAAAGTTCGTAATGTTTTCTCGAAAAATCTATGTTTATTAAAAATATAATTAATTATATCCGAAAGTTTTTCGGGGTAAATTTGCAAATAATTTTCATAATGGGTTCGAATTATAAAAAAACGTTTCCGGTATATAATTAAAAAATAGCTATTATTTTCTAATAATTCTTAATTAAAGAATTTTCGTAAAACTTAAGGTAAAATTTAGCCTAAGCCAGAAATCTTTCCGGGTCCTTTAATTATTCGTAAAGCCTTAGAGAAATTGGCTTATAGGCTTTAACGTCCGGCATTTTATAATAGCTGGAAAGTAAAATAAATTCTTTTATATCGGGTTTATACCGAACAATAATAAGGTTAAGGCGTTTTGCTATTAAACGAACTCCGCTTTTCTTTTTAAAGTTTTAATTTTTATTATTAAGATATATAATTTCTTATTAATAATCAATTTTTTTCTTTGTTTTCTAGAACCTTATTTTACATTTTTCTTTTATTTCCTTTTTAAGTTTTTTCTTCTTTAACCTTTTTCCTTAAATTTTAATAATAACCTTAAAAATCAAAATAAGTTATTATTAAGGTTATGAAAAGAATTTCTTTAAAATTAAATAGTAAAGGGTGTTATATTATTAATTAATTAAAAAACGTTTTAAATAAGAGATAAGTCGTTAAGTTTTATTAATAATATTTTACCGGCTAATAACAGAAATCGTATGTATTATTTATTTTCTGAATGTTATTTTATATTATCGTTTATATTAAGTTTAAAAAATTTTATACCTTAATTAAGCAATAAATTATTCGTTAACTACTGATTAAAAACTTATTAAAATAAAATTAACTTATTATATATCTACTTAGAAATAAAGGTAATAACCGAAAAAAGTTTTAATTTGCAGATAATAATAAGGCGAAAAAATAATTTAATAATTTATTTATTAAAAAGATTTAAAAGCTTTTCCTTCAATTAGAAAAGGATATAATTATTTTTAATTTAAAAAACTTAAATTAATAATTAAGAAATAAAAAACTAAGCTAGTAATATTTATATAAAAAACCAATTTATTATATATCCTTATTCTCAAAGTAAGTATATCGTAAATTTATTGGATATGTATAATTTGGTTCCAGATTACCTAAATTTACCAGATTACTTTAAAAGCCAAGCTTCCCTGTTCGTAATTTAGCCGTGATAGGTCCGCGCTAGGTCTTAAAGGTTAGTCTCCTCAAGGCAGGAACCCCTGTTCCCGTAACATAATTATCCTAAAAACAGAAATATTAGTAACGAAAATCAAAACAATATAAGCCCCTTTTTTAACCGAATTAAGATTTTTCTAGAAAAAATAACTTAATATTATAAAAGAATTATATTAATGAATCAATTTAATTCAATGAGAATAAAAATTATCTATTACACTAAAGATATAACGGCTAAGAGTTTAACCAACCATTCAACCTTAGTCCTACGGGTTTATATTAGCAGAAATATCGTAAGAATTTAACCAATAAATACAATAATCGTATTACGTCTCGTAATATCAAAAATATCTTAAGTAACGAATTATTGTTACAAACTAAAATTATCCAAATTATAGAAATAATAAACGTATATATTTTTGTTTTAGCTTAAGGTATTTAAACGGTTTAAACCTTTAAGCGCATTAAGCTCTATAAGCCCCTTTACCGGCTTAAAAGGTTTAGGGTACTTAACACCTTAAAACCTTTAAGCCGGTTACGTAACTTTTTGGCAGTAATCGAGGCTTATTTTGTTCGTAACCCTGACCGTTTGCAAAAAAAACCAAGACTGGTAAGTTATAATACGATTTTCCCTTTTCCAAAAACTTTATTCCTAAAAATCAAATTATTCGTTTGTTATTTTTGGTACGTAATCTTTTTTTAATCTTTCGTTATATCGTATTACGTAAAAGAATTCGTTTTTGTAAACGTATTAACGCCTTTATTTTTTCAGAAGGTATTAAACGTTTTGATTTTAAAATACATTTTATTTTCGTTATAAAAAAGGGTATAAAATGCAAATTTATTCGGAATATTTTAAAATATGCTCCTTATATCTATTATAACGGTTTTTATAATATTTTTGGTCCTTTAAAAATTAAATATTAAAAGCTTTTAGACGAAAAAGATCGCGTAAAGCGTAAAAAAAATAAGTTCGCGAAATATTACGAATGGCTATTAATAAACTAGATCGTTTACAAAAACAAAGGCGGCTACTCCGTTATCGTAACATCGAAATGTTTCGTCGTAATATTAAAAACACTGAAACTATAAAAGATTTCGAACGTTTCGAAAAAAAAAACCAAAAATAGTTAAAAGCTGCCGTTACGGGTTATTATGTTAACGCAGGCCGCGGCTAACTGGCCCGATATCTCGGTTATTAATTGGTCGATTATCAACTAGAACGAGTCCGTCGTTATTAATAAAAGTTCTTTAATAAGTATTAGGCGTTAATAAAATTTTTAATAGGTTTTTTAATATTTTCGGAATCCGAGTACTTTTTTTTACTAAATCAAATACTAAATAAATCTGTTTTATTTTCGCATATCGAAAAATTTCTTTACTTCGTATATTTATTCGTTTTCTACATTTACGTTATTTTATACGGTATGCACCTTAAGTATATTTGCTACTAATTCGAATAAAAAAAGATAAAACATTAAATAAAATTTAACATTTAATAAAAGTTTGAATTAATAATTATTCTCTAAGAATCTTTAGCGGTTTTATATAGATCGATATACTTAAAATCGAATTTTTTTATTAAGTTATTTTATTTGAATATTTTTGGTAACAAAAAAAACCATTTCCCTTTTTTTGAAAAGTAATTCCTTTAACCTTTTTTATTTATAATATTTACTTATTTAATTTCGTACAACGTCCAGTTTTATTTTAATTTCCTAATATAATTATCGTAATTATTTTAATATAAAAATTACCTTAATATTAATTAGACCGTCGTCGCGTATTTCCTTTTAACCTTTTAAACTAAAACCAAAATTTACGTTTACTAATATTATTTTATTACTTTTATAGTAATTAATATTATAGGCTAATTATACAATTAATAATTTCCCAACCCAGTTATTTTATTCGTAATTAATGTAATATCGTACACAAATTTCCAAAATTTAATATATATATTTTCTTTACTTCTTTATTTAATGTTGAAATACGTTAAATAATATATATTTACAGCCGATTTATGCTATTAAGGCTACCCAAAATTTAAATACGAATATTAATCCTCTATTTAAAATGATTTCCATTAATAATCTGTATATACTGAAAATATAGTTAAAAATATATACCATTTATTCGGCGTTTATATTTTCGTAATATGGTAAAAAATAGAAGAACTTTATACATCTGTCGACGATTACGAAAATGCTATCGTAATATATTTCCGTAATTAAATCCTTTAAAATAAAACGTTTAATACTAAAATCGAATATAACTAAATATTATAATGACTTTATAACTAATAATAATTATAATTTTCCGTACAGCTTACATCGTCAAATCTTTATTTTAACGCAAATACCGTATTACCATGGAATTTTCTGTACCGTTAATTTCATTTTCAGAAAGGAATATATACGTTAAAACTGTTTTAAAGTTTTATAAATTCCCGGATATCTATTTAACTAATATACGTATATTTTTCGTATTAAATCCTTCTGGTATTTTTTTAAAATTCATATCTTATTCGTTTTTCGATTTTTCAAAAAATTATGGCTATATTACTAAATCTTTTAATATATATCGAAAGGTATTGCTCGAATTATCGTAATTTATCGCGGGCATAAGTATCCTTTTATAATCATATCGAAAATTATATAACTAATTTTAACCAATTTTTTTCCCAAATTTGATCGTTTGTTTAAAACGTTTACTTTGCCATTTTTGAAATTTTTTCTGTAAATAATAACGAAATCGAATTTCGCCAGTTTTCGCGCATAATAAAATTATCGTTTTATAAATTTTCTAATCGTAATGAATTGGGTAAAATTTTAATAATCCGTATAAACCTTAATCTAAAACAAACTTCTTTTTAAAAAATATCTAAATTTTCGAAATGCTATAATAATAGCCATAAATTCCTTATTTAAAATACCATAATTAAATTTAATTCCTTTTAACTTATACGAAAAAAAATGATAAGATATAATTTGCCTTAATTATTTCGTTATTCGCTTATTACACCTAACGAATAATCCGAAATATCGGTTTTTAATTTAACAAAACCGGTTAAATCGTACATAATTAATACTGGTTCGTTAATAAATATATTCGTAATATTTTGAAATACTTTTTTCCGTATGTGGGGTCCATTTAAACTCCTTTTTTTTCGTAAAGTTCGTTAAAGATATATTTAATTTGCTAAAATTTCAAATTAATTTCCTATAATAATTAACGAATTCAAAAAATACCTATATTTCCTTAACTATTATTAACGTTTGCCATTTTATAATTATAACGTTTTTTTTAAAGTCCATCTTAATATATTTTAAAATAATAATATATTTCAAATTTTTTATTTTTTATTTATAAAACTAATTTTTTTTCGTATTAATAAATAACTTTACGTTTTATAAAGCTTGAAAAACCTTATAAACGTATTTTACGTATATTATTTTTATTTTTCGGAAAATAAACATGTCGTCGAAATAACATATAAGGAAAATAATAAGGTATTTTCGTAATACGTAATTTATTATTTGTTAAAAAATTGCTGATACGTTCGTAAGTTTTATTAGCATAACCAAATACTTAAATAATTTGTATTTCGTTTTAAAAGTTACTTTTTATTTGTTTTTTTTTCAATTTTAATATAGTTATATTTATTTTTAAGGTCAAATATTATAAAGTATTTCATTCCGTAAAATCGGGTTTTTATTTTTATAATTAAAAATAATAATATTCGATTTTTAATAATAATATAGTTTAATTGCCGATATTTACTTATAAGTCGTAATTTTCCGTTTTTTCAATATAGAAAATATAAAATATTTTATTAATAATTTTAAAGGTTGAATTTATTCTTTTTATAACCGATCTTTTAGGTATTTTTGGAAAGTACATAATTTATTTTTATTAAAATTATAAATAAGGTAAAATCTCGTCGAATATCCTTTTTTAAAAATTATTTCATAATCGTATTTGTTATATTTTAATATTTTCGTATTAAATTCCTTTTTAAAAAACTACTTGTATCGATAATATTATAATAATATATTAATTAGATCTTTTAATTATTAAAGCTATTATTATTATTTTTAATCGTTATTTAATTATTTTAATTTTACTTTAGTAGTAGTAACGATGTATCGTATTTTTCTTAAATATCCTTTTTTGTATTTTAGCCCTATAAATAATATAGTTTCTATTATATTTTTATGCCTATTTTTGTTATTATTATCGATCGAATATTAAGATCTGAATTTCTGTTTTTTCGTTTATTAATAAAAAATAAAATAAAATTTACTTAAATAATTTTATAGTTATTCAAAATTCCGTTGTAGCATATTTGTCATAATTTTAAGATTATAGCATAATTCTTAAATAAAATAATATCAAAATTAATTATTTAATATTATTCTTAAACCAAACTTTCGAAATATTTAATTTCGCATATGATTTTTCCCTTATCGTAAGCAACTTCCTAACTTTCGGTGTTTATCGCTATATAAAGTTTTAACTTATATTTTTTATTACAATTTAAACTTATTAATTATATTTTGTACCTTATAATTTTTGCTTGAAATTTCGTAATCTATTATTACGGTATATTAATATGTTCTAATTCGTATATTTAAAATAATATAGTTATTAACGTTTTTTATTATTACGTTTAAAGTCTTTTTCGGAAATTCTCTTTAATTTCTTTAAGTTTGGTTATCCTGCAGTTCTTTTATAAATTATCCTTTTCCTTTAATTTTTATCCGAATTTATTAAGCCTTTTTTATATTTTTGTATTTAACGCGTTAAAATACTATTTTTGTGGTTATTACCGAGGTATTATATCTTTAAGCTATATTAATTATTTTTAACTTTACTATAATTCCGTTTCTTATCGAATAAATTATTTTTTTTCTATTTATAACGGTATTCAATTTTATATTATTTTAACCATTATTTTAAAACATTTTTATAAATTAACATTTCTTTCCTTAATAACGTTTCTTTCGTCAGGGTTTATAATAAATGTTAATTAAAAATAAAAATCCATAATAACTTTTTAAGGATATTTTTTTATTATATATTAAATCAACTTTTGTTCCGTTTAAAATTATATTTTCCATAATAACAAAAATGGTGGTTTTACGAGTATTATTTTTTGGGGGGCCAGCCTTTTATTTCGGCCAATTATTAAACATTTTTTAAGCTTATGATTCCAAAATATCGACATTATTACATATCGTCCTTAATATTTCCTATACCGTTTGGAAAATCGAATTCCTTATAATATATACGGGTAATTTATTTATAAATCTGTTGTTTTCATATTTCGTAAGCGGGATATTTTCGTCGTCGACAATATATGGCATATATTTTA
This sequence comes from Monosporascus cannonballus, assembly GCA_004154925.1. Classification (NCBI taxonomy): domain Eukaryota; kingdom Fungi; phylum Ascomycota; class Sordariomycetes; order Xylariales; genus Monosporascus; species Monosporascus cannonballus. The sequence goes on from QJNS01000052.1 coordinate 129,338, forward strand.
CTGTATTAGAAAAGGGTTCCGGGACAAATTTTTTTATTTAATCCTAATATTCGCGTAATTATTCTTATAATATTTCTTATTATATTTATAATACTTACTTAATTAGCTTTTTAGTTCTTTACATTTCTTATTGGAATTTTTATCGTAATAATCCTTATTAAACCTTTTATAATGAGGAACCTAATACGTATTTAAATCAAATTATATTTATAAATTTACCTTTATTCCTTTATTTTTTTGGGAATTATTTTTAAATATAGGTTTCTGATTATCTTAACGGGGATTTTTATGTATTTTGCATTATGCTGTCTTATATCCTATTTTATTATAATTATAATATTGTATTTGGTTTCAAATTTTCATATATATAACTTTTAATCCTATAAGTTCTAGTGTTATGCCGTAAAAAATGTGATTATATCGAAAAACGTTAATATTAACTATATATCGGGATTTGTTATTATTTTTTCTTTTCATACTTTTAATACGTTATGCGTATTATTAATTGTTAATTTTAATTGCCATAATGATATAATTTATTAAATAATTAAACTAGTTAAATTTAAAGAAATTTTTTATACATTTCGTTCTTCAGGCCGTCGCAAAATTTAGGTATTAATATTTTTTATCCTTAATTTAGTGTAACGGCTAATGAAATTAACATATTCTCGAAATTAAATATTAATTCTGTTTAACGTAATTATTCAATTTATATTCGGGCTTTTATTTTCCGGTTTATTATTCTGAAAGTTTTCGTGAATACGTATTCGAATTATTCGTAATTATTATAAATATACATTATTTTTAAATTTCGGTTTTCGAATGGCAAAATAACATATTTCCTTATAATAAGCTTAAATTAAATAACCGTTTTTTTAGTAAATCGTTTAATTACGAATTCGATTTATATAATAAACGTAATAAATCGAATAAAAAATACCTAAAATATATTCGGCATTAAGTTAAAAACAATTTTAACTTAATTAAAATTCCGTCGAAAAATTCTAGCTTAAAAAGTTTAAAGATTTTTTCTAGTTTTTTAATTAAATTTAGCTAAAAACTTAACTTATTTAACAAGGTTTCCCGTTTTCGGAAATTTTTTTTCTTAAGCTTTTCATAAACGGCTTAAAAAAACGTCGTAAAATTATTATTATCTTTTTTAAGCAAAAAAATACGTTTTTTATAATATCTAATCGTCGACAAATCTCTTCGCAAAAGAAACAAAGGTTTTTTTTGGATTTTATTTGGATTTTATTTAATTATCCGGATAATTAGGGACCTAATAAATAAATTATTTAGGTTACTTACTAGTAAATATAACATTTATCGATATTACTTGAAATCTAACAGTATGTAACGAACCTGTTATACATCCACCTGGAGGTATAAGCAGTATCCGAAATGGGGTCTTGATTTGCAGGTAACAATAGGGCGAAAAATAATTCAATAATCTGTTCGTTAAAGAGATTTAAGTACTTTTCCCTCAATTAAAGAACGGTGTAATTACCTCTGACTAAGAGCTTAAATTAATAGCTAAAGAGCGAAATTAAATAAGTGCTATTTATATGAAAAACCGATTTATTATATATCCCAATTCCATAAAGTAAATATGTCATAGATTTATGTGATTTATGTAATTTAGTCCAGATTACTTAGATTACCTAAATCACTTAAAAAGCCAAGCTTTCCTGTCCGGAATTTTCCCGTAACAGGTTTGCGTTAATCCTTATAAGTAGGTTTCCTCGAAATAGGAACCCCTATTCTTATAACATTATTTCCCCTTTCCAAAGATCTTTGTCCTAAAAATAAGTACCGTAAATGGCCATTTCATTTTATTAAAAAAAGTTAAAAATGTTCCAATTAATTTTATTATAATAAAACGTATTTAAAAAAAAAAAAAAACCTTGCTTAAATTAACGCGATTTCCGCGACGTTCGAATTAATTCGATAAAAAAATTTGGTATTAAGGCTTTTCCTTATTCTAATTATATTCGTCTTGGCGAAACCGAATATTTTTTTGCTCCTGGCATATCAAGTTACGATTATTATATTCGTTATTAACGTTTGGCTTGTAATATTTTGATTATGAATTCTTTGGCCAAACTGGGCGAAATATACGATCGGCTGGAAAAAGAGCAAAAGGAGGCGGAAAACTCCTTAATCGAACACCAGGAGGCTGCCGAAAAGAAAACAAAAGAATTTGTTAGTCGGATAAGGCGCTTACGTTTCCAGCAAGAAGTTTTAAAAAAAAAAGTTATGGCCATTTTAAAAGAAAAAAAGGAATTGGACCGGTTGGAAAAGCAGGAAAAATTAGAAAAAGAACAGTATCGCGTAAGCGCAAAGTAAGCACGGTTTACTTTTAAGATGGACGTTATTTTGAAGGCGTTTATCTTTTTCGATTGGAACGCCGCAGGGTTGGATTTAAGCGGGGGACCATTATTACCTGCGACTTTGGCCGCGTTGGAAACGGTTGGTCAGGATTCCGGCGGTAGAACGTCTTAATTAGGTCTATCGCATTCGTCAAATGGTTAAATAGTTCCCAAATATTTTTTTTATGTAAGTATTTTTCTTATTTAACTAGGTATTAAATTTTGTTTTTAATTATTTTGGAATCCAGTATTTATTTAATTTCGTATTCGTCGGAATTTTTTTCAAGTTTTAGGTCTTTTTTTAACGGGGCGTTTTTAAATATTAATTTAAGTAAGGAAATGTAAAAAACAGGGTATATCTTTATGTTTTTGGGTAACGACAGTCGGTAATTAATTTTGGAAATAACTTTTTTAATTTTAAACGGGCCAAATTTCTTAAAGTCGAATTTGTTATTAGGTTTTTTCGTTTTGATTTATAAGATATTCGAGGTCGCGTTTTGTTTTTGGCGTAATAAATAAATTTTATCTTTTTTCGTTAAAACTAGTTCCTTTATTTTCTTTTTATTATAATATTAGGTTATTCGTTATTACAAAAATCGTAATTCGTTTTAAAAACAGGCCTAAATCGTTTTGATTTTTGTCGTTAATATCTTTGCTCTTGGGGTAATTATAATAATTTTTAATATTTTATTAAGCGATTATTTGGGTCGTTCCGTTTCCGCGTCGTATTTATATATAGCCGTATAAGGGGATACGCCCATGTCCTTATTAACAGATATATTATAGGCGATTTGCACTAATAATAAAAATTCCACCTAATTATTTTATTAATAATTAACGTAATTTCGAAAATATTATTTTAAAATTTAATTAAGTCGTTTTATTTATCCATCCGTTTAAAAATAATACGTTATTGAAAATTTAAGCTTAATATTAATTTATTTAAAAAAATTAATACTAAATTTTGAAATAAAAAGTATATTTCGATCGGAAATAATTTTTTTTAGTATTCCATATTTATTTAGGTAATATTTGATAAAGGTATAAATTAATTATTCTGCCGTCGCGTTCCTTTTAAAAGGTAAAAAGTACCCATATTTAATAAGTTTATTAATAATTACCCATATTCCGTCGTATTCGACTTTAATAATTAGGTCCTTAAATGGAAATAAATTAATAATAAAATCTTAAGTTATAGTATTTTATGCCTTATTAGGAATATTAATAAGTTATAATAATTTATAAGGCTTATGGCGTATTACCTTGGCCTTATTACAAATATTACAATCCTTAATTACTTTTTTAATTATACGTCGTAACTTTGGAAAGTCATATTTTTCTTATAGCCGTTAAGTGGTTTTAAAAATTCCTTAATATTTATGTAACAGATTTTTATAAAATTCTTTTACGAACCGTTTTTATTAATCCTTTGGAATATAAATTTTGCTATAATATAATAATTAATTTTTTAATTATCCTCTTAACTGTTAAATTTCTTATTATTTTTTCGTATCGTAAGAATTTCGGAATCGTATTAAAAATTCGGGGGATAATTTCCTTAAGATTTCGCATAATTATATTGTGCTATCGTAATTATATTATAATATCTATATATTTTTTTTGGGAACTTTAGAATTATAATCGCCTTTGCAATTAAGAATATTTACTTAAATATTTTCTTTTCCTTTAATATAATATATTTTAAAATTAAACCTTAATAAGAAAATTATTTATTTTTTATGCCGTTTATTTAGTTTTTAAACTTTTATAAATCGAATAAAATTTTTATAATCAAAATAAATATCAAAAGGTTTTTTTATTTTATTAAAAAAAAGTTCTTATTTTTTAAAAACGTTAATAATTACTAATAGCTTTTTATCGTAAATCTAATATCTAAATTTTGCATTTCGGAATATTTTTAAGTAATATATTATTAGGTACTATTTGCTGTTATCCTTTAGTTATTTTAGGACGGTATTTAGTACGTAATCTAAAATATCTGTTTTTAGGCGTTTCTTTTTGTCGGCGTTAGGTAATCTTATTATAGGTCCGCTGGTAATTACGTCTTTTAAGATCTAGAATATTTCCTTCGTTTTTTCTGGGAATTTAAATTCTTTTCCCATATATTTTTTGATAATAAATTTCGTTAATAACTTAATTATATTTCCGTATCCCTTAATTAAGTTACGTACGTAACCCGTAAATCTTAAGATTTATCGGATATCTATAACGGTCGCCTTATTAAAAATAAGCCAATCCTTAATTATTTCCATCTTAAAACGTTAAATCTAAATTTGGCCGGAGGTAAGGGTATATCCCAAAAAATCTAATTTTTACGTATGCCATACGCTTTTGGCTAAGTTAACCCGAATATTTGCTTCGTTTAGCGTTTAGAACATTTGGGCGACCTGCTTTTTGTGCTTCTCCAATATTTCAAAGTAAATAAGGATATCGTCGAAATAAACGAACATAAACTTATCCAAAAACTTTTTAAGCGTAATTATAACCAGGCGTTGGAAATTGGCAGAAGCATTAATAAGTCCCATAAGCATTACTTTGTATTCGTAAAATCCATATATTATTTTAAATGCTGTTTTTTATTTTTCTCCTTTAATTATTTTAATACGGTAATAATTATTTCGGAAATTAAATATAATAAACTATTTTATTTTGCTAACGTTTTCCTTTAACGTATTTATAAAAATCAGAAAATATTTATTCTTAATCGTAATATCGTTTAACTATTTGTAATCGATTATTTTTTTAAAAATTAGATTTCCGTTTTCGTCGATTTTTTGCTTTCCATCCTTAATTTTTGGTACCATAAAAACGGGGTATCCGGCAAAAGAATCAAAAGATTAGATATATCCTTTTTTTAAGTTAAATTGGATATTTTTCCATAAAGCTTTTAACTTATTAAGGTTTATATGGTAAATCTTATAAAATTTAAGATAATATCCTTCCTTAATAAGTATCCTATGGTCCCATTAACCATATGGTAGCAATTCGTAATTTTCTTTATTTTTAAATAATTTCTTGAACCGTCGATACTTAAGTAATACCGTAAGGGCTTAATCTGTAATTTGGACTTCTTTAATAACATAACAGATTTTTTAGTTATCTTTTTTAGGTAATTTTCGGTTTTATTCCCATAAAAATATTTAGTTTTTCCATTTAATATATGGATTATTAAATCTAAACTACGGTATTCCCAGAATAATATCGTGCCCAAAAATATTAGCAATATCCAGCAAAATCCGCTTTTAATATTTTTAAATTCGTACTGGGAGTTTTTCAATTTTTCGAAAAATTTGTCCTTTGTCGTATATGGACAAATTTCCGTTTACCGTACGTAATTTATAAAACTTTAACTTGTATTTCTAAGGAATTTAATATTTTTCTGCTATTAAAAAGGAAATAAAATTTCTTTTTACTCCTAAATCGATTATAACTTTAAATATTTTATTTTTATATCGCAAAAGAATTTCGATTTGGCTACGTAATCCTTTTATTACCTTACATAAGGTTTTATATATTAGGGCTTTTCGACACCTTACTTTCGAAAACCTTTGTCGTTTTTTAATTAACGTAATTTGCTTGCAAAAAGGCGTCTCCATTTTTAAGCCTTTTTGGTTACGTACTTGGTACAATGGTTATCCATATACTTGTACCATTTCTTCCTGCCTAATTGGCATCCGAAAATAACTATTTTCTTTTAATTTAATCCCCGGGTTTGCATTTTTTAAATTATAAAGTCGGAAAAATGTACTTTCGAAAAAAATATTCCCATATTTAGGAGCTCATATTAAATGTAAAACGTTAAAGCGTAACATAAATATCCTTATAATATGGCCTTTTAATTTTATTCTAACTTAAGATATAAATAATAAAACCTAAAATATTCCGGCTATCGGGAAGTTTCTATATATCTGCATTTATTATCGGGTTCGGTAAGCGTTTTTTCGTCCTATCCAGGCCAAAAGTTATTATTTTCTTTGGTTCGGAAATAAACGAAATAATCGTCTTAATAATAAACGGTAAAATGTAATAAGTCATAAAGGTTTATCGATAATATTTTCTGGTAAATAATATATTTTAGAAATTCGCAAAATTTCGGGAATAATTATCCGTAATTATTAATATCTGGTCGAAATTAACCGTTTATATTATATATCTTATACCTTTATATATTAAAATAACAAAGGTATTTTAACCTTATGGCTATTTTGGAAACCGTTTATCCTAAGTAATATTTGCAGGTTTTAACCTTAAAATCCTGGCAAATAAAATAATCTTCGTACTTTAAAATATCGTTTTAAATTTGAATAATTATGGCAATAATAAATTCTGGCTGGGAAAAAATCGAATTAACTTTTTTTTCCTCTTTTTCTACTTTACTATCGGTTTTTTATTTAGTTATTTTAACTTTTTTCTAAAATTAAGGAATTCCTTTTTTTTTAAAGTTCCTCTTAACAGGAAAATAACATTTACTCTTAAAATATCCTTTTTTGCCATAATTAAAACATTTTATTTTAAACTTATTTTTTTTGGGCTTCTTCGAAACGGAACTCGTTTTTTTCTAAGGTTTGCCCTTATCTTTCTTGGTTTAATTACGAAAGCCCTTATCGTCACTTTATTTACTAATCCTTTTTTTTTCGAAATACCGATTAAAGGTACGTCAATTAATAATAATAGCCTTATCAATATATGCCGTAAAAAATCCAGTTTTTAATTTCTTAAACATTTCGTCCTTAACTTGCGGTTTTAGGCCGTTATAATAAGGATAAAATAATACGCTTTTTAGTAAATTAGAAATGGTTATTAAGCGGTTAAACTTAATAATATATTTAGATATTAACTTGGTTTAATAAAAAAAGTAAAACTGCTTAATAACGTTTTATTCCTTATCAGGGTTTCCAAAAAAGGCCCGTATTCGTTCCTCGAAATAACCATATTTACCGAAAACGTAATTAATAAAATCGGAGGATTCCTCCAAATATCTCTTAAAATAATCTGTCAAAACGGATTTAAACTATTCCCGGATTCGTCCGGTTAATAATTAAAAGATGGCCATTACCTTTTAATAATCCTCCATTAAAGAACTTTCATAAAATTTAAGGTAAAATCTGGCCTAAACCAAGAATCTATCAGGGTTCTCTGATCCATTATAGGGTTTAAGGGGAATTAACTTATAGCCTTTAACGTTTGGCATTCCATAATAACTAAAAGGTAGAATAATTCTTTCGCGGATCTGGTTTGCTCCGAATAATGGCAAAATCGAAATTTCCTTTAGAATTTATTCTGCTTCAAACGAAAGTGATCGAAAACCATTTCCTTAACTTCGTCCTCTGGGGGAACCAAACTGAGGAAAAGTTGTTTTCTTTCTTTTGGTAAACCGAACATTTTCCTATTCCAGACTTTGAACTTTTTAGGCTAAGAAATCCAATCTTTTTTCCGTAATAAGTTCTTTTTCTTTTCCCTTTAGGACCTTGGTTCCATACTTTTCCTCAGCCCTTTCCTCAGCCGCCTCCTCCTCCAACTTCTCTCCCTAAATTTCGATAATATCCTTAAGGGTCGGGGTAAGTTACTATCTGGGCTGCGAAAATAATCCTTCCTAAAATCGAATAATAAGAGGTGCCATATTATCAATCAATTAAAAAACTTTTTCGATAAAGGGTAAATCGTCTAATCTAATTACTGATCTTTCACTGGCTAATAACGGGAATCGGATATACTATCTATCTTTTAAACGTCGTCCTATACTATCGTCTGCATTAAGTTCAGGAAAATTCATACCCTAACTGGGCGATAAATCACTCGTCGGCTATTAATCAAGGAACTATCAAAATATAACGAACCTATCATACATCCACCTGGAAATATAAGCAATATCCGAAATAAGATCTTAATTTGCAGATAACAATAAGGCGAAAAATAATTCAATAATTTATTCGTTAAAAAGATTTAAATACTTTTCCCTTAATTAAAAAACGGTACAATTACCTCTGACTAAAAGCTTAGATTAATAACTAAGGAGCGAAATTAAATAAGTACTATTTACATAAAAAACCGATCTATTATATATCCCAATTCCACAAAGTAAGTATGTCGTGGATTTATGTGATCTATGTGATTTAGTCCAGATTACTTAGATTACCTAGATCACTCAAAAAGCCAAGCTTTCCTGTCCGGAGTTTTCCCGTAACAGGTCCGCGCTAGTCCTCATAAGTAGGTCTCCTCGAGACAGGAACCCCTGTTCCTGTAACACAGTATTATTAAATAAAAGTGTCTAATATATAATAACTAAAGGTTTAACTAATTATTAAACAATAATTATAAGAATTTATATTAACAAAAATATTATAAGAATTTAAATAATAAATATAATAATTATATTACCTTTTGTAATACCAAAAACATATTAAATAACAAATTATTATTATAAACTAAATTTATTGAAATTATCAAAATAATAAACGTATATATTCTCGTTTTGGCTTAAGATATTTAAACGGTTTAAACTCTTAAGCCTATTAATCCTTTTAAACCCCTTTGCGGGCTTAAAGGGCTTCAGGTATTTGGCATCTTAAGACCATTAAGCCGGTTACGTAACTTCTTGGCGGTGGTCGGAGTTTGTTTTTTTGCGTGGCCCCGACCGTTCGCGAAGAAGCCAAGACCGTTAGGTTGTAACAAAAAACAAAACGCGATTTTAAATATCTTATAAATCAAAACGAAAAAAACCAGTAATACATATAATGTCAAAAATCTTACCTTACTTAAGATTAACGAAGTTATTCCAAAAACTAAATATTGATTATAATTATCTAAAAATATAAAAATATACCATATTTTCTATTTTTTTCTTACTTAAATTAACATCTAAGAATACCCCGTTGAAAATAAGCTTGAAAATCGAAAGGGACGATAACGATAAATACGAAGGTGAAAAAATATTACATTTCAAAATAATTAAAAATGAAATCCAGTATTTCATTAAATAAAAGAGGCACTTATACGAGGAAAATACTTAGGAACCACTTAACCACTTGACGAACGTAATAAATCGGGTTAAAATGTTTTACCGCCAAAATCCTGATCGACCGACTTTAGCACGGCTAAAGTCGCGGGCGACAATGGTCCCCTATCTAAATCTAACCCTGCGTTGTTCTAGTTAAAGAAGGTAACGGCCTCCGTAATGGCGTTTATCTCTAAAGCAAGCTGGGCTTGCTTTGTATGTATGCGACGTTGCTTTTCTTCCAGCCTTTTTCGTTCTTCTAGCTAATTTAACTTTAAACTTTCTTTTAATAATTCTACCGTCTTTTTCTTAAGAAGGTCCTCTTAAAGGCGTAATCGCGTTAGGTTTTTTAATAAATTTTAACGATTTTTCGTTTTATTTCTGGCGCTTCTTTTCTATAGACTTTTAATATGCCAAAAACGTATCCTCTAAAGCAGGTTATTCCTTTTGTAATTATTCTTATGTTGTATTTTTTTTAAGAAAATTCATAATTAAAACGTCATAAAAAGAACGTTAACGACGAATATAATAACTACAGTATAGTAATTCCGAAATATAAAAATAATCGAATTCGTCGAGCCGAATACAGTTAGAATAAAGGGATGTCTTGGTACTAAATTTTTCAATTAAATCAGCACGAATATTGCGAGATTTAGGTTAATTCGAAGGAGGTTTTTTTAACATACGGCCTATTATAATAAAGTTAATTCAAAAATTTCCAAAATTCTTTTTAACAAACGAAATAGCTACTTACGGTTTTTATCTTTGGAATAAAAATTCTTAAAAAGCGAAAATAATGCTATAGGAACAGGGGTTCTTAAAAAGAGAAAATAATGTTATAGGAACAGAGGTTCTTATCTTAAGGAAACTAACTTTTAAAAGGTAGCGTGGACTTGTTACGGCTAAACTTCGAATAGAAAGGCTTTGTTCTTAAGTGATCTGGTTGATTTGAGTGATCTGGAACCAGATTACATAATTCCAGCAGATTTACGATATACTTATTTAGGGAAATTAGGATATATAATTATCCGATTTTTTATATAAATAGCTACCTACTTAAATTCTTTCTTTAATTATTAATTTTATTTTTAATTAAAGCTAATATTTTCTATTTAAAGGAAAAATCCGTAAGTCTTTTTAACGAATAAATTATTAAATTATTCCTCGCCTTATTATTACCTGTAAACCAAGACCCCTTTTTAAATACTACTTATACCTCCAGATAGATATTAAACAGGTTCGTTGCAATATTGGTATAAACCAGCCAAGAGAGGGCCTCGGAAACGGTCGCTAAGTGACAGAAACAGGACCCAAGTGGGTCAGAAAGCACGTGATATGGATCCGGAGTGATCCAAGGGGTCCAGAGGGATTCATGAAAGGATATATACAATCGTTATTTCCATAGTTTAGATAGCACCAGCTTGCAACACTCATCAATACCTACAACTTGTTACTCAAGATACCGTTGGTATTACGAGACGTGACTAGTTACTTCATTGCTCAGATTCCCACGATACTCCTGCCAATATAAACCCGTACGACTTAGGTTTAATAATTGGTTAAACCGCCTAGAAGTTACAATTTTAAAATAAACCTTTTAAAATTTGTTAATTACGTAATTATAGTTTTAAAAGTATTATAAAAAATTAACTAATTCAAGTAAGCGGAAAATTATTAAATTAAAACATTTCAATAAATAACGACAGTAACTTATAAATTTATTACGAAAATAACGATAAAATTCGGAATAACTTTAAGAAAGCATCAACAACGAGTATATTAAAGCAGAATGTTACGGCACTAGCAAAGCGCCCCTTTTAAGCCGCCGTTTCGCTATATATACGCAAGCGCTACGCGCTTGCTAGATAGATTCTTTCTTTCTTCAATGTGCAACAAGAGAATATTTCCCAGAACCTAAGAGACGTACAGCGCCGTGACACAGAATTAAAAAAAAAATGCAGACAGCGTTTATAACTGTAAGACTTTAATAATATATATTGAAGCATATAATTAAGGCAGGTGTATTAATAGGTTGTTTACTCTTAAAAGGTCCTAAATAGAAGGCGAGAGTAATTAAGCGTCTTTAAATACATAGAGAAACAGTGGTAGCCAAGAAATAACGGTACCGAAGTGACCGAAGCAATTTCCACTAGACTATTAACTGACTAAGCCATGGCGTTGCTAGGTTCAACAGCTCACAGCTGGCAAGGTGCCTAGGAAAAATCGAATATAGCCCAAATAGCATTGCTCGTTTAAACGCCGGGATATGCCTCTGACAGGCCCTAACATGGCGGTTATCGCCTGCTTCATGGAAATCTTCGCTGGGGCGAGAAGATGGTAGTCTCCCGCTTCCGGTCATGTCAAAGAAAACATTACGCATATCTGGTTGTGATGGCGGCGGCTGCGGAAGTTCCCCCAATAACGGGGGCTCATTTGGTTTAATCTTCTCCAGCGACCTAGATATAACATTCACGCCACGATTCCTAAAGGGTTCTATTATAGCCAAATGTAAGGTTCTCGCAAAAGCGACGCTGCTATTGCATTGCTAGCAATAGCGTTATGTATGGTCAATTCACTAAGTACGACGAAGGTGACAAAACGTTAGCCCAATAGCAGTCCATGATACCTTCGGCCCATTTATCGTAACGAACGCTATCGAGGAGAATCTGCGCCCGGAGCGCGCATGTTAACGGCTTGGAGAAGGACGGAGGCAGCGCATGGCGAGTCACAGGTAATCAGAATTCCCACCGCCATTCTCTATGAGGCTGCCTCACAGACCCAGAGGGTGATGTTGCCGCAAAAGTGGCGCCGCTATTGCGGACCACGCAATAGCGTTATATATACCCGCAACCGATGTGTTGTGTGAAATTGATTACATTGACGCGTTTATACAGAAATATATAGGTTTCTGAAGGAAACTAGCTGTACTGGTTCTTCGTGGCGCAGTAGCAAGTTTCAGGTTCATGACTCCACTACTATTGTGTCCACATTTCATCAGATTTATATCTCGATCGATAAAGCTTTAATTATGAACTATGGGCCTTAATATCTATCGTGCGAGGGATGATGCATACAGAAGACAAAACATTCATTGCCCAATTCTTGTATAAAGATGGCGTTATCTACTACGTTTGAAGAGCATATTCGCTCACTACATCTCTCTCTTCGCCTACACAAAAATGTTCCGCTCTACCAAGCTCATTTCCCTACTGACCTTGGCTGTCAGCGTTACTGCAACGCTTGACCCAGCGACATCGAACACCAAGGGCAAATACCCCGCCAATCCGGGCTGTTCTCGTACGTCTTCTCCTATCTTGCACGTTATTGATATCTAACATGTTCGCTAGCTGCGAAAACATCAACTGCCATCCAAGCCGCTGAATGCTCACATAACACGCGCGTTTCCGGCACCCAGACCTTTGCCATCTTCAAGACGGACCATCGATATGATAGCTCGCACGGTGCACCATACGGAACCTGCGAGGCGTACACATGCGCCCCACCCTCTAATGAGGGTTTGACAGCTGATGAGGATTCCTGGACTTTCTACTGGAGTAATGAAGGGGAAGAAGGGGGAGTGGGTACGGGGTGCATCAGGAGTCCGGACGACGGGACGTGCGGGTGTGAGAATTCGGATGGGACGTTTGTCTACCGCGGAAGCGATTGCAAATAAGTAGCCCTACAATGCGTTGTCGAAAGAGCGTATAATAGGAGTTTATGAACGAGTATTAAGTCCACCATCACCGTCACTCTTGTGGGACGGTCTTGAAACTGTGTGGGCAATGCTCTACAGCTGGGTAAGCTGATTGGAACGGTTGGAGAGCATTCGAGTGAACGACGAGTCCTTGAGACAGCTGCTATAAAGCCGATTGGTTTATGACCATTCTTAAAGCCTTCAATGCTGTGCTTCAGCCGTACCACTTGCTTTCCCAAGGCCCTAACACGCTCCTTCTATAAAGAGACCCCTACCCCTCACTCCCACTCTCGCTGAACAATCGTGCTAGTTCTTATATCTCGCCACACTTGGGTTCCACCGTGGCAGCCCCTTTCGTTCTTCAGTACGTTAAACGAGGGCATTAGTGACCTTACTAATAATCCCCAATAACCCTTATCTACCTTAGTTACTAAGTAATTATAGTAGAACTGTATGTATTTCGTATTTGAATTCGGCAGTAACATACATTTAAGTCAAGCCTTGATGGATGTAACGATTGGCTCACGTGTATTCGGCCTACCGGTGCACTGGTTTGTTTATTCCGATATTCGCCCTAGTTCTCGGGGCATTGCCCCCCTTGTGGAAGTTCTTAGGCGTTTAGCCACTAAACCAAGATGTTACCATTGATGCGGAACAAAAGGTTACACATAGAAATGGTGATCATTTCTGCCCATCTTCTAGAATATGTAGTCCCTTCAGGATCCATATCAGAGGAAGACGATGGTAACCGCATATTTCACTTCATTTCCTGTCGTGGAATAGGGGTATCTGTGTTAGTCATCAAGCTCCACAGCACCCGGAAGAACCTTATTCCGGCGCTCCCACAGTATATAGAGAGCTTCCTAGCTACCGTTCCTTGGAGCTCAATTCTAGTCAGACAATTATCACTTCCCACACTCTATGCAACCTTTTCTCGCGATCAGCCTAAATGTGACATTTCCAATTTAGCAGGAAACTCGAATCCCCCTATATGGTACCAGTTCAATCTAATCTGGCCGTGGCTGCTCAGTGGCACTGTTCACGCCACCCTAGCTTTACAGGACGCGGCAAGGTTCTGTTTCGGCAGGCTGTGCAGCCACACGTCCTCGTACTCGAAGTCGGCCTCGGAGAAGCCGTCGTACGGCGTCAGCTCCCACTTGCGGATCACGTTCGCCAGGATCATATACAGTTCGGCGTAGGCGAGACTGTTGTTCGGCAGGTGTCAGCAACATTTCCCTGGCTCTCTCTATGTATATCTCGGCTAGGCCAGTCGTCTATTGGAATACCTACTTGATCGCGATACACTGACGCGTCCCGTTAGAAAAGCTTGCAAGGAAGCGCTCCATATCTGGCGTGGCGTCCAACCAGCGCTCCGGCTTGAATACGTGGCTGTCTGGATAGATGGACTCGTCGTGGTGCAGAGAATAGCTGTCCATACCGATAACAGTCTACCAAAGGAATTTCAGTCAGCACGGTTCGCGTTAGGAATGATAAAGAAAGGGAGGGAGCGGGTGGCATGCTTACACCCGCTGGTATCTTATATCCCTGGACTACAACGCCACCCTCGGGTACTACTCTAGGGAGCGCACCGAGGACTCCATAGGTCACCCTCAGCGATTCTTTTATGCAAGCCGTCTAGCCCATTGTTGTGTCAGCATAGACTATGTCTAGTGGGGATGGAATGCCAAAAGGCCCGACCTACCAAATATGGCAATTTTTTTAACGTGGCGTACTTGGGCGTGACTGAGACTTCGGGGATGGCCTCCTTGAGCTCGCTGAACAGCCTCTCGAGGATGGGCCTGTTCTGCAGGATCCTGAAGAGGCCGACCTCAAGGACGCTCGCGGTCGTCTCGCTACCGGCCGTGACGAGCGTGTTGGCCTCTTGCGTCAGGTACCTCAGCGTGTGGGCGTCGGGCCGGGGGAACAGCTCCAGCAGCTTCTCGAAGACGGTCGTGTGCTTGCTCGACAGCAGCACGGAACGGTCATCGATCAGGCGCTGGATGTGCGAGCGCGCCGCCCGCAGCATCTCCGCGTTTCCGGCGCCCTCGGGCTCAATGAGCTTCATGACCCAAAGCGGCAGCGCCGCGAGCAGACCGCCCAGCCACCGGATGTTCTTGAATATGGGCAGCATCATGGCGTTGGTCTCGAGGGCGACGACGTGCCGCCCGAGGAAGTCTGGCGCGTCAAGTTGACTTCAGTGCTCATGGTTTTAGCCTGGAGCTTCTCGAAAACAACACAAAGCAATGATAAGGGTGAAGAGGGGGAGGATTTCAGTGAGCACAGACACTTACTTGTACGGCTCAGCATAGCAGAAGTCGGTCACGATATCAATGGTCACTGCGCGGAAGAGGAAATGGAAGTTGACATTACGGCCGGCGCGCGACAGCTCGTCTATCTTGCGCAGCATGTGATCGATCTTGTCTTGGATAACACCCTCCAGCTCAAAGACCGCGCGCTGCGAGAATAGGGGGCTCAGCGCGCCGCGCTTGATCCTGTGATCGTGGGGGTCCGACACATTAAACACGGAGTAGTCGGACGCGAAGCACATGTAGAAGCGGTCGGACTTGATGTACCGGGAGCCGATCTTGAACACCTCCAGGTAGAGGTCCTTGTCGTGGATATGGACCTCATCGGGGTTGATACGGACGACGGGCCCTATTGCCAGCCCTCAGTTAGGCAGGCTGCGGCTATTGGAAAGGGCCAATTTTAGCGAACTCAAACAAACGCACCGTATTTCTTTCGAAGCTTCTCCCTCAGGATGACCGGCTTCAACTTCTTGCGGTTGATTACCTAGATCCGGGCTTAGCACACCGAAACCTCGCCACGGTAAGTTGGGGCCAAAGTCCAATATACCTCGTAATAGAACTCCCACAGCCACGTGCAAGCAGCGAGCGTCGGCCCAGGAATCCCAGCCCGGGCCAGAGGATGAAGAGTGATTCTGTACAACCCGAGAATCAGGTAGTAGCACACCAGACCGACCGCGAGGGCAACTGCCCACTGTCCAGTGCTCTTCTGAGCAAAGCTGTCGTATAAATTTCCGATTCCCATGTCGAGAAATGACAGCGACAACCAGTTCGCTGGGAAAAAAGCCTGGTTTGGGTTTTAGACTATGGAACGGCGGGAAGAGACAATTGTTTTCACTTCGTTTATCAATGTCACCCACCGGAGGCCTGGGCGAACACTCATGGTGGCTCATACTCTGAGCAGAGAATGCATCTTCACCCTTGCGAACCTTCTCAGCCCATTGCGTAAAATACCGAGTAAATTCACCCGTTTCAAATTGAGTGTAACGTCCGGGATCCGAGTAAAGCCCTACGCTTCCCCAATGCGACCTCCAAACCCAATGACAAATCGTTTTCCTCAAACACTGTGTACCTGTCGGAAATATCCTAGTGGTCTTACACGCGCAATCCCGATATTAAGGATGTATGAGCTGCGTATATTGAGGGTGTGGGACACACAGCTCGACGAACTTTCCCGTGCCTGCTGAAATATTTTTAGTAGTTTTGCCCCCGAGGACCTAAGTGCCCTTGGGGCTAAGGCTGTGTTCAGGAGGAATTTTCCTCGGCTAGCAGATCAAAGGAAATGATAAGTTTTCCTGACGTTATGCCCTCGTTTTAACGTACTGAGGAACGAAGGGAGGGAATGAGCGCGATTATGTATCTCTCTCTCTTTTTTTTTACCGTTTAGAAAATGTAATACTTAATTAATCCCGATACGTACTATAACACGTTACGTAAACAATAAATTCGCCGCGCTGTTAATATGCTAAAAACGAATAATAAAGGTTCCCGCATTTAGGTAAAGGATTTTTTCAATAATGGATTCTCTTATAATTAACGTTGATTTTAACAATGAAAAAATAAAATTACCTCGGATATATTAACGGAAATATAGAGCTTTTAAAATAATGCCAGAGATATTATATATAATATAAAAGATTTTAAAATTAAGTTTCGAAAGTTCCTTTTTAATCTAGATAATTAAGTTTATTTTAAACTCTGTTTCAAATCTATTTATTTTGTTAATATCAAAATTAATAACTACAATTACGTAATTAATATAATTAATAAAACAGTTCGCAATTTTAACTAGTTTGCAAACTTATATAACACGGTAAAACTATTCAAATTTAATTTTAATTATTGTAAAATAATTATATAAACTTTTAATTTTTCAACATTAAATTATATTTGCTTTTTATATGATTTTATACAGCTTTTAATTATTTATAATCTCTTATTATTACTTCTCAAATTAAAGAAATAGAAACTTTTAATTAAATGTTTTATTTTTGAAAAAGAAATTTGTAATATAATAAATAGCTGTAAGCTAGGGTAAGGTGATTTTCGACTAGTCGCAGAGCATATTCTAAAAAGTAAGTATATTAGGTTACTTCTATCTGGCGTCTTCTACTAGCTGCCAAATAGTGGATTTATATTAATAAGTAGTTCGGCGGCTGATCGGCTATTAGCCGCAACCCGATAAAAGTTATACTTTTATAATTATTTGTAACGAACCTGTCATACACCACATGGTGATATGAGCAGTATCCGAAAAGGGTCTTAATTTGCAAGTAATAATAGGACGAAAAATAATTTAATATATTCGTTAAGGAGATTTTAAGGTATTTTTCTCTTAGTTAAAAAACGGTGCAATTGCCTCTGGCTCAAAAACTTAGATTAATAATTAAAGAACGAAATTAAATAAGTGCTATTTACATAAAAGACCGATTTATTATATATTATAATTCCTAAAATAAATGTGTCGTAAATCTATATGATTTATATAATTTGGTCATAAATCACTTAGATTACCTAGATCAATTAGATTACCTTAAAAGCCAAATTTCCTTATCCGGAATTTAGCCATAATAGGTCCGCGTTAGGCCTTAAAGATTGGTCTTTTCGAAACAGGAACCCTTATTCCTATAATATTATTTCCCTTTTCCAAAGATCTTTGTCCCAAAGATAAAAACCGTAGGTGGCCATTTTGTTTTGTTAGAAAAAATTCTTAAGGATATTTTAGCTAATTTCACTATAACAAGTCGTATTCAAAAAGAAAGAAAAAAACCTCGTTTAAATTAACGCGATTTTTGCAATTTTCGTGCTGTTTATATCAAAAAGTTTGGTGTTACGGCTTTCTTTTGTTCTAATTGTATTCGTTTCGACGAAACCGAATATTTTTACGTTTTTAATATCTTAAGTTGCAGTTATTATATTCGTTATTAACGTTCTGTTTGTAACGTTTTGGTTATGAATTCTTTGACGAAGCTAGGCGAAAAACGTGACTGTTTTGAAAGAAAATAGCGTAAGGTTAAAAATAATTTTATAACATATTAAAAGGTTGTCGAAAAAAAATTGGATAATTTGCGTTAACGTTAAGAAAAAGCGTTTTGTCGGCGAAAAGAAAAATTTCAAAAATTTATTGGTCGATTACGGCGCCTACGCCTTTAACAGGAGGTACTAAAAAAGAAGGCCGTGGTTATTTTAAAGGAAAAATATGAATTAAATTAATTAGAAAAATAAGAAAAGTTGGAAAAAAAACGTCGTCGTATGGAAATAGAGTAAACGTAACTTGCTTCCGAAATAGACGCCGTTTTAAAAACGTTTACTTTTTTCGACTAGAACGCCGAAGGTTTGGATTTAAGCGGGGGACCGTTATCGTTTGTAGCCTTGGCTATATTGGAAATAGTCGGTCGGGATTTTGGCGGTGGAACATCTTAGTTAGGTTTATTATATTCGTTAAGTAATTAAGTGGTTTTTACGTATTTTCTTTATATAAATATTTTTTTTATTTAACCAGGTACTGGATTTTATTTTTAACCATTTTAAAGTCCAGTATTCGTTTAACGTTATATTCGTTAAAGTTTTTTTCGAATTTTAAGTTTATTTTTAATAAGGCGTTTTTAAGTACTGGTTTAAGTAAAAAAATGTGGAAAATAAGGTGTATTCTTATGTTTTTGGATAACGACAATTGGTAATTAATTTTGGAAATAATTTCGTCAATTTTAAATAGGTTAAATTTTTTAAAATCGAATTTGTCGTTAAGTTTTTTTATTTTGATTTATAAAATATTCGAAATTATGTTTTGTTTTTGGCATAATAAGTAAACCTTATTTCTTTTCGCTAGGATTGATTTTTTAATTTTTTTTATTATAATATTAGGCCATTTTTTGCTGAAAAAACTTTAGTTTATCGTGGAAACAAACTTGAATTATTTTGATTTTTGTTGTTAATGTTTTTACTTTTGGGGTAATTATAATAATATTTGGTACTTTATTAAGCGGTTATTAAATCATTTTGTTTTTGTATTATATCCGTATATAACTATATAGGAAAATACGCCTATGTTTTTATTAATAAATATATTATAGGCAATTTATGCCAATGGTAAAAGCTTTACTTAATTATTTTACTAATAATTAACGTAATTTTGCAGGTATTATTTTAAGGTTTGGTTTAGTTTTTCGGTTTAGCCATCTATTTAGGGATAATACGTTATTGAAAATTTGAATTTAATATTAATTTGTTTAAAAAAGCTGGTACCGAATTTTAAAGTAAATAACGTATTTCGGTTTAAAACAATTTTTTTAGGTATTTTATATTTATTAAGGTATTATTTAATAAAAACGTAAATTAATTATTTTGCCGTTATATTTCCTTTAAAAAGTAAAAAATACCTATATTTAGTAAATCTATTAATAATTACCTATATTTTATCATATTCGACTTTAATAACTAGGTTTTTAAATGGAAGTAAGTTAGTAATAAAATCTTAAGTTATGGTGTTCCATACCTTATTAAAAATATCGGTAAATTGCAATAACCCATAGGGCTTATGGCGTACTGCCTTAGTTTTATTATAAACGTTACAATTTTTGATAATTATTTTAACCATACGGCGTAACTTAGAGAAATTATATTTTTCTTATAGCCGTTAGGTAGTTTTAAAAATTTTTTGGTATTTATGCAATAGGTCCTTATGGAATTCTTTTACGAATTATTTTTATTAATCCTTGGAAATATAAATTTTGCCGTAATATAATAACTGATTTTTTGGTTATCCTTTTAGCTATTAAATTTCTTTTTATTTTTTTGTATTATAGGAATTTCGGAATTATGTTAAAAGTTCGGTAGTTAATTTTTTTATTATTTCGCATAGATATATTGTTTTATCCTTATTATATTATAATATTTGTATATTTTTTTGGGGATTTTAAAATCGTAATCCTTTTTACGAATGAAAATATCCGCCTAAATATTTTTTTTTCCTTTAATGTGATATATCTTAAAATTAAATCTGGACAAAAAGATTTATTATTTCTTATATTATTTTTTTAGTTTTTAGGTTTTCATAAATCGTATAACATTTTTGTAATTAAAGCAAATATCGAAAGGTTTTTTTGTTCTATTAAAGAAAAGTTTTTATTCTTTGAAAGTATTAATAATTATTAATAGTTTTTTGTTATAAATCTGGTATTAAAGTTCTATATTTCGGAATGCTTTTAAGTAATACGTTATTAGGTACCATTTGCCGTTATTTTTTTGCTATTCCAAAATTGCGCCTAAAGCGTACTTTAAAGTATTTGTTTTTAGTTTTTTCGTTTTGTCTGGATTTGGCATCCTTACGATAAGTCCGCTAGTAATTACCTTTTTCAATTCCCGAAACATTTTTTTTATTTCCTCTGGAAGTTCGAATTTTTTCTTAACGTATTCCTTAGTGGTAAATTTCATTAAAGGCTTAATTATATCTCTATATCCCTTAATTAAACCGCGTACGTAACCCGTAAATCTTAAGATTTATCGGATATTTATAACGGTCGCCTTATTAAGGATAAGTTAATTTTTAATTGCTTTTAATTTGGAATATTAAATTTAAATTTGGCCTGGTATAAGAGTAAATCCTAAAAAATCCAATTTCTGGATATGCCATACGTTTTTAATAAGGTTAATTCGAATGTTGGTTTTGTCCAAGATTTTAAGTATTTAAGCGATATATTTTTATGCTTTTTTAGGGTTTCGGAATAAATAAGAATATTATCGAAATAAACAAATACGAATTTGTCCAAAAATTGTTAGAAGATGGTTATTATTAAGCTTTAAAAACTAACGGGAACGTTAATAAGTCCTATAGGTATTACTTTATATTTATAAAATCCATATACTATCCTAAATGCCGTTTTTTATTTTTCTCCTTTGGCCATTTTAATACAGTAATAACTATTACGAAAATTAAATACCGTAAACCACTTGGCTTTGCTGGCATTTTTTTTAAAGTATTTATAAATATTAAGGGGTATTTATTCTTAATTATGATATTATTTAATTATTTATAATTAACTATTTTTCGGTAAATAAGGTTTCCGTTTTTATCGATCTTTTATTTGTTATCCTTAATTTTTGGTATTATAAAGACTGGATATTTAATAAGGGAGTTAAAAAGTTGGATGTGTTTTTTTTAGGTTTAATTATATGTTTTTTTACAAAGCCTTTAATTTTTCTAAATTTATATAATAAATTTTGTAAAATTTAGGATAATATCTTTCCTTAATAGGTATTTAATAATCTTATTAACCGTATAGCGGTAATTCATAATTTTTTTTATCTTTAAATAATTTTTTAAATCTTTAATATTTTAATAGTACTATAAAAATTTAATTAAGGATCCGTATTTCTTTAATAACATAATAAATTTTTCGATTATTTTTTTAGTACTTTATCCTAAGAAAATATTTATTTTTTCCAATTAATCCTTGGGTTACTGAAATAAAATTAAAGTATTCCCAAAATAATATCGTATTTAGAGATGTCGGCGATATCTAACGAAACATATTTTTAATATCTTTAAATTTGTACCGGGAATTCCTTTATTTTTCGAAAAATTAATCCTTTTTCGTAAGTAAACAAATTGCTATTTACCATACGCAATTTATAAAACTTTAATTTATATTTCTAAGAAATCTGATATTTTTTTGTTATAATAAAGGAAATAAAATTGCTTTTTGCGCCGGAATTAATTATTACTTTAAATATTTTGTTATAGTACTAAAAGGAAATTTTAATTTGATTACATATTCTTTTCGTTATTTCACATAAGGTTTTGTTAATTAGGGCTTTTCGTCGCCTTACTTTTAAGGGCTTTTGTAATTTTTTGATTTTGGTTAATTTCCGATTTAAACAAACCTCTATTTGCAAACTTTCTTGATAACATATTTGGTATATTGGTCGTCCTTATACCGGAACCATGTTTTTTTGCCGTATTTGCATTAGGGCTTCAAAATTTGGTTCTTTTCCTAGCTTACCCTTTTGTTCCGTATTTCCCGAATTATGGGGTTAAAAAGGTAAATTTCCGAAAAAGGTATTCCCATATTTAGGAGTTCGTATTAGATGTAAAGTATCGGGGAGTAATATAAGTATTTTTGCGATATAGCTTTTTGATTCCGTTCTGATTCGGGATATAAATAATAAGACTTAAAGTATTCTGGCTATCGGAGAATTTTAATACATCGGCATTTATCGTTTAGTTCGGTAAAAATCTTATTATTCCATCCGGGCCAAAAGTTATTATTTTTTTAATTTTGAAATAAATAAAATAATCGTTCTAGTAGCAAATAATAAAATGTAATAAGTCGTAAAGGTTCGCCGATAATATCTTTTTGTAAATGGTGCATTTGGGAAACTCGTAAAGCTCTGGGAATAATTATCCGTAATTGTTAATGTTTGGTCGAAACTAACCGTTCTTTGTATGTATTTTATATTTTTAGGAATTAAGGTAATATTAGTATCTTAATTTTATGGTTATTTTGGAAACCGTTTATCCTAAATAATACTTGCAGGTTTTAACTTTAAAATCCTGGCAGATAAAATAATTTTCGTACTTTAAGTTATCGTTTTAAATTTAAGTAATTATAATAATAATAAATTCTGGCTGGAAGGAAATCGAGCTAATTTCTTTTTTTTCTTTTTTTGTCTTATTGTCGGTTTTTTGTTTAACCGTTCTGGCTTTCTTCTGGGGTTAAGGAATTCCTCCCTTTTTAAAGTTCCTTTTAGCGGGGGAGCGATATTCGTTCTTGAAATATCCTTTTTTGCCATAATTAAAACACTTTATTTTAAACTTGTTTTTCTTAGGTTCCTTCAAAGCGGAACTCGTTTTCTTCTAAGGTTTGCCCTTATCCTTCCTGCCTCGGTTACTGGAGCTTTTATCGTCATCTCGTTTGCCGGTTCCTTTCTTTTCGAGGTACCGATTAAAGGTTCGTCGGTCGGCGATAATAACCTTATTTATATATTTTGTAAAAAATCCAGTCTTAAATTCCATATATAATTCGTCTTTAACTTAAAACTTTAGGCCATCGTAATAAAGATAAAATAACGCGCTTTCCGGTAAATTTAAAATAACGGCCAAACGGTTAAAATCAATTATATATTCGGACGTTAACTTAATTTAACGAAAAAAATAAAATTACTTAATTACATATTATTCCTTATCTAGATTTTCGAACAAAATACGTATTTTTTCCTCGAAATTCTTATAATAATTAAAAATATAATTAATAAAGTCCGAAAATCCTTTTAAGTATCGTTTAAGGTAATCCGTTAAAATAAGTTCGAATCATAAACAAATTCGTCCGATTAATAATTAAAAAATAACCATTACCTTTTAATATTTTTCCGATAAAAAATTTTTATAAAACTTAAAGTAAAATCTAACCTAAACCAAAAATCCATCAAGGTCCTTTAATCCATCATAAGGCTTTAAGGAAATTAGCTTATAACCTTTAACGTTTAGCATTCCGTAATAACTTGGGGGCGGAATAATTCCTTTTCGTATTCGGTTAACGCCGAACAGTAATAGGATCGAAGTTCTTATTTACGTTTGTTCTGGGTTCAGCATAAATAATTGGTAACCAGCTCCTTAGCTTCGTTTTCTAAAAAAGCCAAACTATAAAAAGGCCGGTTTTTTTCCTTTTAATCGGACATTTTTTTTTAAAAATCTGGACTTCTACTTTTAAAGCACCTAATTTTTCCTTTGCGGGGGATTCCTTCTTTTAGCTTCTTACCCCATATTCCTTTTTTTTTCTTCAACCTCCTCTTACTCCGGTTCCTAGATTTTAATAATATCTTGCGGAATCGGGAAAGGTTACTACTAAGGCTGGGAAAAAAAACTTCCTTAAAATCGAATTATAAAAAAAGCCATATTATTAATTAATTAGAAAACTTTTTTAATAAAGGGTAAATCGTTAAATCTTATTAATAATACTTTATTGGCCAATAACGGAAATTATATATATTATTTATTTTCTAAACGTTATCCTATATTATCGTTTATATTAAGTTTAAAAAAGTTTATATCCCAACTAGGCGGTAAATTATTCGTCGTTTATTAATCAAAAAATTATCAAAATATAACCAACCTATTATATATTATTTGGTAATATAAGTAATATCCGAAAAGGGTTTTAATTTGTAAATAATAATAAAACGAAAAATAATTCAGTATATTCATTAAAAAGATTTTAAGGTATTTTTTTCTTAATTAAACAACGCTATAATTACCTTTAGCTTAAAAACTTAAATTAATAACTAAAGAACGAAATTAAGTAAGTGTTATTTACATAAAAAACCGATTTATTATATATCCCAATTCCTAAAGTGAATATGTCGTAAATCTATATGATTTATGTAATCTGGTCGTAAATCACTTAAATCACCTAGATTAATTAGATCACCTCAAAACCCAAACTTCCTTATCCGGAGTTTAGCCATGACAGGTCCGCGCTAGGCCTTAAAGGTTGGTCTCCTCGAGACAGGAACTCCTGTTCCTGTAACATTATTTCCCTTTTCTATGTTATTAATCTTTAACAATATTATCATTAATTTAATGTAACGTATTTATTAATTTAATTGCGTATATTTGCCGAAGATATTTCGTTTATAAATACTCAAGTTATATTATATTATAAGTTGTTGCCGTAATAATTAATACGTATCATATATAATCAATTATATTCCGTTTAATTTGTAATTTAATTCGTTTTTAACCTTACTTTATTTACCTTTTCCCTCTTTTTCGCGCTTCATTTTTATTTATTCTTCGTACGTATATTGTTTAGTTCTTTTTTGCATTTATTTTTATATTATTTCTTCCGTCCGTTTTACGTACAGTCTCCGTTTTATCTCCGTTTACTATATTTTCTTTTCGTTAGGAGTTTTACAAAAAATGATACTTTTACGCTGATAACAATTAGAATTGTTTTAACGTTATCTTTTTGACGCCGATATTAAGCCGGATCTTAATCGTACGACGGGCGGTAATAAACCGTATTATATTTACGTAATATAACGTTATTTCGATTTTCGTATAGTTTACGTTTAAGTTCCGGATATTTTGAATTATATTATAACTAATTATTATTATAAGACTTTTCGTACGATAAGTAATTATTCCCAATATTATTAGTATTACTGTCTGACTTTCGTTTAAATTCCGGTTATTTTTAAAAATGCCGCCCAAACGGTTTTTCAGTTCAATACGGATAATGTCAGCTAGCTGGGGGGTACGGAGCGCTCCCCATATACGGAAAGGTCCCATACTGATTGGCTTATATATGTTCCGTGGCTAAGCTACTTAGAGTTGTACGCGTGCGATAGTACCTACAACTCAACGGAATACAAAAACACAACTGATCTCCCCTATATCTGACAGATAACTAGGAGTTAATCGACGAACTCAAACAAGTTCGTACTGCGAGTATCTAGTACGAACGTGGCGACGTATTTAAGATCGGTCGCCGATTCGACGTCCTTCGCAAGGCCGAATTCGTTTTCGAAGCAGCTATTACTAAGGAATATCGTGTTTTTGGTATATCGGAGATGGATTTCTAATCGTCTGTTATAGCTGCGGAGGTAATGTTCCAAAATCTAATAAGTACGTTCCGTTTACCCATTAGTTTGCAGGTGATAAGCGGTCGATATTCGCCGCTTTATCTTTCGTTCCTTGTAAAATTCCGCTCAGAATTAGTTTGTTAATAGCTTGTTTTTATTGCTGATAATCTTTGCCGGCGTACCAAAAATATATTCCATTTCGTCGTAAAGCAGTGAAATTAATTCGGCTGCCGTTAAGGTTTTAACCGTAGGGATAAATAATCCCAGTTTCGTAAACGATCCACAATAATTAAAATAACGTTATACTTTAACCCATCCAGGCCTAGGCTTTTAAAAAGTCTTATACTAAAATCTAACGAGATTTTTTTAAAAGAATTATTTAAGTAATAATAAGGATTATAAATAATTATATGGCTTATAATATAGTTTTAGTATATTTTAGTAACTCGGATATTACTTAATATATTTTCGGATATCGTTTGTTATATTCTGTTAATAAAAAGTTTTAATTATTTATTCCAGCATTCGAACATGCTCTATATATCCTGTTTTCGGATTATTATAATGCTAATTAATTAATTGTTTTCGTAAAATGCATTATAACGGAATTACGAATTTATTCCGATTATGCAAAATCTTACTAAGATTTAAAAAAATAGCCTCTTCTTATTCCGGTTTTGGCGTTTAGCTAGTTATATTAATTTCATAATATTTAAATGCTTAATTTATAATTTTTAAACCTAATTGTAAAATTATCGGAAAACTTTCAATTATAATACCGTTTCGTCCGTAAATAATTGTTGTATTAAAAAACGTAAAACGTATTAGTTATAAATAATAACTTTAATATCTGTTTTATGTTTTTTTAAAAAAGTGTTTAAAAATTTAATCGTAATATTGTTATAACTTATAGTTATTATTATTTAGCCGTTAATAGTATTATTATTGTAATTTATATTTATATTAATATATGTAAGTAACGGGTTTAGTATGTATATAATTTCTTATTTTTCTTTTTTTTTTCGAAAATATTTTATGATCGGATAACGAAGATGTTTCGTTCTCTTTACGCGGATAATAATTATCTGAGTTTTTGCTACCTGGAATTTGTCTGGAAACTTAACAGCAAATACGTTTTATATCTTTTTTACGAAATTTTTATTTCTTTATAATACGTTCAATCGCATTATATGTTTGTAATTATTTTTCGTATATTTCTTAGCATATGGTTTATAAATCTTAATTATTTAATAACATTAGAATTATATGTTTATACGTAATTTGTTTTAATATATAATCCAGGCGTTTCGATAACCTGTTTGCCAAGTTCACGATATTCGATCGGTATTAGATTTTAAAGTTAAATTAGGAAGGACAATAAATTTATTAAGTTCATTTTACTTTAAAATTACGTGTTAGTATTTTTACTATATTTTTCAATGTTATATAATTAACAAATTTAAAAAAACCTCTTTCGAGCTTTCGAAATATTAACTTTAATATTTTAAACTTTTTATAATTATTAGAAATTCTTATTATTTTATAACTTCTTTCTCGGTTGGGCTAAAATTCGGAACCAGTATACGATTATGTATTAATAATCTCTATATTTTTATAATAATACCTTTAATATAGCTTTTGTCAAATTATATATTTTAACTTTAATATTTTTAAATTTATTTTAATATCGAAACATTCTTGTTAATTAAAAAGCATTTTTTAATTTATAAAATATTTTTTTAATATTATTAACTTCATACATTGTTGAGTTTCGACTTAATATTGTATTCCTTTTAAGAATCTAATAATAAGTATAATAATATTCGAATAATAAGTAATAAAGTTTCGAAAAAAATTTGCAAACCTTAAAAGAAATCTGGATATTATGAATCGATTCCGGCTTAAACTCTATTTCGATGATATTAACCCGTCGAGGGTTTATCTTTAATTTACGAATATGAATGATGAAATTTAAAAAAGTTTTTTTTTTTAAATATTTTCACAAATAAGTAATAGAAAATATTTTGCATATTTCTTTTCGCTTTTAAATAAATAACTATATTATTATTGTATATTATGTGTAGCTAATTAATTAATGAAATTAATACTTTATATAAGTAAATTTAAAATATAACTCGTATATTAATAAAGTCGAACGGTATAACTGTATATTCGAATTCCTTATAACGAAACCAAAAAGCAATTTTTTATTAATCGCCTTTATTAATTTTAATACGATAATAAATATTTCTAAAATTAATTTTCGAAAATTGCTTAATTAAATTTAAACGATTTATTATTTTTAAAATTCAAAGTAAAAAATATCAATTTTTTACCGTTATCTAATTTAGCCCCATATAATCGACGTATAATTAAAGATTACCGTCCTTTTTAAATATTAATAATATTAGTATTTTTACATCCGTTTTTGAATAATGTATTTGTTTTGCCTTTAGATTTTTTAAATATATTTTTCTAATATCTTTCGTTAAACCTCTGAAATAAAACAAATTAAGCCAATTAAAAACATTTTCCCTAGAATTAAGTTTACTATATATTTTGCGCTTAATAATTAAAAAAGCCTTTTCATTACATTTTTGAAATAGACTCGCTAGAAGATTTTCAGATATATAAAAACGTTAATTATTTTCCGTTTTTATCATTTTGCAAATTCCGGAATATTTAATTTGCCAACAAAACTTATTATATTAACGATATAAAAATGTTTTTCCAAAAACATTACATTTTTAATATTTTATTTACTAACATTCTCCAATACTTTATACTATTATTAATATACGGTTATATTTAGCAAAATATCCAATTTCCCTATTTCTAGTTTATATAGTAAAAAATCGGGTATTCTTTAATTATAACGTATTATTAACATAAATTTACTTAAAATTCCATTTGTTTTTATTAATGTTTATTATACGAATAGAAATTTTAGAAGCCTTATAATATTCGATATATATGATATTAATATCAAAAAAGCTCGAAATATTTACAGAAAATAATTAAAAATTAACTTTTTTGTTACATTTCTACTTATAATGTATATTTACGTTTCGGTATCCATATTTATTTATATCGCTATATTTCTCGAACCTTTTGTGAGAAATATTGTTTATTCAAAAAAGGGTTTATGTTAACGGTTTTATAATTATCAGCCGAAATAAATTCAATATATATTTTTATTTCGGGATTTTGTTGAATTTAAATTTAAGAATTAATTTAATTTATCGTTTTATATGATAATATTGTGTAACGTTTTTAAAAGTCGGTGTTCGTATGGTCGAAATAATAAGGTTTTTACATTCTTAAAATTTACAATTTATATTTTTTATTTTAAATTTTTATAATTAGAATATTTAGATAAATTTGTATAGAAGTCAGAAATATTATATCGTATAACTATATTCCGATCGGAAATATATTAAAGATTATTCGATTTCCAAAAATTAAAAATGTATAATCTTTATGAATTTAATGTAGCATTTTTAATTTATATTTACAATTCTTTTTCTTAAAGGCGTTAAAATAAAATCATTTACTTTTATTAATATTTGTAACAGAAAGTAATCGGGTTTTTTTGGTTTTTTTGATATTTTAATAACGTTTTGCCTTATTTATTGCGTTATTAATTCGTTTTAATTTAGCATTTTTTCGTAATAAAATATTTCGTAATCTTAGTATTAATTTTTAAAAATAATTAAACATAACACGTTTATTATTATTATTATTTTGCGGATTAACAAAATTTATAAACTCTATTCTTTAAATTAAAAAGTTTTATTTAATACAAAAATGTAACGATAATTACTCTGTTCATTATCGTAATTGTATAAAACATGTTTACATGTTTTATTGAAAGAATTAAAATTTATATAATTTTTCATACCTAGAATTTATAAATCTTTTTTAACTTTTTTATAACGAAATTAATTAAGCGTAATATAATATAATCGTTAAACATTTATAATAAAAACGTCCACGTAATTTATGGTCTATTAAATATAAATAGAAACGTATCGTTTTAACTTTTCTATATAAATTTTTATAATAATATTTATTTAATTTCTTTAATCGATGTACGTTTAGTCAATTTTGGATAATTATAAACCGGTATTAGTTTATTATTTTTCAGTTTTTATAATAACGTTATAATTAATTTATGAATATATGCTTTTTGAATTTATATTAGTGCTTATTATTTACCTACTTATTAAAGTAATTTCGAAAATTGTTTAATTTATTACAGCATAATTTCCAGGATTTAATCGTTGTTGAAAATTTTCATCTGTTTTGCTTTTTAATTTGGATACGTAATGAATATATTACATATATATTTCGGCCGTTCTATTAAGAATTACTGAAATATATATATTTATTTTATATTTCAAGGGATTTAAGATTACGAAAACCGTAATCTTTTCTCCGTTAAGGCTCTATTACATTTTTTTTTCCTGTTTTCGTAATATAATCGATCGTTCGTCGGCTAGGTTCCGATCGGCGGTTTTCCCAACCGGTAACCTAAGTTCGTTTTGTAGTCGGCGAACTTTGTTTTTAGTGATTATCGCATTACTTTCTATGGTAAAGATGGAAGAATTATAAGATAATAGATAACTATAGGCTAAAGTAAGACGATCTTCGACCAGTCGTAAGGCATATTCTAAGAAATAAATGTATTAGGTTATTTCCATCTAGCGTTTTCCATTAATTGCTAGATGGTGGATTTATATTAGTAAGTGGGTCGGCGGCTGGCCGGCTACCAGCCGCAACCCCGTAGAGGCTATGTTCTTACAAAATTCTTCTTTTTTAAAAAGTACTTTATAATTACTTTTCAATATAATCCATCTTTTACTTTTTATTTTTTAAATTTTTACTTTTTTATTATTTTATTTAAAGGGTTTAGCAAGCCGCATAAATGTTACGGCCTTGTCTATCGTAGCAGCCTCAGTATATATATAGCTCTAAGTACTAAAATAATGGTTACAATTGCAACAATACCACGGATCATTTTCCGTAGTAGCGCAGCCGTATAAGGTGCAGCCGTAATAATAAACGTATTAATTGTTTTTTTTTACAAAAACAGCCGAAAATCAAACCGTTTTTTATAGTAATTTTTAAAAGCAAAATTAAACCTTATTTAATATATTTTTTATAATATTCAAAATATATTATAATTTAAAGTTTATTCTAATATATATTATATATTTATTATCAATATCTTTTTTTACCTAACGGTATTAGTTTATATTGAAATAATATTAACCATTTTAACATTCAAAACATTGTTTTCAATTTTGAAAAGAAATTATCGAAACCATAACTAATGTTATAATCTGATATGTCCTGGCCTGCGGAAACGGTCGTAACTGTGATGGGGCTGTATGGAGCCCTATTATGAAGCACCGGACAAACGCCGGTACCAAGCAGCACTAGCGCAGCGCCTTATATGCGAACACACACAACTGTATTTTCATCTTCCATTTCTTGTCTCTTTAGCTAGAAAATAAACTCTCATTGGCAACTGATTGCAGACCGCTTAGGTGAAGCCTTTTACAGCAACAACAAAAATAATAAGACCTATCCTGCAAATTAGATAACCCGTAATTACTGAAACGCTCGTAATTATAGAGAAATCACTATGCTTATAAAAATTTATAATTATTACAGAAAACATAATTAATAATAATTAAGATAATAGTAAAAGCTATATATACGTTTATTATTTCTATAATTCAGATAATGTTAGTTTGTAATAATAATTCGTTATTTACAATACTTTTGATATTACGAAACGTAACTAGTTACCTTATTTATTATTTAAAGTTTTACCACATTTTTATTAATATACATCTATACGACTTACATTTAATAATTAGTTAAATTGCTTAGCGGTTATACGTTATAAGTTTTTATTTAGTAATATCATTAGATTTTAAATAATACCTATTTAAGTAAAATGTGAACCAATACTTAGGTATCTTTTATAGTTATTTAATTCTAGGTCAAAATAAAGGAACTTTCGAAGCAAGTTTAGCAGCTAGCGAGTTAAGTAGCGATTACCTTAATTTGTATTATTGCGTTAAAATACAAAACGAAAAAGTGTTAATTTTAAGATAGAAAAAAAAGCGTTTATAGTTTTTTTTCATTTAGATACGAGCATATTTTCAGTTTTAAAATTTAGATAAACACGTAAATAGAATTTTTATTATGGCGGTTTTCCTTATAGGAAATACACTGGACTTATATGGGCTAATAATAAGGAATTACTTAGAAAGCGCCGAAATTAATTAGAAAAAGGTTATTGAAGCTGTTTTCTTCAATTACACGAACTTTTCAAAGAAATTAAAAATTAAATTTAAGAATTTCGACGAAAAACAGACAACACTATAGCAGAGATTGTAGTTTTAACAAACGAGATTTATTTTGAAATATGTTATTAATTTTCAAAGCCTTCTTGTTAAGACAAAATAGACCGATAATAAAGGAAATAATTAAATAAATATATTTTATAAGAGATTAAAAAACGAGGTTAAAAGTAAAAATAAAAAATTCGAAGAACGACGTATAGACAAGAGAGTAATATATTTTAGAGTATAGTAATTAATCAATAAATTAGAGAGAAGAGCCCGATATATTATTTATATTCTATAGTACGGCGCTAAACGTTATGAACTTCGAACAGATCTAGTGGATGAATAAAAATTAAATTAAATGTAATAATTATAGCAACATAAGACATTACTAAAGTATTTGCAAAATATCTAAAAAACCGGAACAAAATAATTAACTACTGTTATTAAGAGAATAATCTAAACATATATAAATAAACATTAACAAAAATATTAATATAATTTAGGTTTAATATAAAATAAGATTATTATAATAGAAAGTCCGACTAAAAATACAAAAGACCAAAGAACTAGTATAAAAGGCGTTAGAAAAGTAATAATATACCTTAAAGTGTTAATTATAGAAATACCAGAAATAAATAAAAGATATTTATCTAGGAGCTTTTAATGGATATAGCAGAATGTACGCCGTTTATTGCGGACGATGAAAATGCTCATTATATAACGAATAGAAAAGGTTTATTTATAAATGTAAAATACGTATATATAAGGACAGATTCGATTTCCTTAATCAAATCGGAGATAATAAGATAGATATATAATAATATTCATATTTTCTAATTATTGCCTTATAAAACGATATTAATAAACGAACAGCTATATAGAATTAGCTAAAAATAAATATCTGTAAGAAAACGTTTTGTTACAGCACAGAAGAACAAGAGTCTAGCCATTACACCACTAAAAGTGGAACGTTGTCAGGTCGAGCCCTAACCGCCTTGTTTTGCCCTATATACCTACAAGGTGCCACCTGGGACTGTAACACGTTTTTTGCTTATATAATTAATATAATTATTAATCCATAAAAAAGTTAATTTAATATAATATAATAAAGTATTACTAAAAAATTACTACGAAGTTTTATTTTAAATTAGCATTTTTTATAATCTAAAAATAAAAAACGTTTTAAAAGAAATTCGAAAATTTAATTATAAATTCTATTAAAGGCATAGTGAATTATAAAAAGTTAAATAAAACATTGTAAATAATACAGAAAAATAAGTTCCTTAATGAAATAAGAAACTCGTAATTAATTAAAAGATTTTAATATAACTTAAAAAGTAAATAGAACGATAAAAACGATAAATAGAATAGTTTAATACGTTATACATTAAAATATAAATAAAGTTCGATAAATTCAATAGAAAGTTTTAAAAAGGAAATTACATATAAAAAACTATAAAATAGCGAAATCCTGAAAAGGTAAAGAGAACTTATTAAAAAAGCTTTAAATACGACAATAAAAACTGTTAAAAGTTTTATTACCTTGGAAATATTAATTAAAATATATCAATACGCCGTAATACTGTATTAGTAATAATAGATTAAAATTAGTTTATATTAAATATTATTAACAAATTTAAGTTATTATATAAATATAAATATCGAAAATTGAAAGCTTGCTTACAATAACGAAAATATTAAACGCAAAATTATTTATTTTAAAGTTTTTATTTAAAAGTTACAATATAATTTTAAAAACATTACGAATATATTAATATACGACTTAAGTTAATACAAAACTTAATTAACTTAAATGTATTTTATATATTATTTATAAGGAAAATTCGAAAAATACAAGCTATTTATATTCGATCGGAAATATTAACAAATTTAAATATAAAAATATAACAAATATGTATTTACGTAACAAAATAAAATATAAGATAAAGATATTAAAATAATGTAGCATATTACTATTATTAAAATAAAATTAAAATAATAAATTATAATTATATAAAATAATACCGAGAAAAATAAGTAAGTTTATATTAATATAG
Organism: Monosporascus cannonballus; assembly: GCA_004154925.1. NCBI lineage: Eukaryota > Fungi > Ascomycota > Sordariomycetes > Xylariales > Monosporascus > Monosporascus cannonballus. The sequence continues at coordinate 163,722 of QJNS01000052.1, forward strand.
TATATTATTATTATAACGTTTGAAATAAACCTACCGGATAAATAAGCTTACCGAATAAGTTTTAATACTTTTATATAATAAATTTAAATTAATTAATTATGACATATTAAAATAATAAGAATTAATCGGATTTGTTTTGCTAACTATATTTACAACCTTTTCATAAATTCGCGTATTATGACCGAACTTATTACAAACGTTATATTTTTGGTTTTTCGTTTTAATTTTCTTACAATAATTATTTTTAACCGTTATTAATTGCATTTTTTGATATTATCTTTTTTCGGCCAAGGGCCTTGAATTTTTTTTTATATAATATATATTCCTTTTTTTAAGCCAGTTTATTTTTGATTTTTAGATATTTGCTAAAAATATTATTCATTTTGCATAAGTAAATATTTTCGTCTTTTAAAAACTATTTTTATAAAACAATACCCAAATAATTTTGTCAAGAAATTAATCGATTTAATTATTTTTGTCGGCGAATTACCATGGTGAGTTTCATTTTTATTTTATTTTTTTGGCAAATAATATTTCCGTTTTATTATTTCGCGCATATTTTTAAAGGTTTTTGCCAGGAGAGAAAAACGGAACCGGCAGAGGTTAACGGCGATACGATCGGTATAAATATGATTTAAGGAATTTCTAAATCGGATAAAACGTTATTAAGATTAAATAAAACAAATCCATTTTTTGCAAATTCCGTTTTAATATTTTCGAGTATTATAACAACTTTAAACGCGTTATAAAAACCGATAACGAAATCTTTTTTCGTAATATAAATATAATATTGTTATATTAAATTTTCGCTATTCAACGAATAAATATATTTTAAAATAAAAAAACAAAATAGGTCGAACAATTAAAACCGATAATAATATCGTTATTCGCGTAATATTTTTCTAATTTGATTGAAGAATAATATTCGTAATCGTTAAAAATAAAAAAAGTTTCGATCTTTTTGTACGTATTTGGATATATTTATCTAAATATTAAACCTATTTTAAATTTCATTCTTTCGTTATTTAATTATTATTATTTCAATCGATTTTTTAAGAGGCTAATAATCAATGTATTTGGTATTAAAAATTAAAATAATTTTTCCTAACCAAAATGATAAATAACGTTAATATTTAACCTTACAAAGTAATAATTTAGATAATTATGTAATAATGTGCATAATGAATTTTTATAAGGTAAATTAGAGTCTCTAAATCCTAGTTAAGATTTAAAATTATTAACTTTTTGAAATTATAATTAGCGTCGCATTTTCGTTATTTTTTAAATTATAACTTATTTATTATTTCTTTATTATGCTCATTTAAATCTTTTACGTTTTTAAACATTAATATTTACTATACCCCTTATTATAAAAACCCTTATTGAAAATTCCGTTTCGTCGAAAGTATAAATATTTTTTATCATACCGTATTTTGCGATTATAATCGGAATAAGCTTAAATACTTTACGAAATATCTCTAGATTTTTACATAATAGTTCTTAGAAATTAATCGTTTTTATTTAAGTAGGTTTTAATTTTTTTTGGGCGTTTAACATGGTTCGATACCTATTTAACCTTAACGTATGCTCTATTACGTGAAATAAATAATATATTTGCTATATTTTTAATATATTAAAACCGCACAAAAATGGTTCGTATATTTAAATTAAGAATTCGGCCGCTAATTACTTATTTTTCGATTGGTATTAATTTTCGCAAATTAAAGATAATATTTGCTTTAAAGGATTTCCAGCTATATCGTTTATACAAAGTAAAATAAGTAACTTTATAAATCGAACTAGATATCGTATAATTAAATATTAGGTTTCGTTTTTTAACCTGAATAACTAAATTTATATTTATATTTTATAAGCCCCGTTATATTATTATTACAAAAGAATAATTAATAAAAACTAGGTAGTTAAAAAATATTAAAATATATTCAATAAATTCATCCGGTACGTTAAATATAAAAGCCTTTTTTGGAAGAAAATTCTAATATAGAATTATTAACATAAAATTCATAAAATTATAAAATAATTTTACAGGAAACTCTATTTACAAAACTTTACTTTATTTATAATTGTAACGAAACTGAATTTCACGCTTTTAACAGAATACTTCAAAAATAAGTTATAAAAAAGATAAATTCGATTTCTAAAACGTTTCGTATTATATATTTTTCGTATTTGGAAAAAATAACAAATTATAATATATAATTAATTACCAATAATTAAATAACATTTTTGTTAAAAATTAAATTTTATTATTTTTAATTGCGGAAATAAAAAACCTATTTTACTAAATGAAATATTTGATAATATTCAATTTTGAAATTAAATATAATTTTATTTAAATCAACAAAAAATACAAATAAAAAATCGATTTTAAAGCGAAATCAAAATTGCATAAATATTTAATTAAGTTAATAAGCTTTATAAACGTAATAATAATTTCTTAACGAATAATAAATTATATAACACGAAAATATCTTAATATTATTACGGCAAAGAAGAACAAGAGTTTAGCTATTACGCCACTAAAAGTGGAACGGTATTAGGTCGAGCCCTGATCGCCTTATTCTGCCCTATATACCTATAAGGTGCCACTTGAGATTGTGAGAAATATTTTTATTATGTATTATTTTAATAGCATTTGTCCTTGTTCGAAAACAGCAAAAATATGCATAAAATACGTTTATAAAGTTTTTTAAATGTTATAAAATGCCAAAGTATTAAGTTACGTAAAGGAAAATTAATGCTATATATAAAAAATAAAGTATTTGAAATAAATTATTACTTTAGAATATATTAAGATAAATTTTAAAAACATCGCTATATTTATAAAATTAGAAATATCAATTATAATTGAAAAGGCGTAAATATTAATTGGATTTGTTAATTGTTATATGAAACATATCTGGAACTTTAATACAATTATTATATTTTAAAATAGTGTTTTTCAGACAAAGAATTAAAATAAATATTATAAATTAAAACCTGTTTTAAAATATTAAAGCTTTAATTATTTACAAATTTGTATTAATTATCTATATGTAATACGGTCTGTTAAGTTAGAAACCGATATTTCGAATTATACCTTAAACGTAGTAGTTGGATAGCGAAATAATTAAGGTAGAGTATGTTTTGTTATATTTCTTTCGTCAAAAATTGAAAAACCCAATTTTAATTACGTTATTTTAAATAAGCAATTTATGGTTATAATTCTACCTTTTCGAGAATTTAAATATTTCTTTCATAAAATCTTTATTAAGTTAAAATCTATACGAATTATTAAGATTTTATTCGTTTTATTACGATTAAAAACTTTACAAGATAATAATTACGGTAGGGAAAGAAATAACGAATTTTAACTTCGTTATTATTTATAAACACGCGTAAATATAATGAAGCTGATATTATAAAAAGCGAATTAGATTTGAAAAAGAATTAATTTAAATTTATTATATAATTTTCAATATTATTTGCAAATGAATATTTATGCATATATTAAGTTGAAATAATGGGGGTTATCCTATATGATATATAAATAAAAGTCCAAAATATGACGGCAATTTATCGAAATATTTAAAAAATAATGTATAAATTTTTAAAAGAAATTAGTAAATAAATTTAGGACGCGATATATATAAATATTTAATGCGCCAACGTCTTAGTATTTAATAAATCTTAAAAGGAATTTTACATATTAATTACTTTTATAAAATGAAAATAAGCATTTAAAATAACGATAATAGTATAACTTTAATAATAAAGCCAAAATAAAATAATATAACATTTACAAAAACTTGTAATCGTTGTTAATTTTAAAAATATTATCGGATATAATTATTATCAGTTTTATTACCCGATTTCCTTTCTTCAACAATCGAAAAACAGAAATATATTATCATAATATTTTCATAATTTTCGACAAAATATACGAAACGCTTTCTTAATTTTTTATTTTGTTGAAAGAATTTTAACACATATTAAATAATATATATTTTTTCTGAAAATGGTTTTAATATTTATAACGGTTTGTATAAAATTATTTTCGACAAAACTATTACGTTTATTAAGAAATAAAAAATAAAATTACAGGGTTATTTTGGGCTTAATTAAAATATATTTCCCATTATTATATAAATATTAAAATATTATTAATCGACGCATTTTTTAACTTTATATCCGATATTCACAAAAATATATACGACACATCTATTATTGTTAAAATAATATTTAGATTAAAACAATTAAGTAATTATATTAAAAATCAGAAATAAAATTAAAATCGGGATATAATTAAATAATTAAATATTGTAATTAAAACAATGTAAAGAGACTCATTTTTAAATAGAAGAACGGTTTATTTCATTATAACAATATTTAAACAAAAAGACTTAATAAAAGATTCAATTTTAAAAATATTAATCCGTATAACATTATCAAAACAATTTTAAAAAAGTAATTATTAACCAGATTTTCCATTAAAAGTAAAATTTTATTGCGTTTTTTAAACGTCTTTGCTTAAATCAGTAACTGATATTATTATAATATATACAGAACGGGATAATATGGATATAAAAAAACAATCTTCCGTACAAAATAGAAAAAGCTTTTAATATACGAAAAAAACGGATATACTTATTACTTAATTAAATAAACAAATTATTCAAATTTCGAAAATACTTAAAACTCGGAAAAAGTGTTATAAATACTTAATATCTATTAAAGGTTTTTTATTAATAACGACGCCGCTAGTATTAACATTATCTTAATTAATTATATTTATAAAAATATAATCGATACCTTTTAACTTTAACTAGTTAAATATATAATAATATCCGAAACGCTATATATAATATGCCATTTATTTTTATGTCATTTGTTTTCTTTTATATTTTAATTTATTTAATTTTGCCAGAAACTGTAAATTTCTAATTAATATATGCGATATATTGTCGGCCCATAATTTCTTTTATTTTCGAAAGCGATAAACGTTAATTTACGCTCGTTTTATCTTTTTTTCTGTTTTTTCGAATTCCGTTTTTTTCGTAAGTAATTAAAAATAAACGTTTTAATTACGAAGTGAAAGTGTTAATAATATCGTAAAAAGCTTAATTTCGCGGGATATATTCTTCGTATCGAAAGAGATTTAATATAAAAATACGATAAAATAACAAATTGCAGTTTGCATAATACGAATATACGGGCATATTTACGGTAAAAAATTATAAGTTTAAGTAAGATATTTTGTTTTTTACATTTTTTTAAGTTACTATTTCGATACGACTTAATATAATAAATAAAATAAAAATAACTTACAAGAAAAACAAATTTTCGGAATGAAAATTATAGAAAAGGAAAATCATATTACGACTAAATAAAATGCGGCCTCAGAAAACGATCGTAATAAGGATTTACGGGATAAATGGACCAAATTACGCAATAACTCGACAAAATCGATCGTAAAGTTTTTAAAGCCAGGCTCGATAAAATGGAACGTAAAGCTTTTAAAGCCAAGCTTAATAAAATCGAATATAAAACCTTAAAAGCCAAATTTAATAAAGGTAATAAACTATAATATATAAATATATTTATTTCAATAATTTAAATAACAGCAATTTATAATATAATTTCGTTATCCAAAATACCCTTGATATTACAACGCGTAGTTAATTACTATATCCATTGCTCAGAATCCCACGATACTCCTTCCAACATAAACCCGTACGACTAAGGTTTAATAGTTGGTTAAACCCGTTAGCCGTCACAGGAAAGGTCCATGGTAAGAGTCATCTTTGGCACAGTAATAGACCGATCTATTTTCTTCATTCTCTACGCCACGATACGCACGTAATGCACCTTACGTGATGGAGAAGTTGACGTCCTTGACATCCCCTTGCATCATCATGCCGTTGACAAGTCCGGTCAGACCCTCCATCACCGTCTTTGTTCGGTCGGAGCGGCACTTGGCTCTGACGACAAGCTCTTTCGTGGAGCTGTCCGCTGAAATATGGAGATCCGTGGATGCTTCCACGCCGTCCAGACCTCCAAGGCTCCCAAAGTAGTCCAGCTCGCCAAAATTGTAGCCTGATATACCGGGACTCTGGGACTGATCGTGACCTGGAAGTGTGAGAATGGAACTCGGCGTCGGATAATTTGCATTTTCTAAGTGCGGAGATGCCTGCGAACTCGCTAAGCCGAGCATGGTATCAAGGTCAAAGTCGGGGACGCCCGGCTTACCAATGGCATGTTGACCGTAATTCATGTTGAACATATTGTCGCCACAATCCATACCTAGAGAATCAAAGCCGTTGTCCTCGAACATCATGGAAGGCGTAGACGGAGCAGAGGATGACGAGGCCGGTGAAGCTTCCACTTCATCTTGGGGGTTTGTCCCGGCCTGGGCGTTCTCTATCCGTCGGTGCAGAAGAGAGAATCTATTCTTTGCCGACAGAGCCGTCCGGCCGGGGAAGTGCCGGTTGACGATATCGCTCCAGTTCCTCCCTAACGTCTCGACCGCTTTTAGTAGAACTGAATCCTGTGATAGATCAGAATATTTGCACATTGGAAACGGCAGAGTTTCGGGTCGTACCTCGTTCGCATCCCACGGACTGTGGTCGATGTTTGGATCTAGACTGTCGTTCCACCGCTTCCAGCATTGGTCACCATTCCGGGTGCCGACCTCTCCCGACACCTTGTTCCATCTGGTGCCATATTGTTTGACAGCGTCCCGCAGTCTCTGGTCTTCCTCGCTGGACCAGGGACCTTTCCGGAAGTCGTAGGCAAACTTGTAGTGCCATCGCTTGCGGCAATCTTTATTTGTCCTGCCCGGGAGATGGTTTGCGACGTGATGCCAGCTAATATCGCCCGACTTGGAGGAAGCTACAGTGCAGTTCAGCAGTTAGCGCTAGTGAGTTTCCTTGGCGAAAGACATTGTATGGAACTAGATACCTTTCGTTACAGCAGATATGAGTATCGCGTCTTGCTCCGCCGTCCATTTCTGGCGGTCTTTAGTGTCTGCCGGGCGCGATGCAGGCATTGTGAATGACAGAGCTCTGTTGTCGCCGTATCACCTGTCACCGACAGGCAGCCATGGGCGAGTCGAACCGAATGGAAAATAGAGGCTTGGGGAAGTTGGACATCAAAATATTGTTAGCCTGCGTCAAGGAGGGGTAATCGCGTCAGACTGTCGGTGGCGTTGGCGAGCGCGCCGAGGAACTGGCGGATGTCAGATTTGGAACCCCCACGATGACGGTGTTCGATGGATGCATTATGAACGGGCACGATCTCACCGCACTTTTGCATATCTACTCATGAAACTCACAGGAGCATGATGGTGGTAGGCTAAGATGCGGCTGAGAGACGGAGACAATGCAAGGTCCTCGTTCTCACCTCAGCAGGAGAGATATGTTGGGCTGTAAGCGTTTGAATAATCCGCGGGCTGGGCGGACGGGCTCTCCTGATACATGAGTGGCGGACGGAAGGGGTGTGATACGCCAAAGGATCATACGAGTATGACATTGAATCCTTGATAAAATATCCACGGTTGAAGCATTTTGGGGACAGTATAACTTCCGACTGACTGCAAACGTTAACCGCTGACTTAGGGCTTGGTGAATACCGGGTTGCAGGTCCCACCTCCATCCTCCATCAGGGGGTGCGTTTTTCCCTATATATTACTAAACATATGGTATAAGGCGACGCCCCACCAACGCCCCATCCCCTTAACGCGCCACCCATTTTTGAAGCCATCGCCACAACAACCTTTCTATACAAATAACGATATCTCAACAACCACTTAATCAATTAATTCCATATTAAGTAACGCATATAATAATATAATTTATTTCCACCTCGTTATCTTCTCCGTTTTCGAGAAATTCGTTTTGCTGTTAATTTTGCTAAATAACGGTAAAGCGTTTTTTTATAAAAGTTTTTAGCCTTATCTTTACCTTTTTAACCGAAATTAGTTTTACGAAATTTTTATTTACTTTGGGCTAAACATTTTTACGTATTCTGGGCTTTACTTATTTAACGGCTGTAATTAATTATTTATTACGAATTTCGGCGGTTATGAATTTAATAATCCTATTAGTAAGGGCCTTAACGACCTTACGGAATAAAAAGCGTACAGTAGGATTTCCGTAAGTTACATTAATTTTTACTATTTTTACTAAGGATTTTTAGAACCGGGTTAATTTCTTAAATAGTTTGGACGTTTTAATATTTAAAAAAATTATATATATTAAAAATTTAAGGCGTTTTAAAGTACGAATCGATTTTCGAGTAGATATATTCCTTTTCGTCGTTTTTATCTAAATAAACCTATTATTTAATATTTTCGATTTATTAATAATATATGAATATATCGTTTTCTAATTACGTATAATATATTTCGAAATCATTATAACTTTTTTGTACGTTTCTAAAAACGTTTAAAAACTGGTTTTATTAGTAATTTCGAAAACTCGTTCGTAACAACATTTTCGAAATTAATAACGGAATATTTTTTAAAACAAATAAATATATATATTAAAAAGTTAAAAGAAATATACACAATATAAATAAGTAAAAACAATATGTATATTATATTTTAAAAATACAGTTATATAAATTATTCGGTAATATGGTTGTTATAGCCGCTAATTATTAATATGTTTTATTCGTCCGAGCTTTCGGGTTTAGTATAAAAAACAAAAGTTTTACGAAATTATTTTAACCCGATTTCGATATTTGTTTAGCCTTTTTTTTCAACGTAATAAAATTTTAGTTTTCGTATATTTTATCGTCCAAATTAAAGACTTAGTATTTTTATACGGTAACGTTATTAAAAATTATAAAAGGTAATAACACACGTCCGTTAATATTAATATAAACTAGTATAATAATGTTTTAAATGTATTTTTTAAAAAACATTTTTGAAGGCTTTTTCGAAAATAAAAGAATTTTTACTTATTTTTTTATTATTTCGATTTCGTCCGCATTGTATCGGTTTTTTTTACTTAATAATCTTAACTTTTCATAAGGCGAAACGACCGAATAAAACGTTAATAGAATCAGGAAAACGATATTTAAACGTTTATAATCGATTGCCGTATTTTTAAAAATATTAATTTTAAAACATCGACGTAAAAATCGTATTGATAATTTTTTTCCATTATTTAAAATTATTATTATTAATCAAAAGACCTTATACGTATAAGCGGAATTACTTATAGGATAATGTATAACTTAATTAACTTAATATAATAATTTAGTATGTTAAAACTTTCTTTAAATTAATAATAATTTTTAACGACCTTTATTAATTTTTTTGGGATATTTTGGATACGGCGTAATATATATTATTTGTTAACTTGGTAACCCTTAAAGGTTGAACGTAAGGATTTTTTACGTTTTACCTTTTTAATCGCTTGCGCCGTATGGAATTAAGCTGAAAGCTGTATATTGTTCGAAAGCGCAGATTTTGAAAAATAAGAAGATAAATTTTTCAATTTTTAAAACTGGTGTTAAGAAGCTTTTTATAGGGAAAGAAATCAGTAAGTGGATTAACGCGTAACGCGGTTGTGGAGAGGCGCGTCGGGGGGATGGGTGTTGGTAGGGGGGTCGCCTTAAGATTTTTCTGGTTTATCGCCGTTATCGTGTTCTTCAACCATTCATATAAGGAAATGCGACGGTGCGATGCATTGCCCACATGACCAAAATATCAGAAATTCCAAGGGCGATTGGGGCCTGGAGTACCCTATCCCAAGAAATCGGGTCAGCAAGGCTGTAGACCAGATCTTAGGTCACAGGCGAGTCTTAAGGAGACTGAGTGACATAGCATGTAAGACAGATCACTCGGGCAATGTCAGCATGCATAGGTGAGAAAAAGAGCCTAGTGGCACTGTGTCTGCTCTGTAGACGGCAGGGTTTCTGTCGTAGCTGGATATGTTCGACTTCGACGACATCTACGCCTAGATCATTTAAGCCAAGCCCGGACGGGAGTGGGATATGGTCGCAGACCTGAAATGTGATAGAAGATGATACCGGGCGCATTCGCCTAGCTTGGCTTGCATTAGAGTTGGCCGAATTTCGAGAGTTATTGCGTATGTTAGTAACCTCATCGAGATCAGGACCCCGTTGTTTGGGGTTGTGGCTGCGCCGCATGCACAGCCGTGGCTAGAGCTTTCGTTTTAAGAAGTAGCCTTAAAGTGTGACGGCTGAGGGTTTAACTAACTATTAAACCTAAGTCGTACAGGTTTATGTTAGCAAGAGTGTCGTAGAAATCTAAGTAATCGGATAACTTAGTTACGTTTCGTAACATTAAGGATGCTTTGAATAAATTATTCTTATAGGCTAATTATTATTTAAATTATAGAAATAATAAATATATATATTTTTACGTAAATTAATTAACCCTATATTAAATCTTACAGTTATTTTAAATTTAATTTTATGAAATACGATTAAATATAGTTAGATTTATTTAAATGTTAATACTAAAAAATATTTAAATTACGTAACTTATTTCTATACATTCGACCGTTTTTTATAATCAGTTTTGGCTTCGATCGAAATGCGATTTTTTTTTAAGATTTTCGCCATTAAAATTTATCTTAAATAAGCCCTATTTTATTATAGTAGGTTGTAAAATTAATTATAAGTTGTTTAATTATTTTAATTAAAAAAACTTAAAATGTTTGATTATTTATATTAATAAGTTTGGGTTTAAAATAATGCCCTATATATCGTATTTCGAAAATAATTTTAAACGTTAAATAATTAAAAATATCCGTCGTTGTAATAAATGTATCAAAAATCGTTATCGTTATAACGGTTTCGATATTTCGATTAATTTTTAGTGTCGTATTAGAGGAAAAAAAGATTGTTCAAACCGAGAAAAAACCGTTACTAAGGAGATTCTTTACGATTTTAGCAGAAGATAAAGGAAAACTTGGCGCGTAAATAACGCAATATTAACACAATTGTCGATTCTTTTTTTCGTTTACGGCATTAAAAAACTGTTTTTATAAAAGAATTAAAATTATTAACTGCAGATTTTAATCAATAAACGAATTCAAGGAATAAAAACTTATAAAGGTCCAAATTATTATAATTATATTATTTTTTAACTCTTTAAATTAATTTATTTCCGAAAACCTTAATTAAGAGAATATTATCGGCTATTTCGGCATCATTAGAAAAAGTTTTTTTTAATAGGCGTTAGGTATTTATAAAATCTTTTTCGCGAAGGTTCAAGTATTTTCGAAATCTGAATAATTCTTGTATTTTATCAAATATTAGATAAATCCGTTTTTTATATTGAGGCTTTTCTTATATTTCTTAGACGACTTTACGTTTTGTTTTTATATTATTTTATTTTATTTAGATCTTAAATATCTTTGCGGTTAATTTAGGTAAAAAATACATCAAAAATGGAATTAAATTAAATTTTTGATAAACGCTTTAATTGGTAATTAGTTTTCGAAATAGTCTCAGTGATTTATATATAAAAATATATTTAATATTAAATTTTTTACCGGGTTTTTTATTTAAGTGTTTTTCATTAGAAAATCAATCATTTTCTCTTTTTTAAAGATTAATTGCGTTAATATTTTGTAGGAAAAAGATTTGTTTATTTAATCGCGTACTATGTTTATTTTTAATGAAAATATTTAAGTAATTCTAATATAAGTATTATTTGGATATCAATAAGTTTATTATATGCGTTATTTTAAATATCAAATATAAATTCAAAATTTACGTTTATTAAAGTTATATTAATATTTTTATCATAATTACTATTATACGTTAATTACGCTATGAGTAATATTTTAACTTTGTGATTTTATTCGTAATGAAAATAATATCGCAATAAATTTTGAACATTTAATTTTGCCGTTTTATTTATCTATTTATATTTTATATCCATTTATAGTATACGATTATATTAAACTGTTAAAATAAATATTATTTCTTTATCGGAAATTGTCACAGTCCTAACTGGCACCTTGTAGGTATATAGGGTAGAACAAGGCGGTCAGGGCTCGACCTGACAATGTTCCACTTTTAGTGGTGTAATAGCTAGACTCTTGTTCTTCTGTGCCGTAGCAGAAATGATTTTATACAATAATTTATATATGTTGAAAATAGTTTGGAAAATATAAACATATTATTTGTTTGATATTGATTGTTACGATTGCATCTTATAGCGCTACGCCACTAGAGCAAAAGATCGGTAGAACGATTGCAATTGTAGCAATCTTCCTACTGCTTACAGCTGTATATATACTGGAGCTTTTACAGCTGACCAAGCCGTAACATTAACTTTTTTAATTAGGTAAAAAAATGAAAATACTTCGTAAATCTGGTGACGATTACAAAAATACTATCGTAATATATATTTGTTGCTAGATATTTAGATGAGAGAAATTTAATAACAAAATTTATAAAATATAAATTTTATAATTTCGTTTGAATTAGTAAAAATATAGTTTTTTATAGGCTCTCTATTGTTATGTTATTCCTTACAAAATTTATATTATCCTCATATTTTTTGAATATTATTGTTATTTTTTAAATATAATACACTAACGCCGTTTTAAGGCTTCTTAGATATTTAGAAATTTATATAATTTATATTTATATTTAACGTATTAAGTTTGTTTCATATTTTGCAAAAGTTACTAATTTATTTTTTTATGTTTTTGTAGATTCTTATTCTATTTTCTATTTTTTTAATATATAATATAAGTTATAACGCTTATTTTTCCAACTTCGGATAAATATAAACTTTTGTTTAAAACAATATCGAAAATTATATTGTTAAATTTGCTTGATACTGTTTAGGAAATTTACTTATTTGTTTAAGATATTTGCTTTGCCGTTTTTTAAACTTTTTGTATAGATAATAACGAAATCGAAATTTGGTATTTCTTTGACATATCGTAATTATTATTTCGTAAATTATTTGGTCGTAATAGAACGGATAAGAGTTTAATAATTTGAATCACTTTAACCTAATAAAAATCTCTTTTAGCAAAATATTTAAATTTTAGAAAATTTATAATAATAAAAATAAAGTCTTTATTTAAAATAACGTAATTAAATTGAAATATTTTGAACTTATACAAAGGAGTACGATAAAATATAATTTGCTTTACGTATCTTATCATTCGATTACCTTATTTAAAACATAAATCGAAATATCCGTTTTTAATTTTTCGAAATATATCAAATCGTATATAATTAATATTAAATTATTAATAAAATTTTTTTCATATTTTAAAACGTGTTTTTATAATATTTGGTTATATTCTTGTGTTTTTTATTTAAATTAATTTAATGTATAATAATCTTGTCAAAACTTTGTATAATAGTTGTTATACAAATAAATAAATTCAAAAAAATGGTTATAATTTTTTAAAAGTCTATTTAATCTATTTCGAAATAATATATATTTTAAATTTTTACTTTTTTGTCAAATTAAACCTTTTCATATTAATTAGTAATTTAGCGGTTCGTAAAATTTAAAAAATTCTATAAATATATTTCTATATACCTTTTTGTATTTCCTTTAGAAAAAAGTTAAAGTATTTGGACATCGCTGTAATATATAATTTATTATCGGTTAAAAATTATTAATACGCTTGTAAACTTTATTAACATAATCAAATAATTAAAAAAATCTGTATTTTGTTTTAAAAATAGTGCTCTTATTTGCATCTTTTTATAATTTTCATAAAGTTATATTTATTTTCAAAATTAAATGGCGTAAATTATATAGTTTTATATAATGGGGTTTTTATTTCCCTAATTAGCGATAATAATATTGTGCTTTTAATGGTAATATTGTTTAATTGTTAATACTTAATTATAAATCGTAATTCTCTATTTTTCTGAAGTATGAGAAGTATAAAATATTTTGTAGATGAATTTAAAAGTCGAATTTATTTCTTTTTCAACGGACTTTTTAGATCATTTTTAAAAGCGCATAATATATTTTTATTAAGCTTAAAAATCATGTAAATCTAAATAATAAACATTTTTTAGGAATTATATTATAATGTTCTTAGGTATATGTTAATAATATTGTATTTAGAAACTTTTTAAAAAGGCTGTTTATATTTATAATATTATAGTAATATATTAATCACGTTTTTAAATGTTTAACTTTATTATTTTTAATTATTTTTAATGCCTTAAATCTTATTTTATTAACAATAATAATGATATATTGTATGGTTTTAACTACCTTTTTATAATTTATTCCTTTATGTAATAAGATATTTTATGGTGCTTTTATACTTATATTCGTTATTATTTTTCATCGAATATCAAGATTCCGTTTTTTTAATATTGTTAATTTATTAGGTACGAAACGAGTTTCACTTAATTAATTCTTTTATTAATTAAATCATTGTATTGGTATATTTATAGTAATTTCAAAATTATATCGTAATCTCTACATGGAACGATACCTAAATCTATTATTTAGTATTGGTTTTGAAAGAAATACGAAAAACTTTGTTTTTTGTTAACCTTTTTTCTTTATTAGAAATAAAATCTTAATTTTGGGTAGTTATAATAATGTCAAGTTTAAACTTATTTTTTATACTAATTCCCATTTATTAATAATGTTTAATATAATATAATTTCTATTTAACGTTCTCTAATTTATTATTACAATATATTAATATGTTTCAATTCGAATATCTAAGATAATAACGTAATAAACAGTTTTTATCGTTACGTTTGAGATTTCTTTTAGGAATTGTGTCTAATTTCTTTCGGTTTCGTTATTTTGCGACTTTTTTATAAGTAACCTTTTTAATTTTTTCGGATTATTTAAATAGTATTTCTATTTCTGTATACAGCGTATTCACTTGTTATATTTGTCGATTTTATCTGCTTATTTAATTTTCGATTTATGTTATTTTCTTTTAATTTTATTATAATCGTTTTTATGACGTAATTAATTTGCCTATTTATTATATAGTATTTTATTATGTCGTAATAGTTTTTCTTTTTTATATTTTTCGAATAAACATACAAATCTCTATTATAATATGTTGCTTTTCTTCTCGGAGCTTATAATATACATTAATTGAAAATATAAGTCTGCAATAACTTTTTATGAATGTATTTCTTAATATATTTCATCATCGTTTCTACAAATTAATAAGCTTATTAATTATAAAAATACAAAGGTTTCTTTACCGCATATCGTTTTCTTAGTTAATTTGATAAAGCGGTTTGTTTATTAATATCGTTTTAAGGGGTGATAATTTGCAAATATTGATGTTATCGCTTATCTATTATATTATTATCGGTTTATTTAAGAAAATCGAATCTTTTTAATATAAACGTATAATACCTTAATAAATAGAATTTTCTTATTCGTCGCATGCTGGGTATTTTCATTAATCATAATATACGGCGTATATTCTATTATTTCAGCTTAAAAGTGTAAGCCAAATAGTTTTTGTTTATTTCTTGTATTTTTTTAATTATTCTTTTAACGCGTTTAATTATTTTTTTAATTATTATCTGGTCTAACCCTTTAGCATTTTGTATTTTACCTTAAATCTTTTGTTATAATAGCTCTTATTTGTACTGAGCCTAGATCATATTAATAATCTTATTATCGTTTTTTTGATTGTTTTTGAATTATTTTTTAGATACCGATATTTCGTTCTTTTATCGCGGTTTTTTACGTTTTGGTTTTTATGTGCTTTATTTTCTATTTTGGTAAAATTAAAGTATTTAATATAGCTTTAACTTTTTTCCTATAAATTTAAATTTCTAATGATCTGCTACAATAATATAAAATATACAAGTGGTATTAGGGTTTTTTTCTTGAATTAAACTTGATATAACTAAATTTTAGATTATATTGGTTTTGATTGTTTTTCAAATTGTCGGTTATCGATCTTAATTAATTTTGCTATATATTCTTTTTAAGTAATTTATCGTTTCATCCCAATATTTTTATTTCTTTTATATGAACCCTTTGTCTTTTATAAAATATGTCGAAAAAAGCGTTAATTTCGTTATATCCTTATTCGGTCTTAGTTACGAAGTTTTTAGAAATAACTATATATTTAAAAGCTGGTTTTCTTTTTGTTGAAATTTTAAAATGTGTTATATTATGAATTATTTCTTATTCGAATTGCCGAAATTCTTACGCAACTTCTTTTTAAAGATCCTATAGAGAAGAAATTCTTTAACCAATATTTTTATCCGATTTTATTTATAAATAATCCTTTATCACGAGTTCGAATTAATCAGCCATATATTTTATTACATTTGGTTTTACGGCCAAATTCTACTCTATTAATTTATTAAAGAGATAAAAATCGAAAATAAATACGCGTCTAAATTAGAAAAATTCAAAGGTTATTTTTTTATTATATAGCTCCGGCTATTTAGATTTCGTTTTGATACAGAAGATTTATATGGTTAGGATAATTTTAATTTAATTAATGAGTTATTAAACTTTGTTTTCGAATTTTTGAACCTAGAATTATAGTGATTAAATAGGAGTTTCTTAAGTCCTAATCGATATTTAATAATATTAAATATTACTTAAAGTATAACGATATTATTAATTAAAGGTATATAACCTAAAACGGCGAAAGGTTTAATTAATTATTAAATCTAAGTTATACGGGGTTATATTAACAAAACTGTTGTAATAATCTAAATAGTAATATAACTTAATTTTATTTTACAATATTAAAAATATTTTAAGTAACGAACTATTATTGCAAATTAGTTATTATTTAAATTATTGAAATAACAAACGTATATACCTTACGTAAATTAATTGATTTTATTTTAAATTTTGAAATTATTACAAATCCAACTCCATTAAATCCGATTGGTTCTATATGAGTTCATTTGGATTTTGACGTCAAAAGAGATCCAAATTACGTGATCTATTTGTATGAATTCGACCGTTTATTACAACCGGTCCTGGCTTATATCGCAGTATAAAGCTTTAATATCTTAAGTCTTTTCAAAAGAGAAGTAATTTAAAAAGAATAAGACCTATAATAAATTTTAAAACTTTTTTTTATTAAATACCTTTTTTTAAAGGTTTATAAAAGTTAAAATAAATAGGTATTATTATTACAACTTAGCAAACTACGGTTTTTAAAAGTGGTCGCAATAAAAACAGCTAAAAAATTAAATAAATCAGGTTATGTAATGAACTACAAACGTACTAGTAATAAGTTAATAAGTGAGATTGTTAACTAATAGATAAAAGTTAATAAACCGAATTACTAATATATTTAAAATAAAATAATAATTTCAGCTAAATGTATATATTAGTTATATTTATACTTTAAATTCTTTTGACGTATAAGGGTAATTAGTTATTTAAAATAATATTAATATAAGAAATGTATTTAAATTATTTTGTAGCTTAAATTATAGTATATCTCGATTAATATAAATCTGTAAAATTAAAATATAATAATTAATTGAAAGTTTTAATCGTTATGCGATATACATTTTTATTTAATAATACCGGTAAAATTTGAATGATAATTGTAATATTATATTTATATGCAAATAAAAAGAACTAAAATTAATTTATAAAGCTTTAAGTAGAAAGGAAATCGGAAGAAAAACTTGTTTTTATTTAAAAGGAATATTTTAACTCCTAGATTGATTAATTAATATGGTTGTCTAATTCTGAAATAAAAAGAAATTAAATAATTTAAAATACCTTCTTCACATTTAAGTAAGCGGATATTTAAGGCCAATATTTTTTAAGAAAGGAAAAAAAAGCAGTTTAATCGATTTAATTAATATTTAATTAAAAATACAAAAGACATTTAAGATATTTTACACGCAAATATATAGTATCTTATTAGAATCTATAGAACTTCAGGTTCACTAACAATACAAAGAGTAAAGCTAAATTAAATGCTTAAATTACAGCAAAATAGGATATAAGACTTATAAATACAAGAAGTTCAAAAAACCCTGACAAGAAAATTAGATACCAATATCTAAAAAACAATTTAAGAATAATCCAAAAAATAATAATAAAATTATTCATATAATTTCGGTTTGATAAGAACAAGAATTACTTTAATAAGAAATTTAATACGAAATACGAAAAGTTAAAAAGCTGGTCCAGAAAACGTCTAAAAATAACAAAACATCTTAAAAGAATGCTTAAAAATACTAAAGTAAATAAATGTTATTGGTCGAGATCTCTTGACTCGATACGGCAAGTGTAGGTAATATATTTTAAAAGACGAAAATACTTAAGATAAAACGGGTAAGAAAATTGCGTTTATTAACGTATCGCACGTATATATAAACAAAGATTCGACCCTTTTTAACTAAATCGGAAATAATATAGTAGATAAACGATAATATCGATGTTTTCGAATTATTTCTTCTTAAAACGATATCGATAAATAAACCGTTTTGTATAATTAACTAAAAGAAAAATAATACTTATAAAAAAAATTTTTGTTTTTGTAATTAATATAGTTATTAATTTATAAAAGACCTAATTTAGCATACTGCAAAAGAATATTAATAAAGTATTATTACCGATTTATATTGTTAATTAATATTTATTACAAAATTCTAAGAAAAAGTATTAAGGTAAAGGTTTGTACATTTATTCGAAAAATATAGAAAAATAATAACGATATAGCATAATAAAATATTATGTAATAAATTAATGAATTAATTACTTAATAAAAATGTTAAATTAAAATTAAAAATAATTAATATAATTCATAGAATAATAGGGCGATAAAAACTATTAATATAATAATTTAATACGTATTATAGGAATAGGCGTTTCTATCTCGAGGAGACCGACCTTTAAGGCCTATTGTAGGGCTGTTACGGCTAAATTCCGGACAGGGAAGCTTCGCTCTTAAAGTGATCTGGTTAATCTAGGTGATCTGGGACTAGATCACACAGATCCAACAGATCCACGACACACTCACTTTAAGAATTGGGATATATATAGTGAATCGGTTTCTTATGTAAATAGCACCTACTTAATTTTCGCTCCTTAGCTATTAATTTAAGCTTATAGCCAAAGGCAGCCGTTTTCTACTGTAGGAAAAGTACGCAAATCTTTTTAATGAACAAACCACTAAATCATTTCTCGCTTTATTGTTACCTGCAAATTAAAACCCTTTCGGATACTGCTCATACCTCCAGGTAAATGTATAACAGGTTCGTGTTACGACCCAACAAGCTCC
Source organism: Monosporascus cannonballus (assembly GCA_004154925.1). Lineage (NCBI taxonomy): Eukaryota > Fungi > Ascomycota > Sordariomycetes > Xylariales > Monosporascus > Monosporascus cannonballus. Next base: position 182,960 of record QJNS01000052.1, read on the forward strand.
GGCCTTAAGAAACGATCAAACAGGGCTCATACGGGCCACCCCATGAGGTTACGTAATAGTGATCACTGCCAAGCCAGTGATCAGACGTGATTAAAGGGGATTACAAGCGATTATAATTATTATTAGCCGTATAATCATAAGTGACCAAGCTCAGAAAAAGGAAAATATATACGCTTATTATTTCTATAATTTAGATAATTTCAGTTTACAATATAATATCGTTACCTAAGGTACCTTTCGTATTCCGAAACGTAATATTTATTATATTTATTATTTAGTTTTCCACGATATTCATATTAACATAAATTTGTTAACTTAAGGTTTAATAATTAGTTAAACCGCATAGCCGTTATACATTATATGTTCTTATTTAGCAGTACCGTTAAATTTTAAGAAATATTTAATATTGTCAAAATGTCAACCAGCGTTTAGGAAACCCTTATTTAATAACTTTAGGTTCGAATTCGGGAGCTGGAAAAAAGTTTAATAACTTAAGGTTACGTTATTTACTTAAGTTTCTTTTGTCCGCATAAAGCCTAAAAAATCGGAGCCTTACGATAAAAAGGGTAACCTTTAAACCTTTTTTACTTAGGTACGAGTTTACCTCCATTTTTTAGACCTTAGCGACCCGGCGGATATAATACTAATAATAAGAATATGCCTAATAAGAGATACGGTTAACTAATTTAAGCTTATTTAAGAAATTTTTTGGAAATAAGAGAACTAAATCGGGAAAATTTTATTAGTAAGGTTTTTTTATTTTATACCAATTTCGAAAATAAAATACGCGATAATTTTGGCAATCCGGATAAAAAACGATTTACGGCCTAATAATTTTTGCAATTCCGACAAAAAGGATTTGCGTCTAAATATACCATAACCTTTAAAATTTTTGCGGCTAAGGCGGGATAAAAAAACGATAAAATTAATACTTTTATCGATATATTTTATAAAAAGTTAAACAATAAAGTAAAAAATAAAATTATTCGGATTAAATAATTAATTGCCCTAAATTGGTATATTATAAAAGCAATTAAGATTAATAATCGACAGTTTGAAAAACGATAGGAAAAAAATAATATACTGTATATTTAGGATATAATAAGTTTAATTAGGAGAAGAAATAAAACGTACCCCTTATTTCTTACGGAATAGTGCCAGGACCTATAGAATTTGGCAGTATTTATAAATAAGATTAAAGCCAGATTAAATGTTTTAATTACGGTAAAATAGGATATAAGGTTTATAAATACAAAAGGCTTAAAAAGTTACGATAAAATAATTAAATCCTTATACCGGAAGGATAATTTAGGAATAATTAAGGAAACGATAATAAAATTATTAATATGATCTAAGCTAAAGACGTACTAGGTTTACGATAAAAAATCTAATAGGGATTATTACGATAAGAAATCCGACGAAAAATGCGAAAAGCCAGAAAGCTAGCTTAATAAGTATCGTATCCATAGCAGAAAATATTATAAAAATAATTATGCGAATATTAAAGCTGGATAAAAGAAATTTGCCCCGGAATTCTTAATCGATATGGCAAAATATATGCTATATATTGTCGACGACGAGAATATCCTGATTACGAAAAATAAAAATAATATATTTACGAACGAATTACCCTTATATATTATAAAAGATTCGATTTTTCAAATCGTACCCCAAATAATAAGAATAATAAATAATAATATCGATATTTTCGATCCATAGCTTTAGGAAATATCCAGCAATTGGCCGAAGTAAAAAGTTAACTTAAAAAAATAATACCCGCAAAAAAACCCTTTTTGTTATTATAAATAATGCAATTATTAAACGGAAAAGGCATTAATTTAACGTATAATCAAAAAGTATTATTAGAAAATTATTACGGATTTTTATGTTTAATTAATATTTATTACGGATCCCCAAAACAAAAAAGTTATTAAAAATAAAATACGTTAATTTATAAAAAATCTTTAAAACGATAATTAAAACGACATATAAGAAGATATAATTGCAAATATAAGAAAATAATTTATTTAATAAGGAAAAAAATTATAAAAAAATGAAAAGTAATAAATACGATTCGAAAGAATAATATGCCGGTAATAATAATAAATATAACAACTTAATGCGTTAAACGAAAAAACAAAAGTAAGGTTCGATAAATTCGTATAGGAATTAAATAAATTATTTATAAAAAAGCGACAAAATAATAAAACCTAAAGGAATTATAAAGAATTTCCAAAAAAGGTTTTAAATGCGATAATAAAAGATATTAATGATTTTATTATTTTAGATATATAAATTAAAACATATTAATATATTGTATTGGCGAATTATTGAATTTTAGGCGGGAATTATATTGTACCGAATATGGTTAATAAGCTTAAATTATTATAGAACTATAAGTTAAAATTTTATATAATAACGAATGCCGAAAGTTAAAAATTCGTTTACCATAACGGAAAAATTATACGCGAATTTAATTATTTCGAGATTTTTATTTAAGAACGATATTAGATAATTAATTTCGATATCGTTTTATTTAGGAATTACGATATAATCTGTGGATTACCATAAATATGCCAGTACGGAGTTTTAATTAATTAAGGAATTAATTAGGTAAAATTTATTTTATTTTTTATTAATAAACAAAAAAACATTAAAATTTTAATATTTAATTAATAATAACGATAAATATAAGCATAAAGATACGATAAAAACCGTATTAATTAAAAAAATAAAATATAAGAAAAAAAATAAGTATTAAAGAAAAATACGACATATCGTTATTATTATTAAAGCTAAATTAAAATAATTAAATATCGATTTAAACTAAGAAGAATACTAGCTCCAAACGTTAAAGGATTTAATTAATATATTATTATAATATTATAAATATAAATAATTTTTCAAGAAAAAACTCGATATAATATTATTAGAACATAGCGAATAGGACTATGAAATAATTTTTAAGAAAGGATTTTCGACAATGTTTTACCTTATTTATAACCTTAATAAAAATGAATTACGTATTTTTAAGGAATACCTGCAAAATCGGCTATAAAAAGAATGGATTTAACTTTCGAAATTATTAATAAATTGCTTAATGTTTTTTATATATAAAAAAACGGAAAATTACGATTTAAAGTTAATTATTAATAATTAAATAATATTATAATTAAGACCTAAATATTATTATTCCTAATTACAGAAATAAAAAACCGATTTTACGGAATTAAATAATTTATAATATTCGATCTTAAAAATGGATATAACTTTATTAAGATTAAAAAAAATACGAATAAAAAATAATATTTAAGACGAAATACGGATTATTTAAGTATTTGGTTATATTAATAAGATTTACAAACGTATTAATAACTTTTTAGCGAATAATTAATTACGTATTACGAAAATATCTCGATATTTTCGTTATTTGCTATCTCGATAATATTTTTATTTTCTTAAAAACCGAAAAAGCATATATAAGATACGTTAATAAAATTTTTTAAGTTTAATAAAACGTAAAATTATTTATTAATATAAAAAAAATTAATTCCATACATAAGAAATAAAAGATTTAAAATATATTATTATCCCAAGATATATTAAAATATACTTTAAGAAAATTGTTGCAATTATAAAATGGCAAACGTTAATAATAATTAAAGAAATATAGGTATTCCTTAAATTCGCCAATTATTACAAGAAATGTATTTGAAATTTTAGTAAAATAACTATGCCTTTAACGAATTTTACAAAAAAAAGAAAAAAGTTTAAATAAATATTAAATGCGGAAAAGGTATTTCAGGATATTAAGGATATAATTATTAACAAATTAATACTAATTATGTACGATTTAAACTGCCCCGTTAAGCTAAAAACCGATATTTCGAATTACGCGTTAAACGTAATAATCGGATAACGAAATAATTAAGGCAAATTGTTTTTTATTATATTTTTTTCGTATAAATTAAAAGAAACCGAACTTAATTACGATATTCCGAATAAAGGTTTTATGGTTATTATTATGGTATTTCGAAAGTCTAAGTATTTCTTAAAGAGAAATTTATACCAGGTTAAAATTTATTCGGATTATTAAAGTTTTATCAAATTTATTATAATTAGGAAGTTTATAGAACGATACTTTCGATATGCGAAAATATTAACGAATTTCGACTTCGTTATTATCTATAAAAAATATTAGAAAACGGTAAAGTAAATATTTTAAAAAAGATATTAAATTTCGAAAACAAATTGGTTAAAATTAATTATATAATTTTTGATATTATTATAAAAAGATATTTACGCCTATAACAAATTATAACAATTCGGGCAATACGTTACAATATATACCAGAAAACTTAATAACATAACGATAATTTTTCCGAAAACCAAAAAACGGATAAAATGCAAATTCTAAAAAAATACCAAAAATATTTAATACGAAAACTATTCGAAAATTAGTTATATAAATATTTAGGGATTTATAAAACCCTAAAACGGCTTTAATATATATTTATTTTTTCTCAAAATAAAATTAATAATATAAAGAATTATATAATAATGCAATATTTGCTCCAAAGTAAAGGCTCGACGATATAAGCTATACGGAAAATTACAATTATTATTAACCGCAAAATAACCATAATATTTAATTATATTCGATTTTATTACTAAATTTCTTATATTAAAAAATCTAGTTGCGGAAATATATTACGATAATATTTTCGTAATCGTCGACCGATTTACGAAATCTTCTTATTTTTTACCGTATTATAAGGATATAAACGCCGAATAACTGGCATATATTTTCTTTAAACGTATTTTTAATATATACGAATTATTAATAAAATCATTTTAAACAAAAAATTAATATTCGTATTAGAATTTTGGCAAAACCTAATAACATAAATCAACTTAAATCACAAATTATTTAACATATTTAAACTTTAAATAAATAAAAAAATAAATTAAATAAATTAAATTTTAAAAGCTTATTTACAATATTATATTAATTACGAACAAAATATTTAGGTTAAGAAATTATTAATTGCATAATTAACTTATAATACCAATTATTAAAAAAAAACATTAAAATAATACCTATAAACGTAAATTTTGGTTTTATTCCGGAAATTTATAAGGAAATATGGGATAATGGTCTAATTAATATTAAAATAATTTTTACGTTAAAATAATTATAATAGTTATATTAAGAATTAAAAATAAAACTAGAATATGTACGAAATCAAATAAATAAATATTATAATCAGAAAAATTTAAAAAAAATTTTTTCGAAAAAGGGGAAATAATTTTCTTCGTTATAAAAAAAATTTAAAGAAAATAACCTAATAAAACACTTAATTTCAAATATATCGGTTTATACAAAATTATTAAAAAAAACCTCAAAAAATAATTACTAATTAAGAATTTTAACAAAAATTAAATTCCATCCAATTTTTTATATTTTTTATTCGAATTAACAGCAAATATAATCAAAATATATATAATACCAAATAACATAAAAATAAAAAACAAATAAACGTACAAAATAAAAAAGATATTCGATATGTAAAAACAAAACGGACTTACCCAGTATTTAATTAAATAAAAAAAGTACCCGGATTCCGAAAATACCTAAGAACCTGCCAAAAACCTTATTAACGCCTAGCACTTATTAAAGAATTTTTACTAATAATAACGGACGCATTTGAATTAATAATAAATTAATCGATAACCGCAATATTAAACCAATCGGCCGCAATATATACTAATATAATAACCGTAATAACAGCCTTTAATTAATTTTATTTCCGATATTTTTATTTTTTTAATTTATTTAACAAATAAAACTTACGTTATATTATAATAATATTTTTTAAACAAATTAACGCTTTTTATTTATACGAACGAATATAACGAAAAAAAAGCTTTATTTATTTTTTCCTAGTATTTATGTTAAGCTTTAAGGTAAAGCCGTTAAAGTTTTAATAATTATTTTTCGATAAACGTTTTTTTGCATTTTAAATATTAATACTTATAACGAATATTTTGTAAGGAAAAAATAAATACGTTAATATTATTACAAAATTAACCCCGATTAATATATTCTTTATACCTTAAAACGTTATCCATTATTTTATACCTTATGTTTTTCGAGAAATAATAAAAGCAAGGCATAATTTCGTAACCAAATTCGATAAAGGCTTTTATAAGGTTAATACGACGAACGGTAGAAGAACGGGGAACGCGACGAATTTTGGAAATACGAGACGACATGATTAAAAGCAAAAAAAAAAAAAAGGACATTCACCAAACGAAAAAAAAGAAGAAAAGAAATCTTGAGGGCAAGATTTTGGAGGGGGAAAATAGTGTTACGCCCCAACAAATTCCGGCCTCAAGAAACGGTTAAACAGGGCTTATACGGGCCACCCTATAAGGTTACGTGACGGTAATCACTGCCAAACCAGTAATCAAAAATAATTAAAAAGGATCACAAACGATTATGATTATTACCAGCCGTATAATCATAAGTAATTAAGCCAAAAAGGAAAAAAATATATATGCTTATTATTTTCATAATTTAAATAACTTTAAATTGCAATATTATATCGTTACCTAAGGTACTTTTGGTATTACGAAACGTAACACTTATTATATCCATTCTTCAGATTCTTACGATACTTCTGCTAACATAAACCCGTCGACTTAAGGTTTAATAGTTGGTTAAACCGCATAGCCGTCACAGTTCGTTACAATACGTTATATGCGAAAATATAGATACGATTTAACAAATTCGAAAAAAAGTTAATAATTTATTTATAAAAAAGCCGCAAAATCAGAAAAATTAAAGAAATTTAAGCGAATTTCTGAAAAGGGTTTAAACGTAATAATAAAAACCATGAATAAATATATTACCTTAAATATGTAAATCAAAATATATTACTATACCGTAATAATAAATTACGAAACTTTAGACAGAAATTCTATTATATCGAACGTTATAAAGAAGTTTAAATTAATATGTAAATATAAGTTAAATCCTTATATAATTATGAATACCGAAAATTAAAATATTATTTATAATAAAGGAAAAATTATACACTAAATTATTAATTTCGAAATTGTTGTTTATAAACGATATTATATAATAAATTTCGATCACCTTTTATTTAAAAATTAAGATGTAATTTTAGCATTATTATAAATATATTAATATAAAATGTTAATTAATAAGAGAATTAATTAGATAAAGTTCGTTTAATATTTTATCGATAAATGAAATTTTAAAAAGATGTTAAATTTTTATATTGGATTAGAATTCACGACAATTATAAATGTAAATTTGTAATAAATACTTTATTACTTAAGGGTTTTAAAACTAAATAAGATATTAAGGAAGTATACACTGTAATTTTATTATTATTATTAAATCAAATTTTAACTACTTAAATAACGACTTATAATAAGATTTCAAAGAGCTAAAATTTTAATTAATATCTTACTATAATATTAAACTAGAAATACCATTTTTTAAAAAGTCTTAATACGAAATTGTGAAAATATAATAAATAAAATTCTAAAATAAATCTTTACAAAAACTTCGTTTACGAAGTTTTATCTTATTTATAATTTTAACGAAAATAAGTGAGATACTGTAAGAAAATACCTAAAAAATGGAGGATAAAAAAATAAATTTAATTCTCGAAATTATTTACAAAGTATTTTATGTTTTTTATACAGAAGAAAAACGAGATATTATAATTCGTAATTAATTATAATTAATTAAAAGTTATTACCGTTAAATATTAAATATTACTACCTTTAATAATTAAAATAGAAATTGATTTTATAAACTTTGATCATTTATAATATTCGACTTTAAATATAAATATAATTTTATTAAATTTTGAAAAAATACAAAAACGAAAAATAACTTTCATTACGAAATATAAATTATTAAGATATTTAATTAAGTTCATAAAACCCATAAACGTATCAACGATTTTCAAGTAAATAGTAAATTATATAATACGAATATACTTTTATTTATTTAAGAAGAGAAAAGAATATAACACGTTTATAAAATATTTTACGATTTATACAACGCCAAATTATTATTAACGCAAAAGAGATTCAATTTTAAGAATAGAAAATAAAAACTTGAAATATATTATTATCTCAAAATTTATGACAATAAATTTGAAAAGAAATCGTTATAATTATAAAGTAACAAGTACTTATTATGGCTAAGAAAATGTAACTTTTTTCAGATTCGTTAACTATTATAACACATTTATCTGAAATATTTATAAAATTATTATATCCGTAATTAATTATACTAAGAACGACATTAAATAAATCTTATAAGTATTAAAATATTTTAAAAAATTAAAAACATATTTAATAATAAAGTGATATTAATTATATTTAATTTAATATATTCCGTCGTATTAAAATCCGATATTTGGCGTTATTCGTTAAACGCAATAATCGAATAACGTAAAAATTAAGGCAAATTGTATCTCATTATATGTTTTCATATAAATTAAAGAGAACTAAACTTAATAGCGGTATTTTAAATTGAAAATTTAGATGTTTTTTTAAAGAAAACTTTTATCAAGTTAAGGTTTATACGGATTATCAAACTTTTATCCATTTTACTACAATTAAAGAATTTACCAAACGATAAATATAATACGTAAAAGAAATAATGAATTTCGATTTCCTTATTGTTTAGAAAAACAGATTAAAAAACGGCAAAATAAATACTTTAAATAAACGATTAAGTTTCGAAAAAAAAGCTTAATTAAAATTCATTATACTATTTTCGCTATTATTTAAAAAAGGAATTATATTTACGATAAATTATAAAGATATAAGTTATGCCTTATATTATATATAAAGAGTATGAACAAATATAATAATAATTTGCGGAAGAATAAAAAAACGTATATCATATATTTTAAAAGAATTTCACATAAACTTAATATAATATATATATACACTTTAAATATATAAATATCAAATATTTATAAAATCTTAAAATGATAGTAACGTATGTATTATTGTTTCAATAATAATAATAATAATTTTAAAAACATTACAATAATATAACTTTTATAATAAGGCCAAAATATAACGATCTAAATTTTATCAAATGTTATAATTGTTACTAATTTTAAAAGAATTATGGAATTTAATTATTATAGATTTTAGTATTAAATTTCCCTTGTGCGAATATCTAGTAATAAATATATATTACTATAGTGTTTTTGTAATCGTCTACATATTTACGAGACTTTTTTAGTTTTTGCCTTATTAAAAAGATATTAATACTAAATAAATAATATATATTTTTGGAAAAAGTTTTAAATATATATAAATGATTATGTAAAATCGTTTCCGATAAAAAAACTAATATTTATGTTGAAATTTTAGCTAAACTTCATAATATAAATAGGTTTAAACTATAAATTATTTAACGAATTAAGCTTTAAACAAATCTATAAATAAAATAAATAAATTCAGCGTTAAAAATATATTTACGATATTATATTAATTATAAATACAATATTTAACTTAAAAGATTACTTATTACGTAATTAACTTATAATCTCAATTATTAGCACTATATAAAGCTTAACATTTTCCTCTTATAATATTAATATTATACATATTACCGACAAACTAATCTCCCGCTTTAGAACTCACCGCATTAATATCTAATATTAAATCAGTGTGTGGCCGTTGCTAAAACTTAAAAAAGTATAAATAGCTAGCTTAGCCGGAGAGAAAGGAACTCGAAACGCGTATGCGTCAACATGAGTATCTAGCATATGCGAAGAAATTACAGAATTATAAACTGCAAGCTAAATGGCCGCTTGTTATCTAGTAGGCAGCCTTTGTACACCAGGCCTTAGCAAAATAGACGCATGTAAGAATAATAAGAACACTACTTCATCCGGAAAGTCTTCATTTATATGATTAGTTCAAAGGCGCCCCCAGAGGGAAAGGTATGTCCCTGGCCCAAACCTTTGCTACATAACTGAGGAAAATCCATGGTGTCAAACTACCACATGCCGTCGAGGGGAATAGCATGGTAGCCGTTAAAATTGTCTTTAGGGTCAAATTTCCTTTTCAGACTGGTGAGCCTCTCCCTGCGCCACTCGTCGTAGCCATAAATAGCCTCCAGTGGCTCGTCACCATGTGCGTAGTTCTCGTAGACATGTTGTTGTGGATAACCGGAAACGTCCGGCAACGTTAGAGTGTCACGCCACTGTCGTGCCCATGTGTCAGCCGCGTCGGCCACTGCATCATTTGTATAAGTCATTTGGAGAAGCGTCAAAACATTGGCGAAGCCACGATTCGGGTACGCCGAGTAGTCATTGGGCTTGGCATCGATGCCCTCCTGACCGAAGATCTCAAACAATATTAGCGAGTTGATGGCTAAGGGATTTTCCTGTACAAATGTAGCAAACGACGCAAAAAGCTGCCTCATGGTAGACACATCGAGTGTACGCAGGGTTGATGTATACGCGTTCTGGCGGGAGCCGGTGGCGCACGCGGCTGTGATGGCGCCACCAGCCGCAACATTATTGAGGTCGCCAAAAGTTGCGACGGACGCATCGACCGACAGACGGGATATTCTCGGTCCCGTCGTCGAGTTCCCCGGGTTTGTGGAAGCAAAGAGGTCGGCGTACCGTTGTCCTTCAGCCTGGGTTCCGGCGTAGACCAAGTTCAGGAAAATCACCGGCGACATGGTCGATGGGTCGATGAAAAAGAGTAAGTCCAAGGCTAAAGCAGGGTCTTGATCGGGGATCAGGGAGTTGATGACATTGATAACACCTTCCAGAGAATCGCTCGTGAAGACCATGTCGGCGTTGTAGTGCATACCGTCATTTTCTTGTGGGAATGTCTCATAAGTCGATTCGATGACGACCCCAAAGTTGTGGCCAGCCCCGCGCATTCCCCAAAACAGATCCGGGTTTTTACTCTCTGATGCCTCGACCACAGTGCCGTTCCACAGCACCATGCGTACACTGCGGAGCGCATCGCTTGTCAAACCGTGCTTCCCCTGAAGCCGTCCATGACCACCACCCAGCATGGCTCCTGTAGAACCCACGCAAACACATGATCCCACGGTCAACTCTCTTCCAGCTGCATAGAGCGCGGACATCAGGTCCCCAAATAGAACGGCACCACCAACGGTAACTGAATTGTCGTCGTTAAACCGGATCTCATCGAAACGTTCCATCTTGATCATGACAGCATGCTGAATAACAGCCAGGGTGGGCGAGTAGCCATGTGCTCCTCCTTGAGCAAAATACGGAATGTCGTGGCGTGAAAGAAAGCGAAGCTAATAGGAGAGAGTTAGTGCAAGTGCACTGCTGTCGCTTTTGCTTAGACTTACAGCTGCCGAGATCTCCCGTTCATTCTTAGGGATGAAGATTAGATCGAACGTTGGAGCACTATAAGTCGACCATCTCCTAGTCTCTTCGGTCCATTGAGGCCACAATGGCGTGTGAATTTCAGCGGAAGGGAAATAACCAGCCAGGCTCGTCGCACTTGTTTGCCATCTCTCTAGCCCTCCGACAGTCACTAACCTGGTGGCTGCGGGAGCTGCCAGACTGCCAGTGGCAAGTGTGCTCAATAATTTGAGAAATACAGAGGCCAACATTATTAGCTCGATATTGTGCAAATTCTGGATGCAGCAAAGAAGGAAGTGAAGAATTCGGAGTTGGAAAATGAATTAAGGCATGGTGTGGTCCGGATGACATATTTATACCTTCATTCTCAGCTTCATTGATGGACATACCGTCAATCCGTGAAGGAAGACAGCCATTTCGAAGATGGCATCCTCAGACTATCCTCAAGGGGATGAGGACTGTGCTCTGCTAAAATTAGAATATAGACCGAACCGTGAAAGCCTAGACAGATCACAAGGGCTGAACGTCGATGGTATGCCATAATCATACGTTACCTTCGCGACGCCCTGACCGAAGGTGCGAAATGAGGTCGGCAAAGCTATTCGAGAATAACATGCGATGTTGACGGGCTTCGTAAGAGCTCCTGTCAGCCCACGCCTCATCCTTCAGCTACTTTCAGCCACCACGTGGTGCAGCCTTCTTTCAGCCTCCTGGGATCCGAGTTAAAGTCAAGTTTAGAAATGATCCTCAGTGTAGCCAACATGATGATATGGAGTTAATTCAGGGGCAAAAGCCGACCAATTGACTTAGCCTGTAAGCCTGACTCATCGCAACCAATGACGCAGTTCTGAGGTCGTAGGCAGCTCTGAAAGCTTCCAAACTTCTACCATCACAGGGGATAACACTGGAGGTAGCCCCTCTTACAGCACCGCCTAGATTTATGGTTTTGTAATTTCTGAAGTCTCCGATCGATACCACGTCAATACCAATCTCCAAGTCATCGTTGCCATGTCTTTAACGAAAGCAGAGCCGCACGCCGGCGTGACCCGAAGCCAGTCTCGCACTTCTCAATCGGGATCTACCAGAGCGCCTAGGACTGGGTCTCAGATATACCAACGATACTCTCTTCCCTCTGTCCCCGGGGCATCGACCGAGGAACTTGACCCAACACGGACTCTCGAAAACCAGCACACTGACAGACCTGGGGACTCTCCTGAAGCAGCAGGCGCAGCCGCACCAGAAGGGCACTCCAACTTGGCGGATGGGGAGATCCGCACCCAAGCGACTCTATCTATTCCAAAACCCGCAGGCGGACGGGTGCGTTATTATGGCTTCACCGAAACGTGATTAGTACTCGAGTGGCTAATCTTTAGCAACCAGTGGTTCCTGATTGTCGTAGCTCTATTGATCAATATATTTGTGTATGCTATTGACAATACCATTGTAGCTATTATCCAGCCGGTCAGCCCCCAACTTCTTTAACCTCCCCCTCGTCTCTGCGGTCCTAGCTAATGGGTTTGGACGTTATCTAGGCAATAGTCCACCAGTTCAACAACCTTGCTGACCTACCTTGGGTCTCGGTCGGGTATGTAGATGCGGAGAGCTGCGCAGAGTTGCGTACAACAGAGACTGCCAATATCCGAAGCTAGCTCACTGACATCTACCTTACTTCTATGCAGGTTCATTCTTGGTGGTACAGCTACTGCGCTCCCTCTCACCGGACTTTACGGCGCGTTAGACGCAAAATGGCTATACATCGCGGTGAGCTATGCAAGTTAGTGCATGCACTCTCGTATTTTAGCTAATGGATATACATGCTGCAAGTTCACAATCCTCTTCGCCGCAGCTTCCGCTCTGTGTGGTGCGGCCCCAAGCATGTCGGCATTGATAGTTGGTAGAGTCCTTGCAGGCGTAGGGGTAAGTTAACACCTCTCAATATTCAGACTCAATACACGATATGTACCTTCCAGAACTGGAGTATATTTTGTTGACCTCTGCGTACCAAGGGAAACGGCATGTACCTTGGGACTATAACACTAGTTTCGGTCTTCTCGGAGCCTGCCAAGACGCCAATATACATTGGCTACATTGGTCTATCCTGGGGTGCTGGAACGGTCTTCGGCCCTATCATTGGCGGAGCATTCGTGAGCAGCTCTGCCGGTTGGCGTTGGGTGACTATCTACCGAAGCCTGAGAGAATCTGCGCGATACTGATACTCTAACCAGGCCTTTTACATCAACCTCGTCATTGGTGCTGTCTCTACCCCAGTGCTCCTTGTCTTTGCACCAAACTTCCGTCCTCGGCCACTGGATGTACCCGCCGTCAAAGCGCTGCAGAACATCGACTGGCTGGGGGCCGCGCTGAGCGTGCCCGCTTTTGTTCTCGGCATTATGGCCATCAGCTTTGGAGGGACGGAGTTTCCGTGGAACGCCCCGTTCATTGTGTCCTCCTTCTGGGCGGCAGGCGTTCTTTTCTTTCTATTCTGGCTCCAGCAGCACTTGCTTTTCAAGACAACCCGTGCTACCAGGCTGTTTCCTATTCACTTTTTCGCGAAGAAAAACATGTTCCTCCTCTTTATTATTCAAGGTTCGTTCAGATTGACATTCGTTATCACGGTATGTTGCTTACAGCTGTACGAACAACAGCTAGTGTTGGTGGCATTGTAGTCATCCCTCTGTATCTAATGGCTCTCTACTATCCTTTCGCCCAGGTAAGCCCCAGGCGTTCCTAAGTGACCTTATTATAGTCTACCCCGCTAATTGAGGATAGAACGACACTGCACTACAAGCAGGCGTTAAACTACTCCCTCTTGTGGCGTTTCTCGTCGTAGCGATCGTTTTCAACGGCCACGCTATGGGGATTTGGGGCTATCATCAGGTATGGATCGTCGTAGGAAGTGTCATGGTGCTTGTATCTGGCGTATTCTTCAGTCAGTACATACCTCATTATATGACCTCGTTTCTTCTTCTTACACGTAATTAGGTCGACTGACCGTTGATACCCCCAACGCCACGATATACGGTCTTCAAGTTGTCCTTGGTATGGGCACTGGCGCCTTCAGCCAAGCCGGGTTTGCCATCGCCCAAGCCATGGCGGACGCGAACGAAATCCAGAATGCAATCTCCTTCATGCTAATTGGTAAGTGTTAATTTACCACCGGCTATATATCATCTTGTGATCTACTAACCTGGTATCCAAACCTACAGCACAGCTTGCCGGTACTTCTTTGGGCCTCAGTATCAGTGGGGCTATCTTCCAAAATCTATCAGTTCCCCAAGTACAAAACCTTCTGGGACCTGCTTTCTCGCCGGACCAGGTAGTTCGAATAGTGACGCGCGTCGACGAAACTCTCATCGCTTCTCTCCCCGACGATCTCTTCAAGCAAGCCCAGGACATCGTGATAGGGGCCATTACACAAGGGCATGTGGGAAACACTGACTTTCGATGAGAATTGAAGAACCATAATCTAACTCCGCGTTACTGTCTAGGCTTGTACTCATATATGTCGGCGGCGCCTTGTGCCTCGTATGTGGCGCATTACTAACGGTAAGCTCCGTCCAAATCGAATCTGTCTTCTGTTTGTGGAGTTTTCAAGTAGACCTAACCGACAAGAATAGCCTAATCCTAAGCTTCTCGGAAAGAAATCCGAGCGCCAGGAAACCGTAGTACAGCTAGGCATGGAGACAATCTTAGCAGGTGGGTTTGCTGGGGAAGAAGCACATTTCAATCGCCCCGAGCTTGCAAGGGATGCACATCATATTTCCTCCACGAAAGTTACCCCACGTGAAGCCATTACGTTATCTCCCGCTGTCTCACTTAACTCTTAAAGTAGGGCCGCGCCGTCCTTTCCAGAGTCCAATCCGGCAGCATCACGCGAAAAAGAATAGAAGGGCGGTAGCAGAAGTCGTTAGAAGGTCTGGTTCTGAAAGTGGTTCTGTTATTTCGTGTCATATTATAGTGGCAATTTAGTATTATTACGCTTCTTCTATATGTTAAGCCACTCTCAAGGGGAGCTAACTGTACGTTGACGCTTTCTTCATACGTGACTATATGCGGAATCTAACGATTTGCTCAGTAGCTGCGTCCCGCTCATCTCATCCAGCCTTACGGGATCAGAGTTATCTATCGACCTTCGGTATATATAATGTCAGAGTATATTACTCGGGGAAGGGAACAAGCTTACTCAGTGCTCATAACTTCCTCTACCCAAAGTCCAGAACCACTCACTCCGGCCGAAACAATATTCTTTGTGGCTATGTATAGTCTATGTGCAAGGGTTTCAACCACGCGAAGGATGTCCTCCTTGTCATACTGTTCTGAAGACTGTATCAGCCACCCGCTCAATGCCTCTTACATAGCTTACCGGGATCAACTTAGGGATAGGGGCGGAAACTCATATATTGGGTGGTCAATGCTGATCCGGATTATTCAAGGACCGGTCAGTGGCCGTCGCGAGACACGATGCGTGCACATCATAGCAGAGCGGAAGGCTCTTGGATGCATGCCACAAGTCTCTGATCAAGGATGTCTCATCTCTGCGTTGCGAGGCCAGGAACATGTATCTCAGATATTCCCCATGTCTTCAACCCCAGATTCTCTGTTGGATCCTCCTGAAAAAGTGCCAAAACCAGCCCCATATGCTAAGAAACCACGCTCTGTCTTCTCCGGCTCCTTCGCTATCTTCGAGAGTCCCAAGTGCCCCGGCTTATCTAGAGGCATTCAATCAGGTCAACAGTACCGCAGTGTTTTGTAAGGGCATTCTTCCGGCGGTAGTCGTAGCGCCATCTCCTACGATCGAAGAGCTTATCGAGAATAACGTCCAGGTGGGTCAGAGAAAAGGGTGAAGTACGGAGTGAAAGGCAGAAGAAATAGTCTAGCAGGTGGTTCGTAGAATGAGTAGTAATTATATGACCATTAATGCCTGTCCCTTGCTAACTGTTCGGGGGGCGAGACACCGCTTATATATACATGGACTAGAGCCATACTGGTGGGTCAATTGGCTCCAGAAAGGGGTTTGCACATTGGCACCTGACAAGGCGTTTCGTGCAGCGTTCTGGATGGGCTACCCTGCAAGAGAATATTCTTGAAATATACCCACCAACTCAGCGACGGATAATGACCCTTGGACGTACAGTCTGAGTGGAATTACTGAGGCACAAGTTTCCCAGCTGAGAGCTTCTAAGAACTGAGACAGAAGGTGAGGCTACCCTGCAAAGATTTGTATGGGAAAACGTTCAGGGGAGACTCAAGGTGTGTCGCAGAAGATAGAATTATCTATATTCAAGCTATGGAAGCCCAACAACAGCTGGGGAAATTCAGGGCTATATATATATGTGAAGAATGGCTTATTAAGCTTTATCATTCCATTATTAATCAGTATTTTCCATTATTAATCAAATGGAAAACTTTTGGAAAACTTTGGAAGACTTTTGGAAGTCTTACGAATTCTTTTGCTATCTTCGCCACCTCGAATAAGGATAAACCCACTTTTCCGGAGTTGAACAACTCCGAATTCCTAGAGAGCTGAGTTAAACTCCACGATAAAGGTTCGATAGCCTATTACAGGAAGTGGTTAACAGGATCGTGTGCTGAATACTTTATTAGACACCAGACCGACTTGCACATCAAACTTGCGGGAATCATTCGCGATTCCAACGTCACCATTAGTGGCTCTAGTTGGGCGTTAGGGAAATTCCTGTTGTGCCTTAACTATCTCCTGCTTGGCCCGCCCAATTGCGTTAACGCACTCTACCACGCCGGAGAGAGAATGACCAATGTTGTGGAGACGATACTAAAGGACTTCGAGAAGTATCAAGTTAAATTCCCTTCTTTGATGACCTCTGCCATGTTTGTCTGCAGCTCTGTTGATGGGTCGAGGTTGTCGTGTGCGGTCTCTTCTATTTCGCTGGCCCGACGTGCGTTGCATCTGATGCTTGTCGAGCACGTTAACTGGATGAGCGTCCACTGATGTAAGGAGGGGCAGAAAATAATAGCGGTGGTGAATGGTCCTAACCCAAACATGTTGATACCGTCGTCTTTCACATCTTCTAGCAAAATACTAGATGAGTTAGGCGTCTCTCATCAGAATAGCGATGTTCAGTTACTTTCGAATACCCTCCGAGCAAAGACAATGTTGCCATCATCGGAGACGGTGTGGACCTTCCCAATGGTTCACACTTCCATGGCCTTGGACGTACCCCCCTGCACGTTGTAGACTGTGCAAGAACAATCCCCCATGACCATTTCCCGTGGCAGCAACAAGTCGTAAGTGTCACACTTACTAAGGATCAAGTGCACAGCTCTTAGGGATATAAATTGACTTGTAGGAAGCTAGGAAGCGTTGATCCCACTTGTTGTGGGAGATCCACTGATATATGGCTTTTGGGCTCCGATATTGCTGCCCAACAGAAAAAGGGGGGGCGGGGGGGGCCCTTTTCCATGACAGTAAGAGATGTGCACACTACCCCGTACTACGGCAGCTTCATCTCCAACCCATGGGCCTTCGGCAATGCCCTATTCAACATTTCGCCGCGTAAAGCCAAGTCCATGGCCCCCCAGCAACGCGTGCTCCTTTGTAAGAATTTGTCAAGTGTCAAGGGGGAATTTTCTAAAAGGGGCTATACAGGGATTATACAGGGGTTGTAGGTGTATATATAGGGCCGTTTTCCTCCCATCTATATTGGAGAGGACACGCGTTACTGGTCTAATCTATATGCTGCTACCTTCCTGCGAGACTGATTCTCCCTGCCTTTCACGCTGTGGCACCCAATTCTCTAACAGGATTTGACAGTAGAAGGGACTACCCGGGAAGGATTTGTAGGGAAAACATCTAGAGTAGGCCCAAGCAGTGTTGACTGGGAGCTCTAGAAAAAGCTATGAACTTCCCGCACCAGCTGCGGGGAAGGCTGGGATATATATATTGGTGAAAAATGGTATTGTGAATCAAGGAATTCGTTTGTTAATCTAATTTCCATGATAAATTAAGGGATAAATAATTAAAATGTACGGAAATATCTAAATGGACATGGAATAATAGGGAAATTTTTTGCTATTCTTTGCTATCTCAAATAGGGGTAGCTCCACTTTTCCCTGAGCAAAGTTCCGGATTCCTAGACTCCTTCAATGCTCCTATCACGTTCTATATCATGTTTAGTATGTTCTCGATACAACGAAGTGCTTCCAGCGAAACACTTTCGGGTGTTACGGCGGAACCGCCACGGGCGATTACGTCGCCAGGATGAGCCAAACAAAACCTGGACGTATACCATAACTCGGAGACGCCGTGAGCCTTTCTCAGCGGGGGTATCTCCTACTACTTCCGCCTTAGCGGACCCTCTATAGTTGTTGATACAGCATGTTCGGGCTCTCTTGTTGCCATTCACCGGGTTTGCAAGGCCGTCATTTCGAACGAATGCAATGCCGCTCCGGCAGGTGGCGTTAATGTGATCTGCCGCCCTGATGTAGGCCAAAATTTCATTACTTCCCACAATACCCAGCTCTCCTCCGTTTTGACATCGTCTCCCTACAGAGGCAGCGCGGCCTCGCGTGTGCCCGCTTTCACAGTCCCACCGGCCAATGCCGACCGTTCGACACCTAGGCCGACGAGTACTGTCGTGCTGAGGGATGTGCGACGATCGTTCTCAAGGGGCTTTTGATGCCTTGGCCGAGAACGATCGTATTCTAGGCGTCATCAAAGTCACAAGGGTCAACCACTCAGGGAACGCCGATTCAATGACGCACCCGCACGCCAAAACCCAGCAAGCGTTTGTTCGATGCAGAATTGAGGATGTCGAAAGTTCTGCTCCAGAGCATCACTGCAGGAGAGGCACATGGGACTGGCACAAAGGTGGGATCCTTGAAACTTGCCATCTAGTTCGCGATACTTAACTACGCCAGGCGCGTGATCCTGTGGAGTTTGAAAGCATAGCTGGTTTCTTCCGCAAAAGGCATACCTCGCCGAGCCCTTTAACCATAATTCTCCATAATCATGGGCAACATTGGCCACGCAGGAGCCGCATCTGGCGGGGCAAATCTCGCGAAGCTACTTCTGATGATGGCCCACGGGAAAGTTCCGCCGCAGGCTGGTCTTAAAGTTCTCAACCTCAAAATTGCTGCCATCAAGAGCGATAGCACAGTCATCCCGAGGAAGCTCCTGGATTGGCCACAGTGGAAAGGTATGCCTCGGGGGGCGCTCTTGAATAATTTTGGCGCCGATGCTTCCAATGCATATCTGATGCTTGAGGAGTATGCGGGCAGAAGAATGAAGCCCAGCAATGAGTGTCATCGTGGTGGGAATAGCTCTTATATGTTTGTCCTCTCGGCTAAAGATGACCTGGCTATCGAGCGTTTTCGGGAGCTTGTCCTGAAGGACCCGCACCAACGTAGATGCGCCTACGCGGCCTTGTCTAAACTAGTGCCTCGTCGCACTGTGCTGGATAGTCGCCTAGTCGTCAAGACCACCTCGACCGAGCAGCTGTTTCTGTCTCTTGCCAACGCTCCCATCGCGCACGCCCGGTCACGTCAAGGCATAGTGTTTGTCTTCTCCGCCAAGGGTCTCAGAGTCTCGGCATGGAGAGCGAGCTCTTTGCGACTGGGCCACAGTTCAGAGAGGGCATGATGCGATGCAATGATACCCTTGTCCAAGCTGGCCACTCCTCAATTTTGCCCCTTATTCAGATTCGTAGCTCAGCAGCAGAGTCGCTGGCGGACAATGGCAGTCTAGCAACATATTGGGGGTAGACTTTATTTCCGCTACGGCAATTAATTAATTAAAAACACATTGGGAAATTATTGCTCTAGAGTTGGTTGGCAATTCGTAAGATAATGAACAAATGGATGTATATCTACTTATTTATAACTGGAACTTTGGTCAATGATAGATCGTTATATACCTTGTTATGTCTCTATGAAGCATGAGAACTGCGTCATTGCTAACTACTTGGCATCACCTGCAATCAAGGTCTGGGCGGGAATAGTAAATCGCGATTATTTCCATTACGTGCTTTTATGATAAGGTTATTCCCCTCTTAAGGACCCAACTGCTAATAAATATTAGGTAGGGAGATCGGAAACGATAAGACACCACCCATCCTGGAACCATGCAACCGAGAAAATATCAGAGTATCCTTCCGGCAACTTCTCTACAACAGGAGGAAGCATTTTCGCCATCTACTCAGCAGATCCCGACGGTAGATCCGTCTGGGAAACGCTGCGGGAAGCAAGTAGCCTGTAATGAGTGTCGCCGTCGCAAGACTAAGGCAAGTAATGAAGTGCCTTTCTATTTTCTTCTATCCTTGTTCTCCTCGCCTTTTCCACGAAGCTATCTATTGACATCATGCAGTGCAATGGTCAGCGGCCTAGGTGCTCGAACTGCCGAAAGCGAAGGCTGTCAGCGTGTGTCTATGCTGAGAAACTCGAGCCCGTCCCCGAAGTATTACTGGAAGTACTGGGGCTTCTGAAGTCTCTACCTGACGGCCCCGCATCTGACCTGCTGCATATCCTAAGGGAAAATGATGATCCTGCCGCGGTCTTGTCCACATTTCGGGGGGACAGAGACGGGGAGCGGCCGTACCCGGAACCAAGTTCGGACTCTGAGACACCTCCTGCGGTCGCGAATTCACTAGAGGCTGAATTGATGGCGAAGAACCCAGTTTCCTATCCAGCCTTGCGTCCCATTATTCCGTCGATTTTAGCTCAAAGCAACCTCCTTCGCCCAGCGAGGGAATCAGTACCAGTAGACCAAGAGTAAGCCCACCCTAGCATTCTTTAACCCCGTTACGAGACTCATCCCGCTTTCTCTCTTTAGCGCTTTAGCGGAGGTCAACGGGCAAACAGAGACAGGCACTGAGAGTATCAATCGAAGAGAACCGCCTTCGGTGGACGCTGATTCGGCTACCAGACACTTTCGGTTTGCCAATCCCCCTAGGCAGGAAACCAGCTACTGCGATGAACGACTGAACGATCTTGATATTTCGTTTTGGACCGATGTGAACGTCTCAAATGATTCTGCTGCAAGAGTCATTTCCTTGTATATAACGACGGATCATCCTCTTCTGGGCTTGTTCAGTCCTAACCTTTTCCTTGCTGACTTGGTAGGAAAGAAAGAAAGATTCTGTTCTAAACTACTCGTCAACGCCTTAATGTACCTCGGTTGTGTGAGTAGTACTCGCAAATACAATATCATAGGTTTTCTGACAAAATATTCCAGCAGATGTATAGCGCTTTTGACAAAAGCGCTATTCAGAGCGCCAAGATATTCTGTCACGAGGCAGAAGCCCTATGGGAAAAGGAACAGACTCACGATTCGTACATGACCATGGCCAGCGCCGTGGTGCTTAGTCTGTGCCTGATAGGGCATGGGAAAGATCACGCAGTCCACTCCTACGCAAAAAAGGCCTTGAGCATGGGAACACGGCTTGGCCTCTTCGAAAGTGAGGAGGAACCTGTAGACAAGAAACCTCTTGAGAAAATGTCGCAAGACGATTTGACTGCAAGGTGCCACGCGGCATGGGGAGTGTTCAACTGGAATGTGCTGATTTCAATGTTCTACCGACAACCAGGGTCAGAATGCCCCGTATCCAGTCCCACACTGCCCATTCCGGGAGACGAAGCCGCTAAAACGGCGCCTGGGGAGCTCCCTGAAGATGGCCATTCGGTACACGAAGCACTACCAGGAAATACGTTCCCAGCACTGTGCCATTTCTGGCGGATCATCAATGGGGCTCGATGGATATATTATCAGGATGAAGCTTGCCCTCCCGACAGGCTCAAGATGGCTATTGCCGAGCATAAGTTCCGCGAGCTCATTGCTTGGGCCGAGGGTCTTTCGCGTCGTCTGGTTCGGAGAGAACATAGCCCTCATCATGTAGCCGTATTCCAGTGAGTACTCTCTAGGATAACCCAATTGTGAAATCTCATGTAACTGTAAATACAGACCTATTTGCTTATTGGAGACAGCATATGGTTGCATTGTATAATGCTTGACATTTTCCGGCGCTTCATGAAACGATCATCGGACGATCGATTCCGAATGGCGACGTTTTCGGCTTGGGACAGCTCCCCAGACGCAGCATTTGCTGCCTCGGTCAATCAACTTAAGACTCTTATTGTCGAGTACCGCACCAATTACATGGCATCTGCGTACTCGATTCTCTGGCACAGTGGACTCATGTATCTCGCGAATGCCATGTTACGAGACACTAGCGATCCCGAATGGCGTCTCTATTTCCTCCTATGTATCTACGGTTATGAGAGCCTAAGTCGTCCCTACCGTATTTCCGAAGTAATTGCGCAAGGCTTGCTCTCTATGACGCTAAGGGACACGAACATGTCGGCGAGCGAGGCTCGGAAGATCATGGAGGACCTTCATGAATGCGGACTGGATCATGTCAAGAAAAACATGGAAGAGGAAGTTAGGGCCACCTTTGCGCTAGATCTGACGCTCGCCTTAAGTGACCCGGCGGGGGCCACGGTTGAAAATATGGCCAAAGAGTTTGACAGTTTTGCGACATTCCAGGATTTCCTCGATCAGAACAAAATGGAAATGTGACGCAACTGGGTATGATTATTTATACGAAAGAGGGGGATAGCATATTCCTTAAATCAGGCGGTTTAGAGTTGCGGGCATTGTCAGATATCATTTAATGGCTAGTGTTAGTGTGGGTAGGGTGAGGGAGGAACCACTCACCGAAAATTACCCACGGCCCACGGGTACCCGCGGGTAATGCCAAGGACCCATGGGTGACCCATGGGTCCTTGGCGTAAGTCAGAATTACCCGCGGGTACCCAATGGGTCCTTGGCATTACCCGCGGGTACCCAATGGGTCCTGCCAAGGACCTATTAGGTACCCACGACTACCCATCAGCAAAATACGTAAATTCCAGACGTATTAAAGAAAAAGTAAGGAAATAATTTGAAATAATTTAAAATAATTATTATACATAATAAATTAAGTCCATTGTAACCAGTTACTTTTATAAGCCTAACCTAACGGGAAAAAAGAAAGGGAAAATTATTTACGTCGCGGTTAACAAATTAATACTATAACCGCTTCTAACTTAAATTATTCCTGGCTTTTTTTGCGGAAACTTCCACCTGTGTAAAACCTAGGGCTCGCGCTGTCGAATACGGCAAAAATAACTTTGACACAGGCGCAGCTAATAACGCCAAACTTTTTTTAAAAATCTTATCTGGTAAATTTTTCAAAACATTTTTTGCGCCGTTAATTAATACGTTAATTTCAAAATCCAACTAATCCTTATTGCTTCTACATATTTAAGATTATTTCTGCTTAGGTTCCTTAATGCAATTAAAACCTTATCCCATAATTTCCCGTAACATACCTATAATAAAAAGGGAATTCGAACGCTAAGGGCGAACTTTGAGAATAAGGCCGCAGGATTTCGTATCGAAATAACGTATAAAATGGTTTCCTTTGGCCTTATTACGCCAGGTTACAAAGCCGGTAACCTTTAATAATGGAATACCGTATAATCCTAGATAAACCGGATATCCGCTTATATACGTTTTAAAATTTAATTAAATTATTTCAAAATTATTTTAAAATAATTATTTAATATACTTATTTATAACGTTAGGTTTTAACGTAACTAAACGGGCAAGCCTTTTTCTCTAGTTTCGAATTTGCCCAAGTCGAAAACCGCAGCAACCTTTTATAAGGTCCATTTCTTTTTTTCTATAATATTAAATAAGGATATTTTTTTTCCAGGTAGAAATATCGTAAAATCCATAACGGGCTAAACAATACAACAGAAGGCTCTTTTCGTAAGTAAAAAGTATTTTGGGTAACTGTCGAAAACCATGTGTGACGGCTAGACGGTTTAACCAATTATTAAACCTTAAGTCGACGGGTTTATGTTGGCAGAAGTATCGTAGGAATCTGAGCAATAGATATAGTAACGTATCACGTTTCGTAATGCCAAAAATGCCTTAGGTAACGATATTATATTGCAAGCTAAAGCTATCTAAATTATGGAATTAATAAGCGTATATATTTTTCTCCTTGAATTGGATTACCACCAGTAAATTGGTGATCCGGCTTACTGGCTTACCACCAATAAATTGGTAATCCGGTTCACTGGTTCACCACTAGTAAGTTAATGATTTATTACGTAACCTGATTTATACGTTTTTTTTGGCCTTTTCCGTTACGACCGTTCCTGGAGGCCGTAGCTTATTAAGTCGTAATACGATCTCCCCTTTTCCAAAATTTTATCCTTAAGATTTTTTTTCTCCTGGTAAGTTTTTTCCATATATTTTTAACATGTTTTCCGGTATATCCAAATATTGTTTTTGTAAATCCGAATAACGACTTACCTTAGTTAATTTAATTATATTCGAAAGTTTTAACGCAATACCTTATTTTTTCTGTTTTGCTCCGCAGCTTAATTACCAAATAATGGATAAGGTTTTTTATTATAAGGAATATATCCGTCGAGGTCGTTCGTATAACGGGACAAAAATCCTTATTTCCATAATTAATCGTTATATCGCAAAATCGAAAAAATTAATAGAAAAAAAGCTAACGGCCGAAAAATCTTTATTCGAAATTTTTACGTATTTTTTTCGTATACGTCGTTAACGTTAATACTATTAATCTTAAAATACGAAACTTATTAATCGTACCTTTTAATCCTTAAATAATTTTAACAACCTTACGTAATTGGAATCGGATTCCGTAATTAAGGTTTAAACCTTAGGAAAAATAAACGTTATTAATTAGAATGCAATAAACCAAAGGTTCCCTTCCGTAAATTTCGTAAATTAAGATATTATTATTTCGAGTGGTTCCGCCGTGACTAATAAAAATTCTTTAATAGGCGTTAGGCGCCAATAAGGTTTTTAACAAGTTCTCAGGTATTTTTGAAATCCGGATGCTTTTTCCATTTAATTAGGTACTAAATAAATCTATCTTATTTTCGCATATCGAATATTTTCTTTATTTCATATACTTATTTGTTTTTTATTTTTATATCGTTTTATGTTATATATATTTTAATTATATTTATTATTAATTCGAATAAGGAAACATAAAAAATTAAATAAAATTTAATTTTTAATAAAAATTTTAATTAATAATTATTTTTTGAAATTTTTTTGGCGATTTTATATAAACCGATATATTTAAAATCAAGTTTTTTATTAGGTCGTTTTATTTGAATATTTTTTATAACGAAAAAAACCATTTCCCCCTTTTCGAAAATTAATCCTTTAACTTTTTCTACTTATAATATTTATTTATTTGATTTTATACAAATTTTAATTTTATCTTTATTTTATAATATAATTATTATAATTATTTTAACGTAAAGATTATTTTGATATTAATTAAACTGTCGTTACGTTTTTTTTTATAAATTTTCGAAATAAAATTAAAATTTACGTTCGTAAATATTATCTTAATATTTTCGTATTAATTAATATTATAAATTAATTATACGATCGGTAATTTCTTAATCCAATTATTTTATTCGTAATTAATGTAATATCGTAAATAA
Organism: Monosporascus cannonballus; assembly: GCA_004154925.1. Lineage (NCBI taxonomy): Eukaryota > Fungi > Ascomycota > Sordariomycetes > Xylariales > Monosporascus > Monosporascus cannonballus. The sequence goes on from QJNS01000052.1 coordinate 208,903, forward strand.
GTTTTTAAAATTTGGTTTATTTGCTTTATTTATTTATGTATTTAAAATTTAAATACGTTAAATAATTTGTAATTTAAGCCAATTTATGCCATAAAACCTTATTAAAATTTAAATACGAATATCGATTTATTATTTAATATCATTTTTATTAATAATCCGTATATATTAAAAATGTATTTAAAAAATATATACCAGTTATTCCGCGTTTATATCTTTATAATATAATAAAAAATAAAAAAATTGCGTAAATCGGTCGATTATTACGAAAATACTGTTATAATATATTTCCGTAATTAAATTTTTTAATATAAAAAACTTAATAATAAAATCGAATATAATTAAATATTATAGTTACTTTACGATTAATAATAGCTGTAATTTTCCGTATGGCTTATATCGTCGAACTTTCGTTCTAGCGTAAATATCGTATTACCGTATAATTTTCTATATTATTAATTTTATTTTTAAAATATATATATATATATTAAAATCGCTTTAAAGGTTTGTAAATCGTTAGATATTTATATAATTAATATTCGTATATTTTTCGTATTAAATTTTTTTGGTATTTTTCTGAAATTTATTTTTGTTCGTTTTTTAGTTTTTTAGAAAATTATCGTTATACTATTAAATTCTTTAATATATATCGAAAAATATTGCCCGAATCGTCGTAATCTGTCGTAAGCGTAAATATTTTTTTATAATAATATCAAAAATTATGTAACTAATTTTACTTAATTTTTTTCGAGGTTTAATTATTTATTTAAAGTATTTGCTTTATCGTTTTTTAATCTTTTTTATAAATAATAATAAAATCGAAATTCGCTAATTTTTTTGCATATTTTAATTATCGTTTTATAAATTCCTTAATTATAATAAATCGGGTAAGATTTTAATAATCCGTATAAACCTTAACTTAATACAAATTTTCCTTTAGGAAATATTTAAATTCCCGAAATGCCATAATAATAGCTATAAACTTTTTCTTTAAAATGCCGTAATTAAATTTGATTCTTTTTAATTTATACGAAAAAAATGTAATAAGATACAATTTGCCTTAATTTTTTCGTATCCGATTATTACGCTTAACGCGTAATCCGAAATATCAGTTTTTAATTTAATAAGGCGGTTTAAATCGTATATAATTAGTATTAATTCGTTAATAATTACATTTTTAATATCCTAAAATATTTTTCCGTATTTGGCGTTTATTTAAATTCCTTTTTTTTATAAAATTTGTTAAAGATATAATTATTTTGCTAAAATTTCGAATAAACTTCCTATAATAATTAACGAATTTAAGGAATGCCTGTATTTTTTTGACCGTTATTGGCGTTTATTATTTTGTAATTATAACGATTTTCTTAGAATCCATTTTGATATGTTTTAAGATAATAATATATTCCAGATATTTTATTTCCTATATATGGAATTGATTTTTTTTCCGCGTTAATAAGTAATTTCGCGTCCTATAAAGCTTAAAGAACCTTATAAACGTATTTTACATATATTTTTTTTATTTCCGAAAAAATGAAAATGTCGTCGAGATAGCAAACGACGAAAATATCGAGGTATTTTTATAATACGTAATTAATTATTCTATAAAAAGTTACTAGTACGTTCGTAAATCCTATTAATAGAATTAAATATTTAAATAATCCGTATTTTATTTTAAAAGTTATTTTTTATTCGTATCCCTTTTTAATCTTAATAAGGTTATATTTATTTTTAAAATTAAATACTGTAAATTATTTAGTTCCGTAAAATCGGTTTTTTATTTCCGTAATTAAAGGTAATAATATTTGATTTTTGATAATAATATCGTTTAATTATTAATAATTAACTATAAATCGTAATTTTTCATTTTTTTAAATACGAAAAATATTAGGTATCCTATTAGTAATTTCGAAAGTTAGATTTATTTTTTATAGCCGATTTTCCAGGTATTCTTTAAAAGTACGTAGTTTATTTTTATTAAGGTTGTAAATGGTGTAAAACTTTGTCGAAAATCTTTCTTTGAAAATTATCTTATAATTTTATTCGTTATGTTTTAATAATTTCGTATCGAATTTTTTCCTGAAAAACTGCTTATATTTATAATATTGTGATAATATATTAATTAAATATTCTGATTTTTTTAAGCTATTATTTGTGTTATTTTAAATCGTTATTCCGTTATTTTAATTTCGTTTTAATAATAATAACGATACGTCGTATTTTTTTTTATATCCGTTTTTTTTATATTTTGTTTTTTTAAGTAATAAAATATTTATTGTATTATTATATTTATATTCGTCGCTATTATTAATCGAATATTAAGATCTTAATTTTTTTTATTTATTAATAAAAAATAAAATAAACTTTATCTAGTTAATTCCGCCATTAATTAAAATTTCGTACTAGTATATTTCTGATAATCCTAAGATTATATTATAATTCTTAAATAAAACGATATCGAAATTAACCGTTTGGTATTATTTTTTAATAAAAATCTCGAAATAATTAATTTCGCGTATAATTTTTCCGTTATCGTAAACGAATTCCTAATTTTCGGCATTCGTCATTATATAAGGTTTTAACTTATATTTTCATAACAGTTTAAATTTATTAATTATATCCGGTATAATATAATTTCTGCCCAAAATTCCGTAATTTACCATTATAATGTACTAATATATTCTAATTCGTATTTCTAAGGTAATAAAGTTATTAACGTTTTTTATTGTTGCGTTTAAAGCTTTTTTTAAAAATTCCTTTTAATTCCTTTAGGTTTCGTTATTTTACGGCTTTTTTATAAATAACCTTTTTCTTTTAATTCTTATTTAAATTTATTAAATTTTATTTATACTTTTTCGTTTAACGCGTTAAGCTGTTATATTTATTATTATTGTCGGCATACTATTTCTTTAAACCATATTAATTATTCTTAATATTTTTATAGTTTCTTTCCCTATCGAATAAATTATTTTTTATATTTACTATTACATTCCATTATACGGCGTTTTCGCTATTATTTTAAAGATTTTTTATAAATTAACGTATTTTTTAATAACTTTTTTAAGGGATTTATAATAAATATTAATTAAAAATAAAAGTCCGTAATAACTTTCTAATAATATTTTTTTACCGTACGCTAAATTAACTTTTTTTGCATTTAATAATCGTATTATCCATAATAACAAAAAAGGTTTTCTTACAGGTATTACATTATTTCAGGCTAATTTTCTGTTTCAGCCAATTACTGGATATTTCCTGGAGCTATAATTCGAAATTATTAATATTATTATTTATCGTTTTTAATATGCCCGGTATAATTTGGAAAATCAAATCCCGTATAATATATTCGAATAATTCGTATATAAATATATTATTTCCATTTTTCGTAATCGGGATATTCTCGTCGTCGACAATATATGGCATATATTTTACCGTATCGATCGGGTGTTCCGGGACAAATTTCCTTTATTTAATTCTGGTATTTACGTAATTATTTTTGTAATATTTTTTGCCGTATTCGTAATGCTTATTAAGCCAGCTTTTTGGCTTTTCGCATTTTTTGTCGAATTTTTTGTCGTAATAATCCTTATTGGATTTTTTGTTATAAGCCTAATTCGTACTTGGCTTAAATTATATTAATAACTTTATTATTATTTCCTTAATTATTCCTGGACTGTTTTTCCGGTATAGGGGTCTAGTTATTTTATCGTAATTTCTTGGGTTTTTTGCATTTATAAGCTTTATATCTTATTTTGCCGTAATTAAAGCATTTAATTTAACTCTAATTTTGTTTATGGGTAACGCCGAGTTCCATAAATCCTAACGCCGTTCTATAAAAAGTAAGGGGTACGTTTCGTTTTTCCCCTGGTTAAACTTATTATATTCTAAACGTAAAGCATATTATGTTTTTTTTAATATTTTTTAAATTATTAGTTATTAATTTTGATTATTTTTACGATATACCGATTTAGGGCAATTAATCGTTTAATCCGAATAATTTCATTTTTTATATCGTTTTTTAATTTTTTATAAAATATATTAATAAAGGCGTCGGTTTTATCGTTTCCTTATCTTATTTTAGCTGCAAAACTTTTAAAGGTTACGGCATACTTAAATATAAGTTTTTTTTGTCAAAATTATAAAAGTTATTAAGCTATTAATCGTTTTTTATTTATATTGCCGAAATTATCGCGCATTTTATTTTCGAAATTAATATAAATTAAAAAACTTTTATTAATAAAATTTTTTTTATTTACTTTTTTTATTTTTAAAAAGTTTCTTATAATAAGTTTAAACCAATTTACCGTTTTTCTTATTAAATATATTCCTGTTATTAGGACCATATCCGTTAAATCGCTTAAGTCTAAGAGATAAAGGTAAATTCGTACCTGAATTAAAAAAGTTTAAGGATTACCTTTTCCATCATAAAATTTTAATTTCTTTGGCTTCATACGGGCGAAAAAGGGTTAAGCCGGCGTAACTCTAAATTATCAAATTTTTCTTTCCAGTTCCCGAATTCGAACTTAAAACTACTAAATAAAGGTTTCCTAAATACTGGTCGACATTTTGACAATATTAAGTATTGCTTAAAATCTGACGGTATTACTAAATAAAAGCTTATAACGTATAACGGCTAAACGGTTTAATTAATTATTAAACCTTAAGTTGACGGATTTATATTAATAGAAGTATTATAAGAATTTAAATAATAAATATAATAACGTATTACGTCTTATAATGCCAAAAGTGCCTTGGATAACGATATTATATTGTAAGCTGAAATTATCTAAATTATGGAATTAATAAACGTATATATATTTCTCCTTTAGCTAGATTACTACCAGTAAGTTGGTAATCCGGCTTACTGGCTTACCACCAATAAGTTGGTGATCCGGCTCACTGGCTTACCACCAGTAAGTTGGTGATCCATCACGTGACCTAATCCATACGTTTTTTCTTGGCCTTCTCCGTTGCGACCGTTCCTGGAGGCCGTGGCTTGTCAGGTCGTAACACTATGCCTAATGCCGAAATATTTTTACAGGTAAGAATTTATAACTTCCAAAAACGTTCAGAAGTTATTTTTATATTAATATAACTTAAAGTACAAATCGTTTACGATATTGTACCATCTTAAACGTTAAACGTTAAATAGCTTAAAATTGCGCTAAAAAAAGTAAAAAATAAAATAATTAAAAAATAATTGGGATTTACGGAACGAAATGCGAAGGTGATTTCCTTAGCATTTTCAGCCTTAATATTAATGTTAAAATTATTTCGATTTGTACAAGCGTTATTTGCCAAAAATAATTAAAATATGCGACGAAATTATATTAAAAAAATCTATAATTCTGTTAATAATAAATTCGGTAACTTTAATACGACGCGTATATAAAAATTCCTTATTATTTTTTGTACGAATATTTGGTAAAATATTTCCGCCTTAAGCCGGTAATAAGCATTAAAAATATTAATAAAATAATCAAGAAATAATTAGGGCAAAAAATTATCTGTCGGATCGTTATGCGAAATTTTTAAACCTAAAATGTAATAGGATTTTCCGGTAATTAAGATATTAAGTCGTCTAAGTAATTAACGATGAATTTATAGCGAATATCGTTAACGGTATTATCGTTATAATAAAATACTTCGGCTATTTTATTATTAATATTAATATATATTTTATCGTTATTATCTGGTATTACAAATATATTTTTGGCCTGGGCCCATTTCGCTATAACTTAATTAGGGTATCGTTATTTTGCCCGGTTATTAATAATTAATAAAATATTAAAATAATTATAAAATAATATATATTAGTAAATATTAATTTCGTGCTTAATAATTATACTTTACGTCGTTTGTTCTTCAGGAATTATATATAAATATAAACGTTTCTAATTATTTAATTTACGTTTAATTTATTGCCTTAAGTTATAACAAACTTTTTCGATATTATTTTGTTCTGCCGAAATATTAACTTTTTACGTCCGAACCTTTTTGGTGTACGGATTTTAAAATAATAATTCGTCGGATTTCCGACGTTTAAGTAAAAGGGGTATTACGGAACTAAAAGCCAAAAATCCTAAATGCGATTATTTCAGGATTATTTCAGAAATTAGGTAACGGTAATCAAAAATAACGTATTATAATAAGGTAAGGTAATAGGATTTGATTAGGCTGGAAATGAAAGGAATTAAGTAATTAAATAAAAAAAACCAAATAAACAATTTGTAATAAATGCAGAATTTTAATTAAATGAAAATTTATATAAGGTATACGGAACTTAAAAACTTATTAATAAGGAATTTTATACTTATAAAATTTAAAGTAAAATTTACTTAATTACATAATATTAATTATTTTTTAGCCTTTTTTTAAATAAATATTCAAAATAAATAAAAAAGGGTTAATTAAAATAATTTATAAAATATATATTATTTCTTTAAGTTTCTTAAAGCCTTAATAACTAGGTTCAAAATAATTACATTTTAATAGAAATAAATCTCCCGAATAATATAAATATCTTTTACCTAAAACGTTATTCGCTTACTATAAATAACGCAAAAATTATTATTTTAAAATAAAAAAACCAGAAAATTTTTTGCAATTTTTTATAATATTTTCAAAATAAACGCCTTTATCCGCATAAATTGGAATAATGCATTTATAAATACTTCACGAACAATACGCTAAAATAATATTTTCCCGAAAATTAAACGGATATTTTTTTAATACTTCCGAATTTCGCGGAATATATTTATTAGAAAATATTAATAATAAAATAATTATGAAATAATCCGGGTTATATATTTATTATTAGGTTTCCGTCTAGAACGCCAAACCTTACGCGTAAATGTTATTAATTAAAGTTTTATTAGCTTACCTAATGTTTTTTTTGGCGGATTTGGGAATAAAGTTAATTAATAATACTAACTTATTTTGTACTGTACGTCAAATAGGCATATATTTAGTAAATTTAGATAATAGGAAAAAATTAAAAATAAAATTATTAAAATTTTAATTAAATTCGCTTTAAATATTATCAGTTCGTAAAGGATTTAAGGTATTACTTAAAATAAATAATTTTCCAATTACATTATTTCGATAGTATTAGGTTCGAATTAAAGTAAATAAAGTAAATAACTTTATTATAAGAGTTTAATGAAAAGGAAAAAGGAAATAAACGACGTTCGAAAAAGTTAATACGTAATTTTAAAACCATATATCGCCAGCTATCCACGTAATTTCGATTATCTTTTTTTTCCATTTTCGCCAATTATTCGTTTATTGCAAAAAGAATTTTTATTATAGCTTTAATCGAATTTATTATAATGCCGAAATAATATCGCAAATTTTCGAGGATTTTAACTTTGGCGATAATAATTTCGATAATAATAAATTGTTATAAAATATTTTTTCACAAAATAACAACTTTAATTAAAATAATAATTCAGAAAATTTTGTTATCGATAATCAAAATAATAACGAAATATTTAACGAAAATTATTTGCTAAAAGGTAATAATGGAAATTACCAAAACCAAAAACCGATTAAAATAAATTCGAATTAAAAACAAAATACTCGAAAACTAAATTCGGAACCTAGTTATTTACAATTTAACCAATAATCACCAAACGAAAAATAACTTAACTTATTAAGTTTACCCAGTTAAAAAAACCGCTTTATTACACTAGACTATTCGAGCCGATCCTAATCCTAGATACGACGGAAAGCCGATTTTCCTATTATTAACCGGGAATATTACGAATATCGAAAACGTTAATACGAGAATTAGGTGGTTTGGTTCCAGCAGTAATTATGGTTTTAAAAAAACGTTAATAGCAAAAATAACGAAAACTTATTAAACGAAATTATCGGTATATTTAATAAAATAAACCGTAATTCGGAATACTGGAAGAACTTTATATAAATTTGTTAACGGATAATTAAATAGCTTAAGATTAAATATCGGCAATATAGGTATTATTTTATATATTTTACCTTTTTTAAAAAAACGGAATAAATTCCATAAAAATATTTACGGAATAATATATATTGTAACAAAATGAATTAAACGGACCTAATTATTAATAATAAGGTCCCTAATATAATTATGGTATATATATAATTTGAAATAATTCTGAAATAATTATTATATAACTTTTTATTAATAAGTTTTTATTTAACTTTTTTTATTTTTAGCTTTTTTTCCTTTTTTAAGAGTAATAATTTTGAAATAATTTTTACTTATTATAAATAAAACCCAGCATTATTTAAAATGCTTAATTTCAATTAAATCTTTTTAATTAATTATTTCGTATTTCAATATTTATTTACCAGGGGTCTTTTAAATAAATATTTTCGAGCCATAATGTTATTTTATAGTAACGGCTTTAAACCACCAGTAATAAAAATATATATAAAGCATATACGGACATATATTAACGCAGTTATTAAACATAAATTTAAGGATATTCTCTTAAAGTTTTATATATCAATTAATTATAATGTTTAAATTACGCTTTAATTAGTATTTTCGTTTTAAGGAATTATTATTTATTAAATTAACCGGGAATAAAAAAAACGTTATTTTTTAATTAATATCTAATTTTATAATATTAAATCGAATAAGTTTAATAACGATAAATTATTATATCGGTTAAAAAAGCTAAGAATAAACGAGCGATTTCGTATTTTTACTGTAGATAATAGCCCTAATATTAAATAAATAACTATATAAAAATAGCTTTATCGAAAGTTAAACGACAAATTCCAATAGGCAAATAAGATTCGGCATTATGCATATACGTTATATACTTTATAAAAGGCATTTAATAACTTTTTTAAAACTTATGGCATAAGGCCACCAAATAAATTTAAAAAAGCTTTAAGCGAACAGAACAAAAAATTCAAAAATTTGCCGAAATAGGGCAAAACCTTATTAATCCGAAAAAAAATATATAATTATATTAGTACGTATTTTTTGAAATAATTATAAAATAATTATTTAATTTTTATAATTACGTATATTTACTATTTGGATTTATTTCGGTTCCGATAAAAAAGACCTTTTTATAAATTTAACAAAATATAATTATAAATAAGATTTTGGATAATAAAAACGTATTTTAAATAATCCGTAACGTTTATAGCCGTTAAAGTTCGGTAACCTTTTTCTTATTACGTATTATAAAAATATATCCCGCAATTTAGAAATTTATACGCAAATATTTATTATTAAAAGAAATAGATTATGTATTACTTTTTAACGGTATCAAATTTATTTATTATTTGGTTAATATTTCCAAATGCTTTATCTGGATAACGAATAATTTCGGTTTTTCCCGGGAAAACCGTATTTCTTATATGGTGGGCGGGTACAAAATCATGTTTAAGCATTTATGTAAATACGAAAAGCATATCGTTAAGGCTTATTAAAAGTATTACCCAAATAAAAAACCAAAAAATAAAAAAAATAAAAAATAAAAAAAAACTGATATTTTCTAAATTCATTAACCGATTACTAATATGGTTATAACTATTACGGAAAAATACCAAATTAATAATTTCGAAAATTTTTAAATATATCAATAAGTTATTTATTAATAATTATCCATTAATTTATTTTTTCGTTTTAATTTATTTACCATCAAATAATATGGTCATTAAATTCTGTAATTACTTTAACGATTAACAAAAATATTTTTAATTAAAATTATTTAATAATATACTTTATAAGGAAACCGTTAAATGCTTTAAGCAAACGTACAAAAAATATTGGGAAAAATATAATAAGCGGAATATATAATTTATTGCACATATTTTTATTTCGAATTACGGAAATTTTACCGAAAATTTTTTATTAAATTCAAATCTTAAAAAAAGGTGTTCGGTATACCGTATTAGTGACAATCCGTAAAAGAATATTATTGATAATTATCTCCAATATAAACGTAAATAATTTAATTAATATTTTGAAAATTATTTCTTAATTATAATATTTAGGTATTTATTCAAACGAAATTATTTTAATATTATAATAACGGATTAATAACATATTTCCCAGTTTTAAATATTTTGTACGTAATTTATTATATATTTAATATTTTTCCGTATTAATAAAGCATATTTGAAATTTTATTTAATTAAAATATTATTTTAACTGTTAATTAATATTACTGTAATAATTTTATTTAATTTTAATTATATTATTTTATATCCAAATTAAAATATTTAATTTAGATAACGATATTACATACGATAACAATAATCTCGTTTATATTCGAAAACGATTCGAAAAACGTAAGAAAAAAATACGGGAAATATTCCAAATTTTATTTATCGAAAATCTAGGGAAATTGCCGGATTAATATAATTTATTACCAGATAAACTTTACGGGGTATTAAATAATAATTTAAAAAATCCGGATAAAACCGAAAATAACGAAAACGAAAATCAAGTATTCCGGGAATTTCCATATGCTAATTAAACTATTAAGGTAAGCGGATTTTAACATAAAAAAGCTGTATTTAAGGATTAATTTTGCAAAAAAAAAAGCTAACTAATGACAAAAATAAGGGCGTTATTAAAAAATAAGCGAACAAAATTTCGAAAAATTAAATTTTAACGCTTTCTTAAAACCGGCCGTTTTTCCAGGATAACTTAAATTTATTTTTATTATTATAATAAACCAGGCCCGTAATTATTAGGTTAGGGCGATAAATAATACAATTAACATATTCGTAATTTTTAAAGGCGGATTAAATTTAATATAAGGTTATTTTTTTTTCCTTTTTTATTTATTATTTATTTTTATTACATAATACATAAATATTTACTATAAGAAATATTTGTTTATATAAATTAAAAATTAAAGAAATAATCGTAAAATAATAATATTATATATATTATTTTTATTATAATAAGGAAATAAAGCTTTTTAAAGTAAGGTATTTAGGTAAATTATGGAAACTTTTTTTAATTACTTTATATTACCTTATATATCCTATTTTCCAAAAAATCGTTTATATTTATACTTAATTAAGAATTTGCGGAATACTTATTAATTATTATACCGCTATTATAATTAATAATGTTACGCCATTATAATAACAAATTTAACTGTAATAATAAAATTTTATTAAAATAATCCTGAAATAATTATTTGTTAATAATTTAATAATTGCAGTAATGGCCAAAATAACGCGTATTAGGTAAACGGCTTATTAATTAATTCTGAAATTAAAAAAATTACCTGGTACTAAAAAAAGAATTCCTTACGTTATAAAATAACTTTCGGCTAAGAAAATTATACCTAAACGCCCGGCTGGGAAAATAATACCTAAGGGCCCGGCTTTTTTTAAAAGGCGAAAACGATACGTTTTGCCTGGCAGTAAGTTTTTTTTAAGAAAATAAAATAATTTTAAAATAATATTAATGTATATAGCCGTCGTTTTGCGTAAAATCCGACAATATCAAATAAATATTAAATTATTACTTAAAAAAATGCCTTTTTAACGTTTAATAAGGGAAATTTCGTAATAATTTAAAAACTAATAGCGATTCTAAATTTTTGCTATAGGTGTTATGCAGGAAACGGCAAAAGCTGTATTAATCGAATTATTTGAAAATAAATAATATATAAAATAATTTTGAAATAATTTAATTTTTTATAATAATTAATTTGTGCGCCATTTACGCCAAACGAATCATTATTTAACAAAAAGATATGCAATTAATTAAAAATATTTTAAGCTATTATTAAAGCTTAGCAGGACCGTAAATGAAAAATACGGCTCCTGGTAAAAAACCTGGCGTTTCGTTAGGCAAAGCTTATAACCAAAGTTTTAAACGTACCAAAAAAAAACGCGTAAAATAATAATGCGCAAAATAATAACGCGCAAAATAATAACGCATAAAATAATAACGCGTAAAATAATAAGGATTCGGATAATACGCAGGATAATAATAATAATAAAATCTTGAATAAAATTTAGGTTTGGTTTAAAGGGAAATTGGCATTATTTGGTTTTATGATACCCAAAAAGTTTTATGTAATTTAGCTGCAAATTCTTTAATATTACCATTTTTACCGGATTATTTCAGATTATTTCAAACTATTAAAGCGATTTGCTTTATATGCAAATTTTTTACCTACTAGGTACTCGTGGGTCCTTGGCAAGACCCAATGAGTACCCAATAGGTCCCTGGCAAATCCGATGGGTACCCGCGGGTACCCACCAAATCAGATGGGTAGTGGATGGGTACCCATCAGGACCCATGGGTCTTCGTGGGTCACCCACGGGTACCCATTCCCTCACCCTAAGTGTGGGATGATACCCCGAGAGCTATAGGCCTACTGCGAGAAAGGAAAATCCAGTATTCAGATTGGACCTATCCTAGGGATTCAAGCGGTGCGAGCATTAGTGGATCTATCAGTTACGGAGCTAATATAGCTGAGGGAGACGGGGCTGCACTTAGCCCTATAATCAAACCCCTAGCCTTCGATACACCAGAGAAGGATGATGTCTAAGCCCATTGTATTTAGCCGATTTTACAATTATTGCATAATGGACTGTCAAAGATACGTTAGGCATCCGTTAGCTACCATTCTAATTTGGCAGTATTAAGGGCTTAGGGATTATACAACCTTACATATATACAGAGGTGTGGATAGTCCTGCCCTTATCCCAGCCCCCACTCCAATGCGGTCTTTGACCGTTCCGGAAGTAATTTTGTGCTAACTTTAACATAACCACTGGGCTCGACTCCGTACTATAAACTTGACTCTTGCTATGGAAGTTAAGCCACCTATGCCCCCGGTATGCTTTGTCGCCACCATACCTCCTTAGAACTTTATCAAGACCTTTTAGGTCTATTTGAATACTTAGTAATCAGTTACATAGTCCGCATAAGCTGAATTCCCGATTCTACAGAACTTTAAGCCTCGCGAGAGAACAAAGAAATGTCTCACGAGTCTCGATAGTGTCAGGAGCTAAAATGGATTGTCATGACTGCGGACATAAGGCGGAAAATCGTGTTGACATGCTCCAGTTCTAGTATACGCGGAAATTGACGTCGACGATAGTCCTATTGCCGTCTGAGGTTGTGGCCACTTCTTCACTTGGGAGACAATTGACGGTCTGGGCAGTATGGCAGATATTTACACCACAGATAACAGAGGGGAGTACAGCGGTCTTGAGGATCTCTCGACTATCCCCAAAGCCAACACCGTCCCTGCCTTCCCCAGGTTGCAAGCGCCCCATTCATCAGTCCGCCACGAGACGCTACAATCGCACCATCAACAGGCTGCCATGTATGGAACGTCAAAACGATTCATCTCGAAGGATCGTAAAGACCTAGTTGCGCTGGAGGAGCATTTGAAGAGGATCGAGGACTCGCTAGACTCCACGCGCGCTCCCATGCTCAGTGGTAGTGCCAGCAGACGCACCGCCAAAGCGCTCATTCTCAGATACAGGGAAGCAAGATTGCTAGATAGACAAGCTAGCAGCTTTCGGGCTGCTATGGGCGTCGCCCATCAGCCAAGCAAGAAGCTGCTCGATGCCATGACAAAGTGTGCGCGTTCCCCTTACCCATATTCACAAGCAGCCCGGATGAGCCGGCTAAGCCTTACCCAAGGCCGCCCAGCTTTTCGACAAATGCGTGACGCGCGGCGCACGGCCTGTCAGCGTCAAGGTGGAGGAAATGGTACTCCGCGACAAGTTCAGCACAGCGAAGGACAACAACATGTCGTCATTATCCCGGGGCCTGCCGCAAAATCATGCTACATCACCCCTGCGCGATTCCAAGACCATGATCGCCCAGACCCGGGAAACTTCACTATTTCGAATAGGGGTTGGCGCAATATTATCATATGCGAAGGTATCGCAATGAGTAGCATGACGGACCCGTATTCCAGACTTGTACATCACCAGTTATGACGGCTAACCCCTAATCCGGCAGAATTGACGCATGGTAGCGCCGAAGCCGTCCAGGTTTGGGCTCTGCAGGGCTCGATCGAAGACAAATTTTTCATGATTTGCTCGATGAAGCACTTGGAATGTGCAGCAAATCTCAGGACTCGCATACGGTGGTCTTAAGAGATGTCGTCAAGGCTACAATGCGTCTGTACAAGGCCCCTCGATATGAAGAGCACACCCGAAGAGCTGGCAGCTATCAAAACGGCTATGGTCAGCGGAGGTGGCGGTATTGCCTCCCATTCGGGCCATCGGTACAACCGCGTATATGGACACCCAGTGAGTTTTCTTTCTCATCCTCTTTGTTGACCTGCACCCAATGTCACACTTACTAAGGAGCAGATACACAGCTCTTGAGGATATATTGACTTGTAGGATGCTAGGAAGTGGTGATCCCACTTGTTGTGGGTGATCCACTGATATAGGGCTTCGGAAAGGAACAACAATCACCCGAAGACCCCAGCAAGGGGTGCCCTTTTCCATGACACCCAACTTACGGGGTTCCGCGGAAATTACCCACAGGGCGGTACGATGGGTGCCAGCCTGATTCATACCAGCCTTTCTACGTTCCACGTTATCACTTCTCCACGTCTCAGTGGCTGACCATAACCTCTCTTTTTCGTTTGCCATCGGTGAATGTGGTATGCCCATGAAGCTGGCACGTTGTCCGGAGTACAGGTCGCCCGTTGGTGGTCAGTTGCATCAGGGAGTGCCAAGGGCGGCGAGAGCTACGAAAATGGAGTAATGGAACCAAGTGGTCGGGTCTTCACATAGATTGAGCAGTCGATGTGCTATCTCACTAGTTCGTTCAATAGACATGATCATCTTCGAGTCCTATTAAGTTCATCAAAGTACTTCAACGATCGGATTTTTTTGGGAATGGTAGCTGTTGCTGTGTATCATAACAGGCCCGCTCGAAATACTTGGTTATGAATACAGTCTCAGTGCTCACCCCCTGTCTTTTCGCACTATCTATTCACCTGAGCTACACCTGTCCTATTCTACCACTCCAGCTCTCCATCATGGCCGATATACCTCCCAACATCGTTGTCCCTCTCCCCCTCAGCGACGCTCCGGAGTATCCTGCCGCCGGCGCTCGCGTGCTTAAGTCCCAGCCGCTCCTTCATCTCGGGGGACAGGTTGCCGAGCCCGGTATCAAGTATGCCGGGTGCGACGGCCCAGACCTTGACGCCGTCCGTCTTCAGCTTGTGGTTCCAGTCCAGCATCAGCATATTGAGGGCCGTCTTGCTGCACCGATACCCAATGGTCTCGAAGTCGATATTTTTGGGCCAGCCCGCGGGCTGTGGCGGCGTCGGGAAGTACGACCGCCCCGCCTGCGTGATGTCCGACAGACCGCCCACGAAGAGCAAGCGCGGGTCCGCCGAGCGCAGCAGCAGCGGCACGAACGTCCACGTCAGCACGTTGGTCCCTGCCACGTTCACGTCGTACGCCCTGTTGAAGCACTCCCGCAGCGACACCCTGCCGGCGAGGAACTCCATGTCGAAGATAGCGCCTGGATGGTTGGAAGAAGAGATTTCAGTAGGTTTCTCGACTGGAGAACAAGAAGTGTTCGCGGGGGATAATGAGTTGCTCAGGCATCGGGGAGGGCTAAGGCAAGACTGATCACGATCACATACCAGCATTATTAATGAGGATATCGAGGCGCCCGGGACCGGACTTGACTTGCTCGAAGGCGTTCTCGATCGACTGGTCACTCGTGAGGTCGACGGGAAGTATCTCGACGGTATTAGTAGCCGCCGGCACCTCCTCGCGGAGCCTCTGCACGGCGCGCTTGGCCCTCTCCAGGGATCGGCTGCCGAGGAAGATGTGGTAGGCCCTGTCGGACTGCAGCAGCGCCTTGGCGGTCTCGTAGCCGATGCCGTTGTTGGCGCCAGTGACGAGCACGATTTTCGACGCTGCCACTGCCATTTCTATGTATGAATAGTTGTAGTTTGGATTATTTCCTCGTGATGGGTCTGGATCAGTAAGAGCAGAGGAGCTGTCGACGACGCTTAATACTTCTCTATCGTGGTCAGGATTCAGTCAGGGTGAGCTGCCCTACTTCGAACCTCCTTATATTCATTCGGCTTCGCCCCCTTCGTGACGTCCATCCCGTCTAGTGGTCGGATATACTGGACCTACCGGACAATCCGGGAAAGTTACACTGTCCTAATGCCGTCGGTTGGGCTTGTGCCTCCCCTGGACTTTTTATAACGAATCACATTATTCGAAACAGTTATATAATGGAATGCAGATCCATTTTGAGGTTAGCGCTGTAGCCACTTCGTTTTAATGTTGGGCTCTGACACCCGAGGGAGGTATAAAGGATATCAGGACTCTAGTCTACCTGACGGGTATACAGAGTTCTGGACGGACTTAAGCTTAGTAATATCCGAACAACACATAACTTCGCGCACTATTACTTCACAGTAATTCATCTAGCGCTCCTTTTTGTGACTACTTCGTAAATAGTGAATCGATTGGGTTCACCCGGTGATTCAAATGCATAAGCGGAGGATGTATGTGGGTTGCTGCTATATACTGGAGTTCAGGGGCTTCCCACCGGCTTGGTTTGGTATCAGAGGTTATATTTCACAACGACGTCGGACCTTTAAGACTACTTCTATGCTTTTCTTTCGTGATCCTCGTCAAACATGGCTCCCGCAAAGCTACCGATGGAAATATGCGACTATCCCGAGATACATCCTCGAAGTTTGTAGACAAAGGGAGCTGCGGACCTCCGCGTTCCCATACCTCCCGAGATCATGTAGAAGGGCAAGTAGTCCGAATTGGGCCAGAAACTTGTCTGCAGACAAATAATTGTAGGATTCCCCAAAAACGCCCAAGCAATGCCAGGTGTGCCTCGCTAGACGACTACTATATACACCCGAACGCCAAACAGTGGTGAACGACCAAGTTCCAGCAGTGCCTATAGTTTGAAACATGAAACCTGCGAATCCCGCCCTGCAACCCTTATCCATGCCAGCGAATTGAAGAACCCGTCCTTTTATGTTACTTTTTGCCTCTTCGCATCTGTACCTCCATTCCCAGCTGTGTTGACTGGATTGTTGGCCGAGACATCCGTCAATGGTGTCCTATTTCCGCCCTCAACTACGCCGGGGGCCGGCCGCTTCACAGTCGGCGGCTTGTATGTGCTACGATTTGCCAACGGATTCCCACCGCCGCCTGGTGCCCCGATTTGTCTTGTGTGGCTGAGCATAGGATTACCAGCGTTTCCCATACCCGGTCTTCCGGGTCCTAAGCCGGCCCCACTGCCCAAGCCTCTGTTACCGGCAAGGGGACTCTGAGCATGGGGCGGATCGGCATCCTTCTTCGCCGGCGGCACATGCTGTCCATTCTTTGCTACGGGCCGGGAAGAATTATGGTCAATACCAGGCGTCTTTCGAATCGAGGGGCTCTCTGCACGGGGATTGAATGGTGTAGCGCCCTCTGGAGGGACGGCGGCAGCACTGGGAGCGGAGGGCTCTGCTAACGGGTTCACCGTCCGCGCCGAGAAGAACGCCACTGGCCCTGGTGGGCCCGCATTCGGCGGAGGAGTGCTTGTTCTACTGCCTGTCCCAGTGTGCTGTGCAAGATTGGTAGGCTGAGGTTTCGCGGTAGCTTGATTCTGAGTTACTTGGGAATTCGGCCGACCTTGAAAAGGGGCCCCTGACCGCTGCGGAGGTTGGTTTGGTGTTTGGGGTGCTCTAGGCGGCGGGCCATTGGAGCCAGTCCTCATCATAGGTCTCGCAGGTGGTTGCATAGGCCTCGGAGGGGCACTGTGAGTGGATGGCCTATTGGGATCACTGCTACTACCAGTAGATAGGGACTGAAGTGTCTCATTCGAATTCGTTCCGTGTGAATTGGGCAACACCACCTCGTCGGGGTGGCCCTCCTCCGTGACGCCGAAGTCGGCCATATCAAAGTCTCCGAAGTCGTCATCCAGCGAGTCACCCGGAACTACGAAACCAAGACATCAGCATCCGCCCAATCGATATCATCAGAGTCGAACCCACTCAAAGAAGGCGCCTGAGCAGCACCGGTCTTCTCTCCTTCAGTCTTCACGGGAAGTTTCGGCAGTTCCGGCTCTTTCTTGGCGAAGTCTGCGTGGCGGTGGAGATTATCTTCATCGAATTTGGTCGGCGCAACCTTCATCTTGGTCACCTTTGCGAGATAGTCCTTGTCATATATGCAGTTGCCGAGGACATTGCCGAAATTGCGTAGGGCTCGCTTCAAAGCATCGGTAGTTCCCTCTTTCTTGGCCTTCTCAAACGCCGCCGCCTTTCCCTTGCAGTTTTCGATATGGCCATATCCGATATCCTCATGGTAGGTACCATCCCGCAAGGTGACGCGAACAATGACGGACAACCCAAGGGATATCTTCAGGGATTGGGGGTTCTCGTCCACGAAGTCGACTTGGATATTCTGGATACTAGATGACCATCCATTGAACCCGAAGACTTCGTTGGCAAGCGCGATGCATTTCTCGGCAGCGATGTAGTGTACCTTCTGGCCGGATGGGCCGCTTCTCGCAGAGAGGTATTCCGGGCCGAGTTGCTTCTCCAACCTGGATTGCAGAGTGGCGATTTCGCTGGCTGTGAATTCAGAGATGCGAGGTTTCGCTTCCTCGAAAGGGTTGAGGATGCCGTTGTGCTGCTCGCCAGGGCTATGTAAACGAATATCTGATCAGCAACGGCACGTCCTTCTGAGAGCATCTTCTAGGAACAGCTTCAAGGGTTGAGCTCAACATACGCCGGCATCGCTGTAGATGGAAAGTCAGTTATTGGGTCATTTAATTCGGACCAGGGTCGCAGGGAGAGGCGCTATGCTGTAGCTTGAAGTGGAATATTGTATGCGAGATGAAGCGATGCTGAAGAGCGGCAGCTTCGATCAATTATCAAATGCCCTACTAAAGTGCATAAACGCGTTGATTACACTTGGAAGTCGCCTCTCGCGCTTGTTTAACTTGTCAATAACGTCAGCAGCTACCCCACTCGGCCCCAGGCAGCACAGTGCACTAACGCCTGATCACGTGACATTTGTCGCAGCATCGTAACTTTAGAGCCCCCACCCATTTGAAGGCACGCTTCCTCAAGTTTCCACAAGGATAATTTTTGTATCCAATCACTTAATAGCAAAGTTCCACGGCACCCTCTGAGTTTCCCTCCAAGAGGTGGTGTTACTCGAAGAACCAAGCACGATCATCATACCATGTGGGAGCGGCTGATCCATTAACAGAATCACACCTGTGAGGTTCTGTCAATATTCCCCCTGATTACATTAGCTCGCTGTACTCATAGTCGATGTCCCGCCGCGCTCTAAAGCTAGGTGACGTGTCCGGATGGGGCGTTGGGCGGCTGCACCATGGTATACCTAGGGCGAGGGAATTGGGTGACATAGTTGGGGGATATCTCTGAAAACATACCTTTGACCGATGCAAACTCTCGGACCCAAAGAGAAAGGCTGGCTTGCCTCCTTAATGTCTTTGCGATCGGCATCAATCCAACCTCTCGCGCTTGAATGCCGTTGGATCATGGAAATACCGCTCATCATGGGCAGCTGCCCACCTGCTAACCTACAGTTCTACCTGCTCCACGTTAGTGAAATGCCAATCGCGGAATTCCCACGGGCACTCGTTAACCTACATCCTGTGGCACGTAATGTCCGTCCACGGTCAACCCAGGTGACTTCCGGGGAAGACCCTGGGGGCAGCCGTATAAAGCTCCATTCCTTCTTTTAACACTGCTTGCAGGTACGGAATCTAGCCCGTCGATACGATATATACGATATCGATTCCCTCCAGACGTTTGTAGCGACTCCGAATCTCCTCCTTAAGTCTCTGCATTGTCGCCGAGGTTTTCAGCAGGTTAAACGTAATGGCTGCTATGGAGGTTGAAGTGGTCTCCCCACTAGCCATGTTGCAAGTATGCTTAGGTAAGTACATTGAAAAACAGAAGAAAAAGTCATTTCGAAACAGCGACATGAACAAACTTACACTGGTATTGTTGTCATTCACTATTTGGTAAATGACGAGCGATGACAACTGGCCAAGTGTCACAATGTTAAAGAAAGGCAATGCAGGGTCAATGTTGATTAATCGCTAATACACACAGAACAGGAAGAAAGGTTTCCCGCAGGCCCTGTGGGTTTTATCTACGGGCCCGCAGTGACAGCCATTAGCAACGCAGAGCTCCTAAAAATCCCGCCCCTGTATCAGCAAGAAACGAATTCTCGTGAGTATTGGCTGTGTGCTGGTCGGCTTATTGTATGTCGTACGTGGAGGCCCTTATTTGGCGCCCAACCGCTTAAAAGGGGCAAACAGGCACACGATAACGGATATTCCAACTCCAGCTGTCATAATTGCGAAGGCTATTTTGATGCCTGACATATGCGCCACGACGATACCATAAACTTGGGCTTAAGGGAAGTCGGCCCTAATCTCTGTAACGCCGATCGAGATTACGCGCATTAGGGAAATATCGGGAATACTGAATAGTTGTCAGACCTAGTAAAGCCAGTCAGCACTAGCGGGAATTACTTCCTGTACCCCTGGTACCTTTTCTCCCAGCTCCACCTGTATTTACGTGTATAAAAGGAGGGTTCGCTACCTTCACTTTCTGGCTAGGACCTTCTAGAGGCAAGGCAACCTTTAATATACTTCTTCTTCAGTTATATGCTTCTGTGTGTGATGTCAGGGTCTCACACTATAGAATTCCTGCATTAAGGTAAAAGAAAGCCGGGTTTATATATTAGTAAATAAACGTATTCATAATTAAACCATTCACAGATTGATCCATTATTTCCATGTTAATTAAGGGATGCGTAATGGAAACTTATAAAAGGGTATGGAAGGAGAAAGATATAAAAGATTATTCCCATTCTTCGCTACCTCGAATAGGGGTAGCCCCACTCTTCCCGGGGCTAAGCTCCGGATTCCTAGATTATATCACTGCGTATAAGCAACAGCCTTACATCAAAATTGAGGCGACATTTTGTTAGCGTAACCGCAACCGATGCGTTTGTTTTTGTAATTATTTACTCCCAAAGAAAGGCGTTTCAAAATGCCATTTTCGCTTGGGTTAGTACACCTAGAATTTCGTCCAACCTCTCGCGACACTTATTTAATTCAGTCTGATTAAACATCTGTCGTAATCCCTCCATAAAGCCTATGAAGTCCTATGTCCTAGCCCTGAGAGTTATATAATTCTCATTTTACGATCCACGGTATCCTCCACAGCGGACTTGCCAATGTGAATATTGTGTTTTCGGAATAAAGGCGACCTAATGCCGCTGAAGCGAAACAGTTACGGAGCGGAACTAAAGGGGTAATAGGTATCGATTTTCATGAAGCCCAATACGATTTCGAGTAGCAACTTAATAATCCGTTCGTTATTAAATATAAGCAAAATGGAGCGATTCCGGCGTATGCAATAACCGTCCGGTGTGACGGCTAGGGGGGTTCAACCAACTATTAAACCTTAGTCGTACGGGTTTATGTTGGCAGGAGTATCGTGGGAATCTGAGTGTTACGACCTGACAAGCCACGGCCTCCAGGAACGGTCGCAACGGAGAAGGCCAAGAAAATTATGTGGATCAGGTCACGTGATGGATCACCAACTTACTGGTGGTGAGCCAGCAAGCCGGATCACCAACTCACTGGTGGTGAGCCAGTAAGCCGGATCACCAACTTACTGGTGGTGATCCAGCTAACGGAACAAGGATATATACGCTTATTAATTCCATAGTTTAGATAGCTTCAGCTTGCAATAACAATTCGTTACCCAAGGTACCCTTGGCATTACGAGACGTGACATCTTACTGTATCTATTGCTCAGATTCCCACGATACTCCTGCCAACATAAACCCGTCGACTTAAGGTTTAATAGTTGGTTAAACCGCCTAGCTCGTCACACTGAGCAATAGATACAGTAATCGTGTTACGTCTCGTAATACCAAGGATGCCTTAGGTAACGAATTGTTATTGCAAGCTAAAGCTATTTAGATTATGGAAATAATAAGCGTATATATCTTATTCCTGCTAACTGGATTACCTCTAATAAATCAATGATCCGGCTCACTGGCTTACCACCAGTAAGTTGGTGATCTATTACGTAACCTGCCCTACCGCGCACTTATGGTTAGGTTATGACAAACCGTTTCTGAAAACCGTAGCTCGTTAGGCCATAATACGATTTCCCCTTTCCACAAATTTTGCCCTTAAGATTTCCTTTTTCTTTTCGGTAAGCTCTTTATATTTATTCAATATATCTTATGGTATATCCAAGCGTTATTTTTATAAATCCGAACAGTAACTTACCCTGGCTAATTTAATTAAACTTAAAGGATTTAACGCAATACCTTATTTTTTCTATTTTGTCCGACAGCTTAATTGCCAAATAATGGACGGGATTTTTCGTTATAAGGAATATATTTGTTAAGGTCGTTCGTATAATAAAATAAAAATCCTTATTTTTATAATTAACCGTTATATTGCAAAATTAAAAAAATTAAAAAAGGAAAAATTAATAGCCAAAAAGTTTTTGTCCAAAACTTTTATGTATTTTTTTCGTATACGTTATTAGCGCCAATACTATTAATCCTAGAATACGAAACTTATTAATCGTACCTTTTAATCCTTAAATAATTTTAATAACTTTACATAATTAGAATTAAAGTCGGTAATCGAGATACAGTTTTAAATAAGGTGGACATTATTAATAAAAATACAATAAACCAAAGGCTTTCTTTTTTAAATTTTGTAAATTAAAATATTATTATTTCGAGTAATTCCGTCGTTATTAGTAAAACTTTTTTTAATAAGCGTTAAGCGCAAATAAGATTTTTGGCAGATTTCCAGGTATTTTCGGAATCGGGGTGTTTTTTCTACTTAATTGAGTATTAAGTAAATCCGTTTTATTTTCGCATATCGAAAATATTTTTTATTTCGTATGCTTATTTGTTTTTTATTTCCGTATCGTTTTATATTGTACCTATTTTAATTATATTTATTATTAATTTAAATAAAAAAAATATAAAAAGTTAAATAAAATTTAACTTTTAATAAAACTTTTAATTAATAATTATTTTTTATAATTTTTTGGGTAATTTTAGATAGACCGACATATTTAAAATCGAATTTTTACTAGCTCGTTTTATTTAAATATTTTTGATAACGAGGAAAATTATTTCCTCTTTTTCGAAAATTAAATTTTTTAACTTTTTTTTAATTATAATATTTACTTATTTAATTTCGTACCAATTTTAGTTTCATTTTTATTTTTTGATATAATTATTGTAATTATTTTAATATAAAGATGATTTTAATATTAATTAAACCGTTGTCGCGTATCTTTCTATAAATTTCTAAAATAAACTCAAAATTTATATTCGTAAATAGTATTTTAATATTTTTGTAATAATTAATATTATAAGTTAATTATTTAATTAATATATTGTTGTAAATAAAGTATTAAAATTTCGTTTATTTATTTTATTTATTTATTTATTGAAAATTTAAATACGTTAAATAATTTGTAATTTAAGCCGATTTATGTTATGAGGCTTTATTAAAACTTAAATACAGATATTAATTCTATATTTGAAATAATTTTTATAAATAATTCGTATATGCTAAAAATATATTTTTAAAAAAATTTATATTACTTATTCGATATTTATATCTTTATAATATAGTAAGAAATAAGAACATTTCGTAAATCGGTCGACGATTACGAAAATATTATTATAATGTATTTTCGTAACCGGAGTTTCTAATATAGGAAGTTTAGTAATAAAGTCAAAAATAATTAAATATTATAATCGTTTTGCAATTAATAATAGCTGTAATTTTCCGTATGGTTTATGTCGTTAGGTTTTTGCTTTGGCATAAATATCGTATTGCTATATAATTTTTTATACCGTTAATTTCATTTTAGGAAAAGAATATATACGTTAAAGTCGTTTTAGGGTTTTATAAATCCTTGGATATCCGTATAGCTAATATTTATATATTCTGTATTAAAAGTTTCTAACATTTTTCGGGGATTTATATTTTAGTCGTTTTTTAGTTTTTTAGAAAATTATCGTTATATTATTAAATTCTTTAATATATATCGAAAAGTATTACCCGAATTGTTATAATTTGTTTTAAGTATAAATATCTTTTTGTAATAATATTAAAAATTATATAGCTAATTTAACTAATTTTTCTTCGAAATCCGGTTGCTTGTTTAAGGCATTTATTTTGCCGTTTTTTAACCTTTTCTGTTACAGGAACAGGGGTTCCTGTCTTGAGGAGGCCAACCTTTAAGACCTAGCGTGGAACGGCTACGGCTTAATTCCGGAAGGGAGTTCTTGGCCCAGATAAGGTAATTTAGGTGATCTAATGGATTAATCAGATCATATAGATTACATAGATCTACGATATACTTACTTTGAGAAATTAAGATATATAATGGATCGGTTTTTTTTGTAAATAATTATTTATTTAGTTTTTCGCTCCTTAGCTATTAATTTAAGCTTTTAATATAAAGGTAATTATACCGTTTTCTAATTAAAGGAAAAGTCTTTAAATCTTTTTAACAAATAAATTCCCAGTAAATTATTTTTCGCCTTATTGTTACTTGCAAATCAAGACTTTATTTCGGATATTGCTTATACCTCCAGGTAAATGTATAACAGGTTCGTTATATTTTGATAACTCCTTAATCAATAGCCGACGAATAATTTATTACCTAGCTAGGGTATAAGCTTTTTTGAATTCAGTGTAGAAAATAACATAGGACGATATTTAAAAGATAGATAATATACCCGATCCCTATTATTAACCAGTAAAGGATTAATAATTAAATTAGACGATTTACCTTTTATCGAAAAAGTTCTTTAATTAATTAATAATATAGCTTTATTTATTATTCGATTTTAAAAAGGTCCTTTTTCTTTTTAACTTCAGTAACAGCCCTTACCCTCAAGGGAAATAATTGAGGTATAAGGAATTAAAATAAGTAAGGATAAGGAAAAATATCCGGTTGGAAAACAGAAAAAAAGGTATTAAAGCGTTTAATTAAAAAAAAACTTATTATAAAAGAACGATTAAACCTTTTGGCCCAAAAAGTTAAAAGCCTAAAAAAGGAGAACATTTGATTTGCCAAAAAAAGGAAACCGATTTTTCCGCAATTCGGCTCCTTCAAAGGACGAAGCCAAAGAAATAGTTTCCAACCACCTTCGCTCGGCGCGGAACGACCATAGCAATAAGGAATTTCGATTCTGCTACTGTTTAACGCGAATCGATTACGAAAAGAAATTATTCCGCCTTCCAGTTACTATGGAATGCCGGACGTCAAAGGCTATAAACTAATTCCCCCTAAGCCCTATAATGGATTTACGGATATGGAAGGATTTCTGGTATAGGCCAGGCTTTACCTTAAATTCTATGAAAGTTCTTTGACGGAAAATTATTAAAAAGTAATAGTTATTTTTTAATTACTTATCGGAAAAATTCTTTTATGGTTCGAACTTATTATAAGAAATTATTTGCAAAATTACCCCCAAATATTTTCGGATATAACTAATTATATTTTTAGCAAATATAAATATTTCGAAAAAAATATAAGTTTTATTTAGAAACCCAAATAAAAAATAATATATAATTAAATAATTCCATTTTCTTTATTAAATTAAGTTAACATCCGAATATACGATTAAGTTTAATTGCTTAATAGTTATTTTTAATTTGTTAAAAAATGTATTATTTTATTTTTATTATAACGGTTTAAAACCTTAAATTAAGGACGAATTATATATAGAACTTAAGATAGGATTTTTTGTAAAATATATAAATAAGGTTATTATTGCCGACCGACGTACTTTTAATCGGTACCTCGAGAAAAAGGGGACCGGCAAACGAAATGACAATAAAAGCTCTAATAACCAAATTAAGAAAAATAAGAGCAAGCTTTAGAAGGAAGCGAATGTCATTTCGAAAAAGCCCAAAAAAAAACAAATCCAACGTGGAATGTTTTAACTGTGGCAAAAAAGGACATTTTAAAAGCGAATATCGTTCTCCCGCCAAAAGGAATTCCAAAAAAAATTCTTTAACCCCCCAAAAAAGTTAAAATAATTAAATAAGAAACCAACAATAAAACAAAAAAAAGGAAAAAAAAATTAATTCGACTTTTTCCCAGCCAGAATTTATTATTGCTATAACCGTTCAAATTTAGAACGATATTCTAAAGTACAAGGATTATCCTATTTACCAGGATTTTAAGGTTAAAATCTATAAGTATTACCTAGGACAAACGGTTTTTAAAATAGTTGTAAAACTAAGATACCAGTACCACCTTAATTCCCAGAAATATAAGATGCATACAAAGGACGGTTAATTTCGACCGGATATCAGCAACCATAAATAATTATCCCTAAAGTTTTGCAAATTTGCAGAATATTCGGTACATATCGAAAAACCCAAATCGAACCCTTACGACTTACTGTATTTTACCGCCTGTTACCTCGACGATTATCTCGTTTATTTCAAAACTAAAAAGGATAACGACTTTTAGCCTAAATGGGATAAAGAAATACCTACCGAACCAAATAACGCATGCAAATACATAAAAACCCTCCGATAACCGAAATACCCCAAGTCTTATTATTTATATCCTAATTCAGAACGGAATCGAAAGGCCATATTACAAGGATACTTATATTACGCCCCGACGCTTTGTATTCAACATAAGCTCCTAAATATGGAAATATTTTTTTTCGGAAATACACCTTTTTAACCTTATAATTCAGGAAATACAAAATTAAGGAGTAAGCTAGAAAAAAACGATTATTTTTGAATGTTAATTAGGTAAAAAGAAATAATACAAATGTATAGATAATTATTATACCAAATATACGGCTAAAAAGGTTCGAAAATAGAAACGCCTTTTCGCAAACAAATTATGTTAATCAAAAAACGACAAAAGCCTTCGAAAATAAAGTATCGAAAAGCCCTAATATACAAAACCTTATATAAAGTAACCAAAGGATTATGCAGCCAAATCGAAATTCCTTTACGATACAAAAATAAAACGTTCAAAATTATAATTAACTTAAAAGCAAAAAGTAATTTTATTTTTCCTATAATGGCAAAAAAGTATTAGATTTCTTGGAAATACAAGTTAAAGTCCTATAAGTTACGTACGGTAAACGGAAGCTTATTTATATACGAAAACGGACAAATTTTTCGAAAAACTGAAAAATTCCTAATACGAATCCAAAGATACCAAGAACGGATTTCGCTAAATATTGCCAATATTTCTAGGTATAACATTATTCTGGAAATACCGTAACTGTAACGAACCCGTCATACAACCACCTGGAAGTATGAGCGGAATCCGAAATGGGGTCTTGATTTGCAGGTAACAATAGGGCGAGGAATGATTCAGTAGTATGTTCGTTAGAGAGATTTAAAGACTCTCCCTTCAATTAGAGAACGGTGCAGTTGCCTCTTGATTGAAGGCTTAGATTGATAGCTAAGGAGCGAAACTAGTAGGTGCTATTTACATGAGAGACCGATCTATCATATATATATCCCAACTCCTAAAGTGAGTGTGTCGTGGATCTGTTGGATCTGTGTGATCTGGTCCCCAGATCACCCAGATCAACCAGATCACCTTAAGAGCCAAGCCTCCCGTCCGGGGTTTAGCCGTGACAGGTCCGCGCTAGGCTTTAAAGGTTGGTCTCCTCGAGACAGGAACCCCTGTTCCTGTAACAGTAACTTAGATCTAGCAATCCACGGATCAACTAAAAACATTAAACATTTTTATGGAAAAATAAGCTACCCGAAAAAGATAACCAAGAAATCTGCTATATCATCAAAAAAATCCAGATTACGGATTAAACCTCCATAATATTACCTATATATCGACGATTTAAAATATTATTCAAAAACAAAAAAAACTACGAATTACTACCATACAGTTAATAAAACCATAAAATACTTATCAAAAAAAAACATTATCCCAAATTTCACAAGATTTACCACATAAACCCTAATAAATTAAAGGCTTTATGGAAAAATATTCAACTTGATTTAAGAAAAAATATATTTAACCCTTTAATTCCCTCACGGAATACCCCGTTCTTATGGTACCAAAAATTAAGAATAAAAAGCAAAAAGTTAACAAAAATAAAGACCTAATTTTCAGAAAAATAATCAACTACTAACAATTAAACGATATTACGATCAAAAATAGATATCCTTTAACCCTTATAAGCACATTAAAAAATGCTAACAAAGTAAAATAATTTATTACATTTGATTTTCGAAACGGTTACTACCGTATCAAAATAGCTAAGGGAAAAAATGGAAAACGGTATTTAAAATAATACATGGACTTTACGAATACAAAGTTATGCCTATAGGACTTACCAATGCTCCCGCCAGCTTCCAACGCCTAATCATAATTACGCTTAAAAAGTTTCTAAACAAATTTGTATTCGTTTATCTCGACGATATCCTCATTTATTCCGAAACTTTCGAAAAATACAAAAAGCAGGTCGCCCAAATGCTCCAAATGCTAAACGAAGCAAACATCCGAATTAACCCAGCCAAAAATATATGGCATACGTAAAGGCTAAATTTTCTGGGATACACTTTTATCCCCGGCCAAATTCAAATTTAACGTTCTAAAATAAAAGCAGTTAAAAACTGGCCCATCCTTAACAAGGCGACCGTTACAGATATCCGGCAGATCTTAGGATTTACGGGTTACGTACGCGGCATAATCAAAAGATACGGAGATATAGTTAAACCTTTAACAAAACTTACTACCAAAAAGTATATGGGAAAAGAATTTAAACTTCCAATTAATCAATTTCATAACCTTCTTTCAAAATGGCAAAGGCCTTTTTTTGCAAAATGTTTTGTTAAAAACGTAAACGTTTTAATCGGCCCAGAAACTTTATCAATTTATCCTCCACTTCGCGTTATTTCTTTTGCAAACGCTTACGTTCCTTCCTAATTTTTACTAGAGAATTCATATCTAATACGTCACAAGCCGAACGTTAGCAACGGGTACAACAATTATAACTTGGAATATCCATTACGTAAAAGCAATCAGGCTCCCCAAAACGAATATAGTTTAAACAGGCGACAACTTTGGAGCCAAATTTCTTGATAAAATTTGTACGGTTATCGCGCGTTTCGCGTTAATTTAATCGAGATTTTCTTTTCTCTTTTTAAATACGGCCTATTATGGTAAAATCAGCTAAAACGCTTCCAACTCTTTCTAACGAAAACAAAATGGCCACCTACGGTTCTTATCTTTGGAATAAAAATCTTTGGAAAAGGGAAATAATGTTACAGAAACAAGGGTTCCTATCTTAAGGAGGCCAACTTTTAAGGCCTAACGTAAAACGGCTACGGCTTAATTCCGGAAAGGAGTTCTTGGCCTAAACAAGGTAATCTAGGTAATTTAATAAATTAATCAAATCACATAAATCACATAGATCCACGATATACTTATTTTAAGGAATTAAGATATATAATAGATCGGTCTTTCTTATAAATAACTACCTACTTAATTTTTCGTTCCTTAATTATCAATCTAAGCTCTTAATCTAGAGGCAATTATACCGTTCTCTAATTAAAGGAAAAGTCTTTAAATCTCTTTAATAAATAAACCCCCAGTAAATTATTCCTCGCTTTATTGTTACCTGCAAATCAAGACCCCATTTCGAATACTGCTTATACCTCCAGGTGGATGTATAACAGGTTCGTTAAATTTTCCTATAGATAATAACGAAATCGAAATTCGTTAATTTTTTTATATATTTTAATTATTATTTTATGAGTTTCTTAGTTGTGGTAAATTAGGTAAGATTTCGATAATCTGTATAAGCTTTAACTTGATACAAATTTTTTTTAGAAAATGTCTAAACTGTAACGGCTAGGCGGTTTAACCAACTATTAAACCTTAAGTCGACGGGTTTATGTTGGTAGAAGTATCGTGGGAATCTGAGTAATAAATACAGTAACGTATTACGTCTCGTAATGCCAAAAATGCCTTAGGTAATAAATTGTTATTATAAGCTAAAGCTATTTAAAATTATAGAATTAATAAGCGTATATATTTTACTTCTGGTTCAAGGTGCTTATTATAGCTTAACGACATTTCTCCAGTTAAGTTCCCTTAAGCCCTTTTAAGCCCCCTCTGGTGCTTATCCGACTTAAGCTCTTTCGACCAATTAGGGCCTTTAAGTTCTTTAAGCCAATTACGTAACTTCTTGGCTGGGTCGGGGTTTGGTTTTTTAGGACCCCGACTGTTTCCAAAAACTAAGACCGTTAGGTTATAATACGATCTTTCCCTTTCCAAGATCTTTATCCCTAAAAATCATTCCGTTTATTTATTAATTTTGGTAAATAACTTTTTCTTTTTTATATTTATTATATCGGGTCGTATTAAAAAGTCCAAGTTTTGCAAACGCATTAACGCCTTTATTCTTTCAGAACGGGTTAACCGCTTTAATTTTATTATGTTTTCGAATATTTCTTGTTCCCGTTGCAAATTTAAGAACAAAATTTGCAAAACCTATTACAGTTCAGGGAAATATACTTCTTGTACTGTTTACGGAGGTCCTTATAATCTTTTTAATCCTTTTAAATTTGAATACCGTAAATTGGTTACTAAAGAAAATCGTTTGAAATTAAAAGAACGTTTTACCGAAAAGGAATTTTTAAAAGCTTAATAACATCTTAACGAATTATTTGGTCGCTTAAGCCGTTTGCGAAAACAAAAAAAAGTTTTTCGTTAACGGGGAATCGAAATATTTCGTCGCGGTATTTAAGGTGCAAAGACTATGGAGGAATTCGAACGCCTCGAAAAGGAACAAAAACAATTAAAGGCCGCCGTTATAGCTGCTACTTTAACATAGGCCGCGGCCGACTGGCCCGATATCCCGGTTATTAATTGGTCGACTTTTAACTGGGACGCGCCTATCATTATTAATAAAAGTTTTTCAATAAATACTAGGCGCCAATAAAGTTCTTAACAGGTTCCTAAGTATTTTCGGAATCCGGGTACTTTTTCCATTTAATTAGGTATTAAGTAAATCCGTTTTATTTTCGTATGTTAAATATTTTCTTTATTTCGTATACTTATTCGTTTTCCATTTTTATATCGTTTTATATCGTATATACTTTAATTATATTTATTATTAATTCGAATAAAAAAATATAAAAAATTAAATAAAATTTAATTTTTGGTAAAAGTTCTAATTAATAATTATTTTTTAAGATTTTCCTGGCGATTTTATATGGGCCGATATATTTAAAATCAAATTTTTTATTAAATTATTTTATTTAAATATTTTTTGTAATAAAGAAAATTATTTTCCCTTTTTCGAAAATTAATTTTTTTAACATTTTTTAATTATAATATTTATTTATTTAATTTCGGATGAATTCCAGTTTTATTTTTATTTTTTAATATAATTATTATAATTATTTTAACATAAAAATTATTTTAATATTAATTAAACCGTTATTACGTATTTCCTTATAAACCTTTAAAATAAAACCAAAATTTATGTTTACAAATATTATTTTAATATTTTCGTAATAATTAATATTATAAGCTAATTAAATAATTGGTAATTTTTTATTTTAATTATTTTATTCGTAATTAATATAATATTGTAAATATGTTTTTAAAATTTAATTTATTCGTTTTATTTATTTATTCGTTTCAGGTTTAAATACGTTAAATAATTTATGATTTAAGCCGATTTATGCCATAAGGCCTTGCCGAAATGTAAATACAAATATTAATTCTTTATTTAATATAATTTTTATTAATAATTTATATATATTAAAAATGTATGTAAAGAAAATATCTGCTAATTATTCGGCATTTATATTTTTAAAATATAATAAGAAATAAGAAAATTTCGTAAATCTATCGACGATTACGAAAATGCTATCGTAATATATTTCCGTAATTAGATTTCTTAACATAAAAACTTTAATAATAAAATTAAATATAATTAAATATTATAGTCGTTGTATAACTGATAATAGTTATAGTTTTCCGTATGGCTTATATCGTCGAACCTTTACTTTGGCGCAAATATCGTATTATCGTATAATTTTCTATATGGTTATTTTTATTTTTTAAAAAAAATATATATATTAAAATTAATTTAAGGTTTTGTAAATCCCAGGATATTTATATAATTAATATTCGTATATTTTTCGTTTTAAATCCTTTTAATACTTTTTTAATATTTATATTTTATTTATTTTTTGGTTTTTTGGAAAATTATCGTTATATTATTGGATTTTTTAATACATATTATTAGGTATTACCCGAATAATCATAATTTTTCGTAAACGTAAATATTTTTCTATAATAATATTAAAAATTATATGGCTAATTTTAATTAATTTTTTTAAGGTTTAATTATTTACTTAAAACAATTACATTATCGTTTTTTAAATTTTTTTATAAATAATAATGAAATCGAAATTTATTAATTTTTCTACATAATAAAATTATTATCTTATAAATTTCTTAATTATAATAAATTAAGTAAAATTTTAATAATCCGTATAAATCTTAATCTGGTACAAATTTCCCTTTAAAAAATGCTTAAACTCCCGAAATGCCATAATAATAACTCTAAATTCCTTATTTGGGATGCCGTAATTAAATTTGACTCCTTTTAATTTATACGAAAAAAATATAATAAAATATAATTTATTTTAATTATTTCGCTATCCGATTACTGCGATTAACGCGTAATCCGAAATATCGGTCTTTAATTTCACGAAACGGTTTAAATTGTATATAATTAATACTAACTCGTTAATAATCGTATTTTTAATAACCTAAAATATTTTTTCCGTATTTGGCATTTATTTAAATTCTTTTTTTTTCTTTATGAAATTTATTAAGGATATAATTATTTTGCTAAAATTTCGAATTAATATCTTGTAATAATTAGTAAATCCAAGGAATACCTATATCTCCTTAATTATTATTGGCGTTTGTTATTTTGTAATTATAGCGATTTTTTGGGGTTTATCTTAATATGTCCTAAGGTAATAATATGTTCCAGATATTCCATTTCCCGTATATGGAATTAATTTTTTTTTTGTGTTAATAAGTAACTTTACGTCCTGTAAAACTTAAAAAACTTTATAAACGTAATTTGAATATATTCTTTCCGTTTTTCAAAAAATAAGAATATTATTAAAATAATATATAATTAAAATATCGAAATATTTTCGTAATACATAATTTATTATCCGTTAAAAACTTATTAATACGTTCGTAAATCCTATTAATATAACCAAATACTTAAATAATTTATATTTTACTCTGAAAAATATTTTTTATTTATGTTTTTTTTGATTTTAATAAGGTTATATCCATTTTTAAAATCGAATGTTATAAATTATTTAATTTTATAAAATCGATTTTTTATTTCCGTAATTAAAGGTAATAATATTCGATCTTTAATAATAATATTATTTAATTGTTAACAATTAATTACAAATCGCAATTTTCTATTTTTTTTAAATATGAAAAATATAAGATATTTTGCCGGTAACTTCAAAAATCAAATCCATCTTTTTTATAACCGATTTTCCGGGTATTTTTTAAAAATATGTAATTCGTTTTTATTGAGGTTATAAATAAAATAAAACTTTATCGAAAATCCTTTTTTAAGGATTATTTTATAATTTTATTCGTTATATTTTAATAATTTCGTATCGAATTTTTTCTTGAAAAACTATTCGTATTTATAATATTATAATAATATATTAATTAGATTTTTTAATTCCTTAAGTTGTTATTTGTATTATTCCAGATCGTTATTTAATTACCTTAATTTTGTTTTAATAATAATAACGATACGTTATATTTTTCTTTATTATTTATTTTTTTTATGTTTTATTTTTTTGGGTAATAAGGTATTTATCGTATTTTTATATTTATATTTATTGCCATTATCGATTATATATGAAATTTGTTTTTATTTATTAATAAAAAATAAAATAAAATTTACTTAACTAATTTTTCCGTTAATTAAAATTCCGTACTAGCGTATCCATAATAATCCTAAAATTATATCGTAATTTTCGAAAAAAACGATATCGAAATTAATCGTTTATTATCGTCCTTTAACAAAAATCTTAAAGTGATTAATTTCGCATATAACTTTTCCGTTATCGTAAACGAATTTTTAACCTTCGGCATTCGTCGTTATATAAGGTTCCAACTTATATTTTCATAATAATTTAAACTTATTAACCATATCCAGTATAATATAATTTCCGCCTAAAACTCCGTAATTTATTATTACGGTATACCAATATATTCCGATTCGTATTTCCAAAATAATAAAATTATTAACGTTTCTTATCGTCGCATTTAAAACCTTTTTCAGAAATTCCTTTTAATTTCTTTAAATTTCGTTATTTTGCGCCTTTTTTATAAATAACTTTTTTCTTTTAATTCTTATTCGAATTTATCGAATTTTGCTTATATTTCTTCGTTTAACGCGTTAAATTAATATATTTATTACTGTTACCGGCATATTATTTCTTCGAACCGTATTAATTATTTCTAATTTTCTTATAATTTTTTTTCTTATCGAATAAATTATTTTTTATATTTATAATTATATCTCATTATACGTCGTTTTAATTATTATTTTAAAACTTTCCCGTAAATTAACGTATATTTTTAATAACCTTTTTTATAAAGACTTATAATAAATATTAATTAAAAATAAAAATCTGTAATAACGTTTTAATAATACTTTTTTACCATATATTAAATTAATTCCTTTTCCGTTTAATAATTATACTATCTTTAATAACAAGAAGGATTTTTTATGGGTATTATTTTTTTCCGGTTAACTTTTTATTTCGGCCAATTATTAAATATTTTCTGGAATTATAATTCGAAATTATCGATATTATTACTTATTATTTTTATTATACTTAATACGGTTTGGAAAATCAAATCCCTTATAATATATACGGATAATTCGTACGTAAATATATTATTTCCATTTTTCGTAATCGGGATATTTTCGTTATTGACAATATATAATATGCATTTTGTCGTATTAATCGGAAATTCCGGGATAAACGTTTTTTATCTAATTCTAATATTCGCATAATTATCCTTATAATATATTTTATTATATTTATATTATTTATTAAATTACCTTTTTAACTTTTTGTATTCCTTATTAAATTTTTTTAATAATGGTCCTAATTAAACTTTTTATCATAAATTTAATATGTACTTAATTTAAATTATATTATTAATTTTATTACTGTTTCCTTAATTATTTTTAAGTTATTTTTCCGGTATAAAAAATCTAATTATTCTATCGTAACTTTTTAAATCTTTTATATTTATATACCTTATATTTTTTTTTGCCATAATCAAAATATTTAATCTAATTTTAATTTTATTTATAAATAACGCCAAACTCCATAAATCCTAACGCCGTTCCGTAAAAAATAAGGAATATATTTTGTTTTTTCCCTTAATTAAATTTATATCCTAAATATAAAACATATTATCTTTTTTTTTCTTATCGTTTTTCAAAATATCAATTATTAATTTTAATTACTTTTACGATATACCGGTTTTAGGTAATTAATTATTCAATTCAAATAATTTTATTTTTTATATTATTCTTTAACCTTTTATAAATTATATTAATAAAAATTTTAACTTTATTATTTTCTTATTTTATTTTAACCACAAAACCTTTAGAAATTACGGCATATTTAAATATAAAATTCTTTTTCAAAATTATAAAAAATATTAAACCGTTAATCGTTTTTTATCCGGATTATCGAAATTATCGCGTATTTTACTTTTAAAATTAATATGAATTAAAAGAATTTCGTTAATAAAATTCTTTTTATTTATCTTTTTTATTTCCAAAAACTTTTTTATAATACGCTTAAATTAATTAACTATATTTTTTATTAGGCATATTTTTATTATTAAAACCATATCCACTAAGTCGTTAAAATTTAAGAAACGAAAATAAATTTGTATTTAAATTAAAAAATCTAAAAGTTATTTTCTTTATAATAAAATTTTAATTTTTTTAGCTTTATACGGAAAAAGAATTAAATAAATATAACCCTAAATTATTGAACTTTTTTTTAGCTCCTAAATTCGAACTTAAAATTATTAAATAAAGACTTTTTAAATATTAATTAATATTTTAACAATATTAAATATATTTCAGAACTTAACGGTATTATTAAATAAAAACTTATAACGTATAACGGCTAACAAATTTAACTAATTATTAAACATTAAATCGATAAATTTATATTAATAAAAATATGGTAAAAATCTACATAATAATAAATATAATAACGTATTACGTTTCGTAATATTAAAAATATTTTAAATAACGAATTATTATTATAAATTAAAAGTATTTAAAATTATAAAATTAATAAATATATATATCTTACTTTAATTTTAAAATATTTATCATAATTTAAAAACATTTTTCTAATTAAGTTCTTTTAAACCTTTTTAAACCCCTTTTAATATTTATCCAGTTTAAGCCTTTTTAACCAATTAAGGCTCTTAAATCCTTTAAATTAATTACGTAACTTTTTAATTAAGTTAAGATTTAATATTTTAAAATTCTAACTGTTTTTAAAAATTAAAACCGTTAAATTATAAAATAAACTTTCGAAATACCATAATAATAATTGTAAAATTTTTATTTGAAATACTATAATTAAATCTTTTTTTTTAATTTATACGAAAAAAATATAATAATATATAATTTATCTTAATTATTTCGTTATTCGATTATTATATTTAATATGTAATTGGAAATTTTGGTTTTTAATTTAATAAAATAATTTAAATTATATATAATTAATATAAATTTAATAATAATTATATTTTAATATTTGAAAATATTTTTTCCGTATTTAACGTTTATTTAAACTTTAGTTTTTATAAAATTTATTAAAATATAATTATTTTATTATAATTTCGAATAATTCTTTTATAATAAATAACGAATTTAAAAAATATTTATATTTTTTATAATTATTATTAATATTTATTATTTCTTAATTATAATAATATTTTAAAAATTTATTTTAATATATTTTAATATAATAATAAATTTTAAATATTTTATTTTTAATTTATAAAATTAACCTTTTTTCGTATTAATAAATAATTTTACATTTTATAAAATGTAAAATATAACGGTTAAAACTTTAATTAATTTTTAAACCTTAATCGAATAAATTTATATTAATAAAAATATAACAAAAATTTAAATAATAAATATAATAATAATATTACGTTGTATAATATTAAAAATAATTTAAATAATAAATTATTATTATAAATAAAAATTATCCAAATTATAAAAATCATAAATATATATATTTTTATTTTAATTTAAAATATTCAAACGATTTAAATCTTTAAATTCATTAAATCCTGTAAATTCTTTTATAAATTTAAAAGAGTTAAAATATTTAACATTTTAAAATCTTTAAATTAATTACGTAATTTTTTAACGATAATTAAAACTTATTTTTTTTTATAACCTTAATTATTTACAAAAAAGTTAAAATTTTTAAATTATAATATAATTTCCCTTTTTTAGGATTTTTATTTTTAAAAATTAAATTATTCGTTTATTATTTTTAATACCTAATTTTTTTTATTTTTAATTATATAAAATTACGTAAAAAATGTGGTTTTCGTTAACGTATTAACATTTTTATTTTTTTTAAAATATATGCATTTTATTTATTATAATAATTCTTAAAATATTTTTAATTTTTTAAAAATTAAATTTCAAAATTCTTTAAATAAAAAAATTATTTAAAACGTTAAAAAAATAAATTTGTAAAACGTTACGAACGGTTATTAATAAATTAAATCGTTTATAAAAATAAGAACGGTTATTTTGTTATCGTAATATTAACATATTTTATTATAATATTAAAAATATAAAAATTATAAAAGAATTCGAACGTTTCGAAAAAAAATAAGAATAATTAAAGGCTGTTATTACGGTTATTACGTTAACGTAAACCGCGGCAAATTAATCCGATATTTTAATTATTAAATAATTAATTATTCATTAAAATACGTCCGTTATTATTACTAAATTCTTTTTAATAAATATTAAATAGTAATAAAATTTTTAATAAGTTTTTAAGTATTTTTGAAATTCAAATATCTTTTTTATTTAATTAAATATTAAATAAATTTTTTAATTTTCGTATATCGAAAAAAGTTTTTATTTCGTATATTTATTTATTTTTTACCTTTATATTACTTTATACCGTACGTACTTTAATTATATTTATTATTAATACAAATAAAAAAATATGTAAAAAATTAAATCAAATTTAATTTTTAATAATTATTTTAATTAATAATTATTTTTTACACTTCTTTGAATAATTTTATATAAATTAATATATTTGAAATCAAATATTTTGTTAAATCGTATTATTTATTTAATTTTATATAAATTCCAGTTTTATTTTTATTTTTTATTATAATTATTATAATTACTTTAATGAAAAAATTACCTTAATATTAATTAAATCGTTATTATATATCTTTTTATAAATTTTTAAAATAAAACCAAAATTTACGTTTATTAATAATATTTTCATATTTTTATCTTAATTAATATTATAAATTAATTATATAATTAATAATATCCTAATTTAATTATTTTACTTATAATTAATATATTATGATAAATTAAATTTTAAATTTTAATGTTTTCGTTTTATTTATTTATTTACTTAAAGTTTAAATACGTTAAACAATTTATAATTTAAGTCGATTTATATTATTAAACTTTATTAAAACTTAAATATAAATATCGGTTTTTTATTTAAAATAATTTAAATTATTAATTTATTTATATTAAAAATATATTTAGAGAAAATATATATTATTTATTTAACCTTTATATTTTCGTAATATAATAAGAAATAAAGAAATTTTAAAAATTAATTAATAAATACGAAAGTATTATCGTAATATATTTTCGTAATTGTATTTTTTAATATAAAACCTTTAATAATGAAATCGAATAAAATTAAATATTATAATTATTGTAAAATAAATAATAATTATAATTTTTCATATGGTTTATATCGTCGAGTTTTTATTTTAACGTAAATACTGTATTATTATATAATTTTTTATATTTTTATTTTTATTTTTAAAAAAATATATATGTTAAAACCGTTTTAAGGATTTATAAATTTTCGGATATCTATATAACTAATATTTGTATATTTTTCGTATTAAATCCTTTTAATATTTTTTAAAATTTATATTTTATTTAGTTTTTCGTTTTTTAGGAAATTATCGTTATATTATTAAATTTTTTAATATATATCGAAAAATAGTGCCCGAATTATTGTAATTTATTACGAACCTAAATACTTTTTTATAATAATATTAAAAATTATATAATTAATTTTAACTAATTTCTTTCGAAATTTGGTCGTTTATTTAAAATATTTATTTTATTATTCTTTAAATTCTTTTATAAATAATAACGAAATCGAAGTTCGTTAATTTTTTCGTATAACAAAATTATCGTTTTATAAGTTTTTTAATCGTAATAAATTAAATAAAATTTTAATAATCCGTATTAATTTTAATTTAATATAGGTTTCTTTTAAAAAATGCCTAAATTTTCGAAATACCATAATAATGGCTATAAATTCCGTATTTGGAATATCGTAATTAAATTCGGTTCCTTTTAATTTATACGAAAAAAATATAATAAGGTATAATTTATCTTAATTATTTTGTTATTTAATTATTACGTTTAATATGTAATTCGAAGTATCGGTTTTTAATTCAATAAGGTAATTTGGATCGTATATAATTAATATTAATTTGGTAATAATTATATTTTTAATATCTTGAAATACCTTTTTCGTATTTAGTATTTATTTAAAACTTTTTTAAAAATTTATTAAAAATATAATTATTTTATTAAAATTTCGAATAAATTTCTTATAATAATTAATAAATCCAAGGAATATTTATATATCCTTAATTATCGTTAATATTTATTATTTTATAATTATAACGATTTTCTTAAGGTTTATCTTAATATATCTTAAGATAATAATATGTTCCAGATATTCCACTTTTTATATATGAAATTAACTTTTTTTCCGCGTTAATAAATAATTTTGCATTTTGTAAAATTTAAAAAAACCTTATAAACGTATTTTGCGTATACTTTTTTTATTTTTAAAAAATAGGAATGTCGACGAGATAGCATATAACAACAATATCGAGGTATTTTCGTAATACGTAATTTATTATCTATTAAAAAATTACTAATATATTCGTAAATCTTATTAATATAATTAAATATTTAAATAATTTATATTTCCTTTTAAATGTTATTTTTTATTCGTATTTTTTTTAATTTTAATAAAATTATATTTATCTTGAAAATCGAATACTATAAACTATTTAATTTTATAAAATCGGTTTTTCAGTTTTGTAATTAAGGATAATAATATTTAATTTTTAACAGTAATATCGTTTAGTAATCGATAATTAATTACAAATCGCAATTTTTCGTTTTTTTAGTACAAAAAAATGAGGTTTTTTGTTAGTAATTTCGAAAGTCAAATTTATTCTTTGTATAACTGATTTTTATGTATTTTTAAAAAATACGTAATTTATTTCTGTTAAAACTATAAATGAGGTAAAGTTTCGTCGAAAATCCTTTTTAAAAATTATTTCATAATTTTATTCGCTATATTCTAATAAGTGTATATCGAATTCCTTTTTTAAAAGCTATTTATATCGGTAATATTATAATAATATTTTCATTAAAAATTCTGATTTTTGGGATTATTGTTATTATTTTAAATCGTTATTTAATTACTTTAATTTTGCTTTTATAATAATAACAATACGTTATATTTTTCCTTGATATTCGTTTTTTTTTATATTTTATCTTTATAGGTAATAAGATTTTTATCGTATTTTTATGCTTATATTCGTCGTCATTATCAATTAAATATTAAGATTTTAATTCTTTTTATTTATTAATAAGGAATAAAATAAACTTTACCAAGCCAAGTTTACCGTTAATCAAAACTCCGTATTAACATATTCATAATAATCTTAAGATTATATCGTAATTCATAAGTAAAATAATATCGAAATTAATTATTTAATGTTATCGTTAAATAAAAATCTCGAAATAATGAATTTTGCGTATAATCTTTCCGTTATTGTAAAAGAATTCCTAATTTTCGATATTTGTCGTTATATAAAATTTTAACTTATATTTCTATAGCAATTTAAATTTATTAATTATATTAAATATAACATAAATCTTACTTAAAGCTTTGCAATTTATTATTACAATATATTAATACGTTCTGATTTATATGTTTAAAATAATAAAATTATTAATGTTTTTTATCGTTGCGTTTAAAACCTTTTTTAAAAGGTTTTTTGATTTTTTTTAGATTTTGTTATCTTGCGGCTTTTTTATAAATAACTTTTTTCTTTTAACTTTTATTCGAATCTATCGAACCTTTTTTATATTTTTACGTTTAACGCGTTAAGCTGTTATATTTATCGTTATTGTCGACATATTATTCCTTTAAATTATATCAATTATTTTTAATTTTATTATAAGATTTTTCTTATCGAATAAATTTTTTTTTATGTTTGTAATAGCATTTTATTATGTGTCGTTTTAATTATCGTTCCAAAATTTTCCTATGAATTAACGTATTTTTTGATAGCTTTTTTTTCTTAAGGATTTATAATAAATACCAATTAAAAATAAAAATTTGTAATAATTTTCTGGTAATATTTTTTTACTATACGTTAAATTAATTTTTTTTTCATTTTACAATTATACTATTTACAATAATAAATGGGGTTTTTTATAGGTATTATTTTCTTTTGAGTTAGCTTTTTGCTTTGGCTAGTTATTGGATATTTCCTGGGGTTATAATTCGAAAATATCGATATTATTATTTATCGTCCTTATTATCTCCTATACGGTTTAGAAAGTCGAATCTCTTATAATATATATCGATAATTCGTTTATAGATATGTTGTTTTTATTTTTCGTAATCGGAATATTTTCGTCGTCGACAATGTATATTATGTATTTTGCCGTAGCGATCAAAGATTCCGGGATAGACTTTTTTTAATTTAAT
The DNA here is from genome assembly GCA_004154925.1 of Monosporascus cannonballus. Classification (NCBI taxonomy): domain Eukaryota; kingdom Fungi; phylum Ascomycota; class Sordariomycetes; order Xylariales; genus Monosporascus; species Monosporascus cannonballus. Next base: position 251,141 of record QJNS01000052.1, read on the forward strand.
TCTAATATTTGCGTAATTATTTTTATAATGCTTTTTATTATATTTGCGATATCTGTTAACTTAGGCTTTTGGTTTTTCGCATTTGTCGTTGAACTTTTTATTATAGGGGACTTAATATGTATTTAAGTCGAATTATATTAATGAGTTTATTTTTAATGTTTTAATATTTTTAGATTATTTTTTAGGTATAGGTTTTTAATAATTTTGACGGGTTTTTTTAAATGCCTTGTATTATATTACCTTATGTCTTATTTTATTGCAATTATAATACTTAATGTGGTTCTAGTTTCTTTTATACGTAATTCTTCATTTTATAGATTTTGGGTTTATGTTATAAAAAATATTATTACGTTAAAAAACATTAATATTAATTATATATTAAGGTTTATTATTATTATTTCGTTTAATACCTTTAATATGTTATATGTATTATCTATTATAAATCTTAATTATTATAACGATATAATTTAATAAATATTTAGGCCGATTAAATTTAAAAAAAATATCTTTTTCTAATTATTAAAAAATTTAATTATTAATAGTTTTTATTTTTAATTTAGCTTAACGATTAATTAAATTAACGTATTGCCGTTATTAAATATTAATCCTTTTTGATATAATTATTAGATTTATATTTCGGCTTTTATTTTTTTGTTTATTATTTCGAAAATTTTCGTTAATATTTATTCGAATTATTCGTAATTACTATACATTCGCATTATTTTTGGGTTTCGTTTTTCGGTTAGCAAAATAATATGTTTTTTTATAACAGGTTTAAATCAAATAGCTGTATTTCCGTTAAATCGTTTAATTACGAATTTAATTTAAATAATAAACGTAATAAATCGAATAAGAAAATATTTCAATCTATTCGGCATTAAATTAAAAACAATTATAACTTAGTTAAAGTTTTGTCGAAAGGTTTTAGTTTAAAAGTTTAAAAGTTTTCCCTAGTTTTGTATTAAAATTTAATTAAATAACCTGGCTTATTTAAAAACGTTTTCGAGTTTCGGGAGCTTTTTTTTTCTTTAGGTTTTTATAGGCGGTTTAAAAAAACGTCGTAAAATTATTATTATCTTTTCTATGTTAAAAAATACGTTTATTTATAACATTTAATTATCGAAAAACTTTTTTGTAAAAAATTAAGGTTTTTTTCGATTTTTATTTTAATATTCGGATAATTAAAAATTTGGTAAATAAATTATTTCGATTACTTATTAATAAATATAACATTAATTAATATTACTTGAAATTTAATAATATTATTAAATAAAGATTTATAAGGTATAATAACTAAAAGTTTAACTAATTATTAAATCTGAATTATACGGATTTATATAAATAGAAATATCGTCAAAATCTAAATAATAAATATAATAATTATATGATGTTTCATAATGCCAAAAATATTTGAAATAATAAATTATTATTTTCACCTAAAGTTTTTCAAATTATGGAAATAATAAATATATATATTTTCGTTTTGGTTTAAGGTATTCAAACGGTTTAAATCCTTAAGCTAATTAAGCCTTTTAAGCCCTTTTGCCGGCTTAAGGGGTTTAAGGTGTTTGGCACTTTGAGACCTTTAAGCCGGTTACGTGACTTCTTGGCAGTAGTCGGAGCTTATCTTTTTCGTGGCCCCGACCGTTCGCGAAAAAGCTAAGACCATTAGGTTATAATATAAAAAACCTTATAAACGCATTTTACGTATGTTTTTTTGGTTTCTGAAAAAATAAGAATGTCGTCGAAATAGCATATTACGAAAATATCAAGGTATTTTCGTAATACATAGTTTATTATTCGTTAAGAGGTTACTGGTACGTTCGTAAGTCCTATTAATATAATTAAATACTTAAATAATTCGTATTTCGTTTTAAACGTTATTTTTATTCGTATCCTTTTTTAATCTTAATTAGGTTATATTTATTTTTAAGATCGAATATTATAAATTATTTGGTTTCGTAAAGTCGGTTTTTTATTTCGGTAATTAAGGGTAATAATATTTAATTTTTAATAGGAACGTCGTTTAATTATTAATAGTTAACCATAAGTCGCAGTTTTTCGTTGTTTTTTGGGCACGAAGAACATAGGATGTCCTGCTAATGATTTCGAAAGTTAAATCCATTCTTTTTGTAACTGATTTTCTAGATATTCTTTAAAAATACGTAATTCGTTTTTATTAAGGTTATAAATAAGGTAAAATTTCGTCGAAAATTCTTTCTTAAGAATTATTTCATGGTCTTATTTGCTATATTTTGGTAATTTTATATCGAACTCCTTTTTAAAAAGCTGCTTATATTTATAATACGATCATAGCATATTAATTAGATTTTCTAATATTTTTAGGCTGCTGTTATTTTAAATCGTTATTTACTTGCTTTAATTTCGTTCTGATAATAATAACGATATGTCTTATTTTTCTTTAATACCAGTTTTTTTTTCTTATATTTTGTCCCTTTAGGTAATAAGGTTTCTGTTATATCTTTATACCTGTATTCGTCGCCATCCTCGATCGAATATTAAGATCTTAAGTTCTTTTTTTTCGTTTATTAATAAAGAGTAAAATGAATTTAATTTGGCCAGTTTTTCCGTTAATCAAATTCCGTATTAACGTATCCATAGTAATTTTAAGATTATATCGTAATTCCTAAATAAAACGATATCGAAATTAATTATTTGGTATCGTCCTTAGACAAAAACTTTGAAGTAATTATTTTCGCGTATAATTTTCTCGTTATTGTAAGTGAATTCGTAGCTTTCGATATTCGTTATTATATAAGGTTTTAACTTCTATCTTTATAATAATTTAAGCTTATTAACCATATTTAATATAATATAATTCCCGTTTAAAGTTTCGTAATCCATTATTGCGATATACTAATACATTTCGATTTGTATATCTAAAGTAATAAGGTTATTAACATTTTTTATCGTCGTATTTAAAGCTTTTTTCGAAAATTCCTTTTAATTTTTTTGGGTTTTGTTATTTTGCAGCTTTTTTATAAGTAATGTTTTTCTTTTAATTTTTTTCGAATTTATCGAACTGTATCTATATTTTTTGTTTAACGTATCAAGTTATTATATTTGTCGTTATTATTGGCGTATTATTCCTTCGAATTATATCAGTTATTTTGAATTTTATTATAATTTTTGTCTTATCGAATAAATTATTTTTTATATTTACGACTATATCCCATTATACGTCGTTTTAACTGTCGTTTTAAAAGCCTTTTATAAATTAATATATTTTTTCTTTAATTACTTTTTTTTTATAAAAATTTATAATAAATGCTAATTGAAAATAAAAATCTATAATAGTTTTTTTTGCAATATTTCTTTACTGTACGCTAAATTAACTTTTTTTTATTTGATAATCATATTATCCATAGCAAAAGAAAAGGTTTTTTTGCGGATATTATTTTTTTTTCGGATTAGCTTTTTGTTTCGGCCAATTATTAAATATCTTCTAGGGCTATGGTTCGAAAATGTCGATATTATTATTTATCGTTTTTATTATTTCCTATACCGTTTGGAAAATTAAATCCTTCGTAATATATATGGGTAATCCGTACGTAAATATATTATTTCCATTTTTCATAATTGGGATATTCTTGTCGTCGACAATATATAACGTATATTTTGCCGTATTAATCGGGAGTTCTGGGACAGATTTTTTCTATTTAATTCTGATATTTACGTAACTATCCTTATTATATTTCTTATTATGTTTATAATACCTATTAAACCAGCTTTTTGGCTTTTCGCATTTTTCGTCGAATTTCTTATCGTAATGGTCCCTGTTAGACCTTTCGTTATAAGGGACCTGGTATATACTTAGGCTAAATTATATTAATAAATTTGTTTTCATTTCTTTGATTTTCTTTATATTATTTTTAGGTATTAATTTTTAATCGTTTTAACGAGGCTTTTTAGATGCCTTATATTTTGTTACCTTATGTCCTATCTTGTTGTTATTGTAATATTTGATCTAGCTCTAGGTTTTCCTGTAAATGGCTTTTAGTTCTATAAGTCCTAGTTTCGTGCCGTAAAAAGTATTACTGCGGCGAAAAGTGTTAATATTGGCCGTATATCGGGGTTTGTTATTATTTTTTTTAGTACTTTTAGTACGCCATGTATATTGTCCGTCGTTAATTTTAACTGCTATAACGATATAATCCAACAAATAATTAGCCTAATCGAATTTAAAAACTTCCTTTTGTATTTTTTAAACCGCCGAAAAATTTAGCTATTAATATTTTTTATCCTTAATTCAATTTAGCTATTAGCTAAATTAACGTACTGCCGTAACTGGATATTAATTCTTTTTATCGTAACTATTAAATGTATATTTCGGTTTTTGTTTTTTCGTTTATTATTCCGAAAGGTTTCGTTAATACGTATTCGAATTATTCGTAATCGTTATAAATTTGCATTATTTTTAAGTTTCGTTTTTCGATTAACAGAGTAACGTATTTTTTTATAACGGGTTCGAATTAAATAATTACGTTTCCGGTAAATCGTCCGATTATAAATTTAATTCATATAATAAACGTAATAAATCGAATAAGAAAATATCTAAAATATATTCGGTATTAAATTAATAATAATTATAATTTAAGCGAAATTCCGTTAAAAAAATTCTGCTTTAAAAAATTTAAAAACTTTCTTTAATTTTTTAGTAAAATGTAGCTAATAACCTAGCTTATTCGAAAGGGTTTTTTAATTTCGGGGGCTTTTTTTTCCTAAAATTTCTTATAATCGGCTTAAAAGAACGTCGTAAGATTATTATTGTTTTTTTAAGCTAAAAAATGCGTTAGTTTATAGTATTTAATCGTCGAGGAACTTCTTTACGAAAAAAGCGAAGTTTTTCTTTTTTCTTTTCGGATTTTATTCCAGTATCCGAGTAATCGGAAATGTAATAAATAAGTTATTTAGGCTGCTTACTAGTAAACATAATATTAATCGATATTGTTTAAAGTTTGGCTGTATTATTAAATAAAAGCTTATAACGTATAACAGTTAAAAGAGTTTAATTAATTATTAAACTTTAATCGTACAGATTTATATTGGCTAAAATATCGTAGAAATTTAAGTAATAAACATAATAATTATATTACGTTTTATAATACTAAGGGTACTTTAAGTAACGAATTATTATTGCAAACTAAAATTATTTAAATTATGGAAATAATAAGCGTATATATTTTATTCCTGTTAGCTGGATTATCTCCAGTAAATTTATGATCCGGTTTACTGGCTCACCACCAGTGAGTTGGTGATCCATCACGTGACCTGCCCCACCGCGCACTTGTGGTTGGGTCATAACAGACCGTTTCTGGAGACCGTGGCTCGTTGGGCCATGACATCTGGGCAGTAGCTTACGTTTTTCAAGTTTCCCCGGGCATTCTTATACGTTACCAAACAGCCAACGATAGTAATTACTTTTAATAAGCTATTTCTAATAAGGCCAAGTTCAAAAACTTCCGCCCTATTTGCAAAACTGAATAAACAGGAATTTAACCACTTAATGCAATTACAGTTATTAGCGGGCCCGTATTTTATTTCCTTTTAAGGACAGTTTTAACTGCCTCGGAATCGTTCTGTCCCAGAAAGATGCCGGAAAAGTTCGAAAGGTTATTTATCCCTTTGCAAAAAAGGAAAATCCGTAAATAAATTGCCCCTGAGCTTAAAGAATAACCAAACTGGAAAGATCGTGCGCCTTAGGCAAAGTGTTACGACCTGACAAGCCACGGCCTTCAGGAACGGTCGTAACGGAGAAGGCCAAGAAAATTATGTAGATCAGGTTACGTGATGGATTATCAACTTACTGGTGGTGAGCCAGTGAGCCGGATTACCAACTTACTGGTGGTAAACCAGTAAGCCGGATTACTAACTTACGGGTGGTAATCCAGCTAATAAAATAAAGATATATACGCTTATTAATTTTATAATTTAAATAATTTTAATTTGCAATAATAATTTATTATTTAATATATTTTTGATATTACGAAACGTAATATCTTATTATATTTATTACTTAGATTCCCACGATATTTCTGTTAATATAAACCCGTTAATTTAAAGTTTAATAATTGGTTAAATTATTTAATTCGTTATACGTTATAAAATTTTATTTATTAATACCGTTTGATTTTAAGGAATATTTAATATTGTTAAAATATCGACCAGCATTTAAAAACCCCTTATTCAACAATTTTAGGCTCGAATTCGAAAGCTGGAAAAAAGTCCGACAATTTAAGGTTACGTTATTTGCTTAACCTTTTTTCGCCCGTATAAAACCTAAAAAGCCGGAGCCTTATAATGGAAAAAGTAATTTTTAAACTTTTTTAATATAGATATAAATTTACTTTTATTTTTTAAACCTTAATAATTTAGCGGATATGGTTTTAATAATAAGCATATGCCTAATAGGTAATACGGTTAATTAGTTTAAGCTTATTATAAGAAATTTCCTAAAAATAAAAAAGCCGGATAAAAAAATTTTATTAATAAGATGTTTTCACTTTATATTAATTTTGAAAATAAAGTACGCGATAATTTTGGAAATCCGGATAAAGAATAATTTGCGACCTAATAATTTTTATAACTTAGATAAAAAAAACTTATATCTAAGTATGCCGTAATCTTTAAAAGTTTTACGGTTAAGGCCGGATAAGAAAATAACGAGGCCGAGGTTTTTATCGACATATTTTATAAAGGGTTAAAAGATAATATAAAAAATAAAATTATTCGGATTAAATAATTAATTACTTTGGACCGGTATATTATAAAGGTAATTAAAATTAATAATCGATAATTTAAAAAATGACAAAAAAAAGATAATATGTTTTACGTTTAAAATATAATAAGTTTAACCAGGGGAAAAAACGAAACGTACCTTTTACTTTTTACGGAACGGCGTTAGAACTTATGGAACTTGGCGTTATCTACAAATAAGATTAGAGCCAGATTAAATATTTTAATTATGGCAAAATAGAACATAAGGCTTACAAATATAAAAAGCCTAAAAAACCACGGTAAAATAACTGGACCCCTATATTGGAAAAATAATTTAGGAATAATTAAGGAAATAATAATAAAGTTATTAATATGATCCAAGCTAAGTATATATCAGGTTTACGATAAAAAGTTTAACCGGGATTATTACGATAAGAAATTCGACGAAAAATACGAAAAACCAGAAGGCTAGCTTAGCAAATATCGCGGACATAGTAAAAAATATTATAAGGATAATTATACGAATATCGGGATTAGATAAAGAACTTTGCCCCGGAATACCTAATCGATACGGCAGAATATACGCCATATATTGTTAACGACGAAAATATCCCGATTACGAAAAATAAAAATAACATATTTATATACAAATTACCCGTATATATTACGAAGGATTTAACGTTTTAAACCGTACCGGGCATAATAAAAATAATAAGTAATAATATCGACAGTTTAAAATTATAACTTTAATAGATATCTAGTAATTGGCCGAAATAAAAAATTAATTTAAAAAAAATAATGCCCGTAAAAAAATCTTTTTTGTTATTATAAAAAGTATAATTATTAAACGGAAAAGGAATAAATCCAGTATACGGTAAAAAAACATTATTAAAAAATTATTACAGATTTTTATTTTTAATTGGTATTTATTATAAATCCTTAAAAAACGTTATTAAGAAAGAAATAGGTTAATTTATAAAAGAATTTTAAAATAATAACCAAAACGACATATAATAGGATATAATTGCAAACATAAGAAAATAATTTATTCGATAAAAAAAACCTGGAAAAAAATTTAAAAGTAATTAATATAACTTAAAGGAATAATATGCCGGTAATAATAATAAATATAACAGCTTAACGCGTTAAATAAAAAAATATAAATAAAGTTTAACAAATTCGAATAGGAATTAAAAAAAAAGTTATTTATAAAAAAGCCGCAAAATAACAAAACTTAAAAAAATTAAAAGGAACTTTTAAAAAAAGCTTTAAACGCAACGATAAAAAACATTAACGATTTTATTACTTTGGAAATATGAATTAGAACGTATTAATATACCGTAATAATAAATTACGGAATTTTAGGCGGAAATTATATTTAACTAAATATGGTTAATAAGCTTAAATTACCATAAAGATATAAGTTAAAACCTTATATAACAACAAATATTAAAGGTTAAGAATTCGCTTACGATAACGGAAAAATTATACGCGAAATTAATTATTTCGAGATTTTTATTTAAAGATAATACCAACCGGTTAATTTCGATATCGTTTTATTTAAGAATTACGATATAATCTTAGGGTTATTATGGATACGCCAATACGGAACTTTAATTAATAGCGGAATTGGCCAAATAAAATTTATTTTACTTTCTGTTAATAAACAAAAAAAATTAAACTTTTAATATTCAATTAATAATAGCAACAAATATAGATATAAGGATATAATAAATACCTTATTATCTAAAAAATAAAATATAAGAAAAAAATAAATATCAAAAAAGTACGATATATCGTTATTATTATTAAAATAAAATTAAAATAATTAAATAACGGTTTAAAATAAGAATAATAACCTAAGAAATTAAAAAATTTAATTAATATATTATTAAAATATCATAAATACGAATAGTTTTTCAAAAAGGAACTCGATACGAAATTACCGGAACATAACGAATAAGATTATGAAATAATCCTTAAAAAAGGATTTTCGATAATGTTTTACATTATTTATAACCTTAATAAAAACGAATTACGTACTTTCAGAAAATATCTGGGAAATCGGCTATAAAAAAATGGATTTAATTTTCGAAATTATAAGTAAAATACCTTATGTTTTTCGTATTAAAAAAATAAAAATTGCGATTTATAATTAACTATCGATAATTAAACGATATTATTATTAAAAATTAAATATTATTACCCTTAATTACGGAAATAAAAAACCGATTTTACGGAACCAAATAGTTTATAATATTTAATTTTAAAAATAAATAAAACTTTATTAAAATTAAAAAAACATAAATAAAAAACAACTTTTAAAACGAAATACAGATTATTTAAGTATTTGATTATATTAATAAGATTTATAAACGTATTAATAATTTTCCAGCAAATTATTAATTACGTATTACAAAAATATCTTAATATTTTCGTTACTTATTGTTTTAATAATATTTTTATCTTTTCGGAAATAAAAACAATATATGCAAAATACATTTATAAAATTCTTCAAATTTTATAAAACACAAAATTACTTATTAACGTAAAAGAAAATTAATTTTATATATAAAAAACAAAATATCTAAAATATATTGTTATTTTAAAACATATTAAAATAAATTTTAAGAAAATTATTATAATTATAAAATAACAAACATTAATAATAATTAAGAAAATATAAATATTTTTTAAATTTGCTAATTATTATAGAAAATTTATTCGAAATTTTAGCAAAATAATTATACTTTTAATAAATTTTACGAAAAAAAAGAATTTAAATAAATTCCAAATACGGAAAAAGCATTTTAAGATATTAAAAATATAATTACTAACAAATTAATATTAATTATATACGATTTAAACCGTTTCGTTAAACTAAAAACCGATATTTCGGATTACGCGTTAAACGTAATAATCGGATAACGAAATAATTAAGGCAAATTATGCCTTATTATATTTTTTTCATATAAATTAAAAACAGCCGAATTTAATTACGGCATTCCAAATAAAAAATTTATAATTATTATTATGGTATTTCGAAAATTTAAGTACTTTTTAAAAAGAAATCTATATTAAATTAAGGTTTATACGGATTATCAAAATTTTACCCGATTAATTACGACTAGGGAACTTATAGGATAATAATTAAAATATATAAAAAAATTAACGAATTTCGATTTTATTATTATTTACAAAAAAAAATCAAAAAACGGCAAAACAAATATTTTAAGCAAGTAATTAAATTTCGAAAAAAGTTAATTAAAATTAATTATATAATTTTCGATATTATTATAAAAAAACATTTATGTTTACGATAAGTTACGATAATTCGGATAATATCTTTTAATATATACCAAAGGATTTAATAATATAATAATAATTTTTTAAAAAATTAAAAAACGGATAAAATATAAATTCTAGAAAAATATTAAAAAGATTTAATACAAAAAATATATAAACATTAATTATACGGATATCCAGGAATTTACATAACCTTAAAACATATTTAACGTATATATTCTTTTTTTAAAATAAAATTAATAACATAAAATTTTATACGGCAATATAATATTTATGCTAAAACAAAAATTCGATAATATAAACCATATAAAAAATTATAACTATTACTAATTATAAAATAATTATAATATTTAATTACATTTAACTTTATTATTAAATTTTTTATATTTAAAAATTCAGTTACGGAAATATATTACGATAATATTTTCGTAATCGTCGACCGATTTACGAAATCTTCTTATTTCTTATTATATTATAAAGATATAAATACCGAATAATTAGCATATATTTTTTTAAATTTTAACAAAGCTTAATAATATAAATCGGCTTAAATCATAAGTTATTTAGCGTATTTAAACTTTAAACAGATAAATAAATAAAACAAATAAATTAAATTTTGGAAATTTACTTATAATATTATATTAATTATAAATAAATTAATTAAATTAAAAAATTACTAATCGTTTAATTAGCTTATAATATTAACTATTACGAAAATATTAAAATAATATTTACAAACGTAAATTTTAATTTTATTTTAAAAGTTTATACAAAAATACGCGATAATAGTCCAATTAATATTAAAATAATTCTTATATTAAAATAATTATAATAATTATATTAAAAAATAAAATTAAAATTAAAATTCGTACGAAATTAAATAACTAAATATTATAATTAAAAAAAATTAAAAGGATTAATTTTCGAAAAAAAGGAAATAGTTTTTTTATTATAGAAAATATTTAAATAAAACAACCTAATAAAAATTTCGATTTTTAATATATCGGTTTATATAAAATTACTAAAAAAAATTTAAAAAATAATTATTAATTAAAGCTTTTACCAAAAGTTAAATTCTATTTAATCTTTTATATTTCCTTATTTAAATTAATAACGAATATAATTAAAGTGTATACGGTATAAAACGACGTAAAAATAAAAAACGAATAAATATACAAAATGGAAAAAATATTTAATATTCAAAAATAAAACGGATTTACTTAATACCTGATTAAATAAAAAAAATATCCAAATTCCGAAAATACCTGGGAACCCGCCAAAAATCTTATTAGCGCTTAACGCCTATTAAAAACTTTCCATTAATAACGGCGGAACCACCCGAAATAATAATATTCTAGTTTATAAGATCTAAGGAAAAAAATCCTTGGTTTACCGTATTTTAATTTTAATTGCGTAAAATCGTTAAAATCGTTTAAAAATTAAAAGATACAATTAATAAGTTTCGCACCCTAAGATTAATAATATTGGCGCTAACGACGTATGCGAAAAAAACGTATAAAGGCTTTAAATAAAGATTTTTCGGCCGTTAACTCTTTTTTTTTAATCTTTTCGATTTTGTAATATGGCGATTAATTATGGAAATAAGGATTTTTATCCCGTTATACGAACGATCTTAACGGACATATTCCTTATAACGAAAAACCTTATTTATTATTTGGTAATTAAACTGCCGAATAAAATAAAAAAACAAAGCATCGCGTTAAAACTTTCGAATTTAATTAAATTAACCAAGGCAAATTATTATTCGGATTTACGAAAACGACATTTAGATATACCGGAAGATATGTTGAAAATATGGCGGAAAAACTTATTAAAAAAAAAGAAATCTTAAAGGTAAAATTTTCGGAAAAAGGAGATCGTATTACGACTTAACAAATTACGGCCTCCAGGAACGGTCGTAACGGAAAAGGCCAAAAAAATTATGTGGATTAAGTTACGTAATGGATTACCAACTTACTGGTAGTAAGCCAGTAAACCGGATCATTAACTTATTAGTGGTAAGCCAATAAGCCGGATTATTAATTTATTGGTAGTAATCCAGCTAATAGAACAAAAATATATACGTTTATTAATTCCATAATTTAAATAATTTTAGTTTGCAATAATAATTTATTATCCAAGGCACCTTTGGCATTATAAAACGTAATATCTTATTATATTTATTGCTTAGATTCCCACGATACTCCTGCCAACATAAACCCGTCGACTTAAGGTTTAATAGTTGGTTAAACCGCCTAGCTCGTCACACAAAGCTAATTTTATTATCGGTATAAAGTAACAGATAATAACTATTATCTGGCCAAACGAAAACTTTTAGAAAACTAAGAAATTAATTTAAGTTAAAATAACTTAATTCATCCAGCGTTAATAAAGTCGTTTGCGGTAGAATCTTAAGCAGTCGACGATAATAAAAATGGCGGTCCCGGGGGAATCTGCCTTCCATCTTGTCCCTAAAAGCTTTCAGTATTTCCAATCTTTGTGTGACGGCTAGGCGGTTTAACCAACTATTAAACCTAAGTCGTACGGGTTTATGTTGGCAGAAGTATCGTGGGAATCTAAGCAATAGATATAGGAACGTATCACGTCTCGTAATACCAAGGGTGCCTTGGGTAACGAAATATTATTGCAAATTAAAGCTATTTAGATTATGAAATTAATAAACGTATATATCTTTGTTTTGGCTTAAGGTATTTAAGCGGTTTAAACCCTTAAGCCTTTTGAGCCCTTTAAGCCCTTCTGCTGGCTTAAAGGTCTTAAGGTGCTTGGCACCTTAAAACCTTTAAGCCAGTTACGTAACGTCTTGGCTTGGGTCGGAATTAACCCCTTCGTAATTCCGACCGTTTGAAAAAAAGCTAAGACCGTTAAGTTATAACACGATCTCCCTTTTTCCAGGATTTTTATCCCTAAAAATCAAATTATTTATTTGTTAATTTTAATAAGTAACCTTCCTTTTTACATACTTATTATATTAGGCCAAATCGAAAAATCTCGTTCCCGTAAACGTATTAACACTTTAATTCTTTTAAAACGTATCAAACGTTTTGGTTTCAAAATACCCTTTTGTTTTCGTTACGAAAAGGAAAATACGGAATACAAAATAATTCGAAGGTTTTTAAAATATACGCAATATATTTATTATAAGGGTCCTTATAACGTTTTTGGTTTTTCGGAGGTCGAATATCAAAAACTTTTTAATAAGGAGGACCGTTTAAAACATAAAAAGGAATAAATTCGTAAAATGCTGCGTACCGCCACCAATAAGCTAAATTATGTATAAAAACAAAGGCGGTTGTTTCGTCGCCATGGTATAGAAATGTTTCGTCGCAATATTTAGGATACGGAAGTTATGGAGGAATTTAAGCGTTTCGAAAAAAAACAGGAACAATTAAAAGCCGCCATTACGGCTACCACGTTAACGTAGGTTACAGCCAATTATCCCGACATCTCGGTTACTAACTGGTTAACTTTTAACTAGGATGCGCCCGTCGTTATTAATAAAAGTTCTTCAATAAGCGTTAGGCGCTAATAAAGTTCTTAGCAAGTTTTTAGATATTTTCGGAATCCGGATGTTTTTTTTATTTAATCAAATATTAAGTAAATCCGTTATATTTTCGCATATTAAGTATTTTTTTTATTTCGTATATTTATTTATCTTTTATTTTTACGTCGTTTTATACCGTATATACCTTAATTATATTTATTATTAATTCTAATAAAAAAATATAAAATATTACATAAAATTTAACTTTTAATAAAAATTCCAATTAATAATTATTTTTTAAAAATTTTTAATAATTTTATATAGGCCGATATATTTAAAATCGAATTTTTTATTAAGTTATTTTATTTAAATATTTTTTATAATAAAAAGAACTATTTCCCCTTTTTCGAAAATTAATTTTTTTAATTTTTTTTAATTATAATATTTATTTATTTAATTTCGTACAAAGTTTATTTTTATTTTTATTTTTTTAATATAATTATCGTAATTATTTCAACGTACGGATTATTTTAATATTAATTAGATTATTATCGCGCGTTTTTTTATAAATTTTTAAAATAAAATCAAAATTTACGTTTACAAATATTATCTTAATATTTTTATAATAATTAATATTATAAGTTAATTATGCAATTAATAATTTCTTAATTTAATTATTTTATTTATAATTAATATAATATCGTAAATAAACTTTTAAAATTTAATTTATTTATTCTATTTATTTATTTATTTAAAATTTAAATACGTTAAATAACTTATAATTTAAGTCGATTTATGCCATAAAACCTTGTTAAAATTTAAATACAAATATCGATCCTTTATTTAATATAATTTTTATTAATAATCCGTAGATATAAAAAATATATTTAAAAAAAATATATATTAATTATTCGGTATTTATGTTTTCGTAATATAGTAAAAAATAAAAAGATTTCGTAAATCGATTAACAATTACAAAAATATTATCGTAATATATTTTTATAACTGGATTTTTTGATATAAAAAATTTAATAATAAAGTCGAATATAATTAAATATTATAATTGTTTTATAATTAATAATAGCTGTAATTTTTCGTATAACTTATATTATTAAACTTTTACTTTAATATAAATATTATATTGCCATATAACTTTTAATATTATTAATTTTATTTTAAAAAAAATATATACGTTAAAATTATTTTAAGATTTTGTAAATCCCTAAATATTTGTATAATTAATATTTGTATATTTCCCGTATTAAACTTTTTTAATATTTTCCTAAAATTTATATCTTATTTATTTTTTGGTTTTTTAAAAAATTATTATTATATTATTAAATTTTCTAATATATATTATAAAGTATTTTCCAAATTGTCGTAATTTATTATAAGCGTAAATATCTTTTTATAATAATATCAAAAATTATATAACTAATTTTAATTAATTTTTTTCGATATTTAATTATTTGTTTAAAATATTTGCTTTATTATTTTTTGATTTTCTTTTTATAAATAATAATAAAATCGAAATTTGCCAATTTTTCCGCGTAATAAAATTATTATTTTATAAATTCTTTGGTTGTAATAAATTAAGTAAAATTTTAATAATCCGTATAAATCTTAATTTAATATAAATTTCCTTTTAAAAAATGCCTAAATTTTCGAAATACCATAATAATAATTATAAATTTTTTATTTGGAATACCGCAATTAAATTCGGCTTTTTTTAATTTATACGAAAAGAATATAATAAAATATAATTTGCCTTAATTATTTCGTTATCCGATTATTACGTTTAACGTATAATCCGAAATATTAATTTTTAATTTAATAAAATGGTTTAAATTATATATAATTAGCACTAACTTATTAATAATTATATTTTTAATATTTTAAAATGTTTTTTCCGTATTTAACGTTTATTTAAATTCTTTTTTTTATAAAATTTATTAAAAATATAATTATTTTGCTAAAATTTCGAATAAACTTCCTGTAATAATTAGCGAATTCAAAAAATACTTATATTTTTTTAATTATCGTTAATATTTATTGTTCTGTAATTACAATAATTTTCTTAAAGTTTATTTTAATATATCCTAAAATAATAATATATTTTAAATATTTTATTTTTTATATATGGAATTAATTTTTTTCTGTATTAACAAATAATTTCGCATTTTATAAAATTTAAAAAACCTTATAAATATATCTTATGTATATTTTTTTTATTTCCGATAAAATAAGAATATCGTCGAGATAGTAAATAATAAAAATATTAAAGTATTTTTGTAATACGTAATTAATTATTTGTTAAAAAGTTATTAATACGTTCGTAAATCTTATTAATATAACCAAATATTTAAATAATCCGTATTTCGTTTTAAAGGTTATTTTTTATTCGTATCCTTTTTTAACCTTAATAAAATTATATCCATTTTTGAAATTAAAAATTATAAATTATTTAATTCCGTAAAATTAATTTTTCATTTCTGTAATTATAGATAATAATATTTAATTTTTAATAATAACGTTATTTAATTATTAATAATTAATTATAAGTCGCAATTTTTAATTTTTTTTAAGTACGAAAAATATCAGGTATTTTGCCAGTGATTTCGAAAATTAAATTTATCTTTTTTATAGCCGATTTTCTATGTATTTTCTGAAAATACGTAATTTATCTTTATTAAGATTATAGATAAGGTAAAACTTTATCGAAAAATTTTTTTAAAAAATTATTTCATAATTTTATTTGCTATTTTTTAATAATTTTATATCTAGTTTTTTCTTAAAAAATTATTCGTATTTATGGTATTATAATAACATATTAATTAAATTTTTAATTTTTCGGATTATTATTCGTATTATTTTAAATCGTTATTTAATTACTTTAGTTTTGTTTTAATAATAATAACGATACGTTATATTTTTATACTTATTTTTTTTATATTTTATTCCTTTAAATAATAAAGTATTTATTATATTCTTATACTTATATTTATCGTTATTATGGATCGAATATTAAGATTTTAATTTTCTTTTTTACTTATTAATAAGGAATAAAACGAACTTTACCTGGCCAGTTCCGCCGTTAATTAAAATTCCGTATTAGCATATTTATGGTAATCCTAAGATTATATCATAATTCCCGAATAGAACGATATCAAAATTAATTATTTAATATTATCTTTAAATAAAAATTTCAAAATAATTAATTTCGCGTATAATTTTTCCGTTATTATAAGCAAATTCTTAACTTTCGGTATTTATCGTTATATAAAGTTCTAATTTATATCTTTATAATAATTTAATTTTATTAACCATATCCGGTATAATATAATTTCCGCCCAAAGTTCCATAATCCATTATTGCAATATATTAATATATTTCAATTCGCATTTTTAAAATAATAAGGTCGTTAACGTTTCCTATTATCGCGTTTAAAGCCTTTTTTAGGAATTCTTTTTAATTTTTCTAAGTTTTATTATTTTGCGGCTTTTTTGTAAATAACCTTTTTTTTTAATTTTTATTTAAATTTATTAAGTTTTGCTTATGTTTTTTCGTTTAACGCATTAAGCTGTTATATTTGTCGTTATTATCGGCGTACTGTTCCTTTAAGCTGTAATAATTATTTTTGGCTTTTTTGTAATTTTTCTCCTTATCGAATAAATTTTTTTTTTATATTTATAATTACATCCTATTATACGTTATTTTGGTTATTATTCCAGAGATTTCTTATAAATTAACGTATTTTTTCCTTAATAACCTTTTTTTCGTAAGGATTTATAATAAATACTAATTAAAAATAGAAATCCGTAATAATTTTTTAATAATGCTTTTTTACCGTACGTTAAATTAACTTTTTTTCCGTTTAGTAATCGTATTATTTATAATAATAAAAAAGGTTTTCCTATAGATATTATTTTTTTAAGTTAATTTTTTGTTTTGGCTGATTGTTAAATATTTCCTGGGGTTATAATTCGAAATTATCGATATTATTATTTATTATTTTTGTTATACCCGGTACGGTTTAAAAAGTCGAATCCCTTATAATATATTCGGATAATTCGTATATAAATATATTATTTCCATTTTTCGTAATCGGGATATTTTCGTTATTAATAATATATGGCATACATTTTATTATATCGATCAAGTATTCCGGGATAAATTTTTTCTGTCCAATTCTGGTATTCGCGTAATTATCCTTATAACGCTTTTTGCCGTACTCGTAATGCCTATTAAGCTAGCTTTTTGGCTTCTTATATCCTTCGTCGAATCTCTTATTATAGTAGTCCTTATTAAACTTCTTGCTATAGGCCTAATTCGTATTTGGCTTGGATTATGTTAATAACTTTGTTATTATTTCCTTAATTATTCCTAAATTATTTTTCTAGTATAAGGGTCCAGTTATTTTATTATGGCTTTTTAGGTTTTTTATATTTATAGGCTTTATGTCCCATTTTGCCGTAATTAAAATATTTAATTTCGCTTTAATTTTATCTATGGGTAACATGAAGTTCCATAAATCCTGGCGCCGTTCCATAAAAAGTAAGGGATATATTTCGTTTTTTCCTTTAATTGGACTTATATCCCAAATATAAAATATATTATTTTTTTTCTTATTGTTTTTTAAATAATTAATTATTAATCTTAATTACCTTTATAATATACCGATTTGAGGTAATTAATTATTTAATCCGAATAATTTTATTTTTTATATCGTTTTTTAACCTTTTATAAAACATATCAATAAGGGCGTCGGCTTTGTTATTTCTTTATTTTGCTTTAACTGCAAAACTTTTAAAAATTACGGCGTATTTGGATATAAGTTTTTTCTATCGGAATTATAAGAATTATTAAGCCGTTAATCGTTTTTTATCCGGATTACCGAAATTATTACGCACTTTATTTTCGAAATTGGTATAAGTTAAAAAAATTTTATTAATAAAATCCTTTTTATTTATTTCTTTTATTTTTAAAAAGTTTTTTATAATAAATTTAAATTCATTAACCGTATTTCCTATTAAATATATTTCTATTACTAGGATTATATCCGCTGGATTATTTAAGTTTAAAAAGCGAAAATAAATTCGTGCCGAAATTAAAAAAATCTAAAAATTGTTTTTTCTATCGTAGGGTTTTAATTTCTTTGGCTTTATACGGACGAAAAAGGGTTAGGCCGGCGTAGCCCTAAGTTATCAAATTTCTTTTTCCAATTCCCGAATTCGAGCTTAAAACTGTTAAATAGGGGTTTTCTAAATATTAATTAACATTTTGACAATATTAAGTATTGCTTAAAGTCTAACGGTACTATTAAATAATAGCTTGTAACGTATAACGGCTAAGCGGTTTAACCAATTATTAAACCTAAGTCGTACGGGTTTATATTAATAGAAATATTTTAGGAATTTAAATAATAGATATAGGAACGTATTACGTCTCGTAATACCAAAGGTACCTTAGGTAACGAAATGTTATTGCAAATTAAAACTATTTAAACTATGGAATTAATAAACGTATATATCCTTATCTTGGCTCAAGGTGTTTAAGCGGCTTAAACCCTTAAGCCTTTTGAGCCCTTTGAGCCCTCCTGCTGGCTTAAGGGGCTCAAGGTATTTGGCACCTTGAAACCTTTGAGCCAGTCACGTAACGTCTTGGCTTGGGTCGGAGCTGACCCCTTCGTGGTTCCAACCGTTTAAAAAGAAGCCAAGACCGTTAGGTCATAACACTTTGGCTGATTTACCGCGTACTCCATATTACCGGGTCGACGGCTCTTCGACAAGCCTTTACCTGAGTTCGGTTTCTTTGGTCCGTGCCGGGGCCGGGTTCGTTTTTGCTTGTGACTTGCAATATAAGAGCAAGGCTTACCAAAATTGGTGCAACCCCCATATCCAGATTAGGTTCCATTGCTTTTGGCCTGGAATAAATAAAGACCATCAATGTAAGTATTTGGTGCTCTACAAAAGATAATGAATGAATTAAGCAGAGGCACACCTTGGATGAACGACATCTGTCGCAAGCAGAATGTCTCCAACGGCTGCCACCTGCGGAACCACCAGCACAGTTCTGGAATATTGCCGGCTAGTTTCGTTCGGCAAAGGAGAGCGTGCCAAACATAGGTAGGTGAGCCTGATTTGGGCAATAGAGTCCTCCTCTCGAAATACGACTCAGAACCTCATAGATGGTAACAGTTCGCTCAGCTTCAAAAGCACAGGTCAGTTCAAACGTGCGAGGACCTTGCCTCCCAATTAGCATAGGCACAGTCCCAATAACTTGTTAACAGTCCTTTATGTGCGTGATAGTAAAGGGTAATGCCATGCCCCGCCAGCATGATCTCTTCTAGTCTATTATAGGGTAATAGAAGTCTAACACCTAGTCATAACACCAGAAACTAACACCTAAATCCACCGAAGGCTTCATACCGAATCCAGCTATCACAAAAAGATAGTAAATCAGGAAAATAGGACCTGAATAAATAAAACAATTCTAAAAAAGACTGAGGTGTCCTTATGTAATTATCCTTCGAAATTAACAGGCTATTTCCCCGAGAAGTAGTTAGACCTTTTACTTAAAAGCGCGCGAATTTCTGTGTCAATGACCTGCAGTCTCCTTATTCAAAGAGAATGTCTTAGGGAGCAAGTTGCCACAGGCAGCTTTACCATGAACCACAGGGGTATAAATACCCCGCGAAGAATCTACTCAGTGTACCCCGCATCCGCAGCCATTCCATCCCCAAAGAAAACCTCCCAAGTCAAGAGCAAACCACGTCTACCGATTCAACGTCCCCAGATAGGGATGGCAACGGCATCTACAGAGGGCAAAGGCGTCCCCAGCGACGGGGTTGGAACCTTTGTCGGCCACGATGAAAAGTGATCATATCCGGAACCTGCAATAACTGTGCATGGATACTAGGACGCTAACTCGTGGTTTATAGGCTTCTTGCCAGCGGAAACCTTTCAGACGTGGAGATCCGATGCCGCGATAAATCTTGGAAACTGCATAAACTCATCCTGAGCAGCCGCTGCACATGGTTTGACAAAGCATTGAACGGCAAATTCATGGTATGGAAGATATTTTAGAGGGGAGATCATTTAAAAGCTGACCACGGATTCAGGAAGCCAGCAGCGGTGTGGTGACGATAGAGAACTTTGAGCCAGACAGAGTCTACCAAATGATCCAGTTCATCTACACCGGGAGTAAGCGCAACGATGCTCTACGCATCAAACGTGTGGGAACACTGACACTTCTGTAGGGTTGCCTTGTTCCGATCCCGATGACAAACAATTTCTCCCTCTGATCTATCTCTACGAACTCGGAGACTACTTCGTGTTGCCGGAGCTTTGTGAGATCACCCTCGTGCAACTGAAGGCTAAACTCGATGTAGCCGCTCGGCTCCTCCAACTCGCGAAGCTCGACAATGGGTATAGGGATAGCGATGGGTATTGGAGAGATGATGAGTATGGGGCTGTGAATGTGACGGATGAACAGAAGACTACGGCTGCGCAGCACTGCAAGGGCTTCTATGAAGCGGTCTTGTATGTGTACACACACGATATCTTGTCTGAGCTCCAGCCATTACGCAAACCACTGATCAGCTTCTTCTCAAAGACGGCACTCTACCACATGGACACCGCAGCTAAAGGGATGGAAGTGTTGACGGGAGTTCCTCGTTTTACAATCGACGTCCTGATGAGCGGCGGTTTAGCCATCGGCCTTACTCATATGCGCTACCCCTCCGCCTGTCGTGAATGCAGAAACAGCCTGTCATCGCAGGTTGATCACGTCTATGAGAAGATGGGTCTGGAAGGAGGGCGTGGTAAATTCTACGTGGAGGCTTACTGCAATTCCTGTGCGGCAAAAGTCTCCTAGGGCTCGAGATGTCAGAATTGTTCGGATTAGGGGTGCGGGGCGGTGTCTGGGGTAAGATCATTTTGCTGGATGGCTTCCACGGCCTGGGATGATGTAGAAACATTGTTGGTTTTCTCCTGCGTTTAGACTCAGCACCGAAGTTTCCCGTCAGACTGTCAGGTGCCAAGGTGCGACCCCCTTTCCGGGGCCCAGCGCCCTACCAGTGTGGCTCCAGTTTGTGTATATATAGGGGGGCTTCGCCCCCGAGTAATTAAAAAAGGGCAGGTATTAATAATTATCTATTTACTATCCATGCTATGAATTACCTGCTAGGCTGCTTTTTTTACCTTTTACTCCGTATTTTACCATTTTCCCTGACATATTAATACCTTTACCTATTTGTACGGACCGTTAGGCAGAAGATAATCTACAGCGACCAACAAACGAAAATACTGTAAGATGGCAAAATACGGAACAATTTTTACGTAGGCTATAACAAGCCATTTGGAAAACTCCCAGACGATAAGGCTAGGAATACCCCCCGAATTACCGGCTTTAGATCGAATCCCAGAAATTATCGTTATACTGTCGGAGAAAAAACTGGATCGCAAAATTTAAAAAAAGAAAAAACAAATAAGGTTACAAAAGAAATAATAATATTTGGTAATTTTTTAAAAAAAAGAAAACCCCCGCCCTTTAAGTTAAATAATATTAACACGGCAAATTACGATAAATTTGCGAAATAAAGCCGTAATAAAGAACAATTTAGATTATTATTACTTAATTTGCAGTATAAAGAATTTTTTCGGATAAAATTAACGAAATTTCTTATTAATTTAAAAACCCGTTTTACGTTATTAACGGCAAACTTTATTATAAATATAACGAAAATAATATACGTTAATATTTGTTTCGAAAATTCGTACGCTAAATAATAATTGAAATTTTTAATTATAAAAAAAATAATAACCCGAAATTATTAACGTAATAAAAATTTAAAGCCTAATTAAAAAGTAATATCGGAAATAAAAAAACCCGTAACCTTATTATTTATATTAAATTAATAAAATTATAATAACAATTCGAAAAAAAATTTTAACTTTTTTAAATCTATATAAGGTAATAAAAATAAAAAACCTTAACGATTTTCTAAAAAGGGTAAAGATAATACGATTATTAATTAAATTTATCCTTAAATTATATAGCGAAATTATTAAAAGTATTATACCGGAAACGAAATAAAAACTAATAACGAAAGCGTAATAACCCAAACTTATCCTAATTACCTTATACGAAACGAATTCGGCCAGGAAAAAGGAAATAAAAAAATAAAAAGGGCTATACCGGCTTACGGCTAAAACCAAAATAAGTACGTAACGGCGAACCGTCGGCCCCCCGGCCTTACCGGCCTTACCGTTTTAATTAAAAAAGAAATTAATACGGAATTTATTTCGAATTAAATAAAATAACGTAAAAAATTTACAGATTTTTTATAATATTTTTATTACGGAAAAAAAGATATATAAAACCTAATTATCCCGAAATAAAATGTTTCCGGTATAAAATGTTTGGATATTAAGTAAAAAGTTATTCGCAAAATAATAATAATATCCTTATTAAAGTAAACGAAATATTATTTAACGCATAAAAAACCTAAATTACAAAATAAGGACGTTTAGCTTTTTAGCCCAAATTTAAAATAACAGTACGGTTTCGAATTAAAAAAGTGGGTAACGTATAAGGACTTAATAAAAGGTAATAATAATTACGATTTAATATAAAAAAAGTTATTTTTAAAATTAACGGTTTAAGGATTAAAAGAAAAAATAATAATAATAAATATTTTCGTAACAAAAATATCGTTAAAAAAATTTAATATATTATTCGAAATAAAAAACGATTAAGAAATAAAACAGAAAATACGAAATAACTTTTACGTCCTAAAAAACCTCCAGGGATATAATGTAATTCTGGGGCTTTTTAGGGCAATATTATTAATCCGGATTTAGATATTTAAAAAAAAATCATAATATTTTCGGCTAAAAAAAAGATATTACCTTAGTTATTACGAAAAAGGAAATATAAAAGGCGGCGAAAAAATCTAAAGGCATGACGGCCTTAATGTTAACGGACGTATTAAAAATACAATATGCAAATAGTTAAAAAAAAAAGATAAAAAAAGAAAATATATTACCGCGTTCCCGGAGGGCACCGGCGGCAAAATAACTTTTTCCCCTAAATATCAAAATTATTAAAATATATTTAACGTATTTTTTGCAAAAATCCTTTCTTATTATTATTATATAAAGTACCGTATCGACCTCGAAAACGGATAAACACCACTCTAAGGACCAATATACCTCTTTTCAGAAAAAAAACAAAAAATATTAAGGGAATACATAATATAAGGTTTCGCCAAAGGATAAATTCGATTTTTTCGCAGTTTAACAAGGGCGCCCGTCTTATTTGTCCTTAAATTAAAAGGTAAATTACGGCTATGCGTATATTATCGAGAACTTAATAAAATTACCTAAAAAAATAGGACGGCATTACCTTTTATTAATAGAATACTAGATAAGCTTTCGAAGGCGGTAATATATATTAAATTAAACTTAAAAATGCATATTACCGGTTACGTATTAAGGAAAGGAATAAATAAAAAATAATTTTCCGTACGAAATACGTTTATTTTAAATACTTAATAATACCGTTTGGATTTATTAACGTTTTGGCATTCTTTTAAAATTATATTAACCGTATGTTAATAAGGTTGGTAAATATTATTTACATAATATACCTAAATAACATTTTTATTTACTTAAAATATAAAATAAAGTATATATAATATATTCGTAACGTTTTAAAACGTTTTTATTAATAAAACTTTTACGCAAATCCGGCAAAATACGTTTTTTATACGGAAAAAATATCGTTTTTGGGATTTATCGTTAACCTATAAGATATTAACATGGACTTAAAAAAAGTTAGGGCGATTTAGAAATGGAAAAAACCTAATAATATCAATAATATCCAGGTTTTTTTAAATTTCACAAAATTTTATAAAAAATTTATTAAAAAGTGTTCGAAAATAACGGCCCCTTTAACGGATTTGTTTAAAAAAACCCAGTCGGCGAAAATTAAATTAAAAAGTAATAATTTATTAACATTCCGTAAATTAAAGATATTTTTTACGAATATACCGTTATTTCGTTATTTTAATTTACAGTTATTTATTAAGGTAAAAATAAACATTTTAAATTTCGTTATCGGTATTATGCTTTTATAATTATATAATTACCGATAATACTTAATATTTTTTATATTTCGAAAATTAAAAAAGGCGGAATTACGTTATTAAACCTTAAATATTAAATTATTAGTTATTATATAAGCTTTTAAGCAATAAAAATATTACTTAATTTACGCATAATATATAATATAAATAATTACAAATTATTTAAACTATAAATATCTAATATTTAAGCTTAAGTTAAATATAAAATAAGTAAAATAATTAAAATAATTAATTAATTTCGATTTCGAAATTTATTATTAGAAAAGCCGGCAAAATCTCGTAAACGGGCTATTAAAATAACCGGACCTAAAAAACGTTATTACGAAATAACAAGTTAATAAATAAATTTTACCTTAATTTTTAAAGAAATTTAAAACGGAACCGGAAGAATAATTAGTAATAAGTATTAAAATAACGGAAATTTTTAATTATTAACAGGTTTGTAATTATTTAATAATAATCCAAAAAAATACGCTTTAATATTAGTTATATTAAGAAATCAAAATAGGTTAAAGAAATTTATTTTAAAATTTATACGGATAACTTAATAAGGGAATAAATTTATAAAATCGTTAATATAAAAAAAACGTTATAGTAAAAAAGCTGTTATAAAGCGCATTTGGCAAATAAGTACGGATTTTTTATTACGGTTTAAAAACCGAATTTATATATCCAAAAATTACCCGTTACGTAAAAAGCTATTACGAAATACTTATAACGACCTAACGGAAAGGCATTAAGAAATTTTCAAAACTTTAAAACGATTAAATGCAAGTTATTTTTAGAAAAATTTAAAAAAGGATATAAGAAAATATATGGCGATATGCGCGGTATGCTAACGGTCGAAAGCCAGGTATTATTTACCGTACAGGGAGTTAGGTTTTTTACTAATACTTATAACCTTTTTTTAAAAATTTTCGGTAAATTTTGTTACCGATTTATTAGATTTATAATTTTGGATAAAAAAGCGATATAATAACGTTTTAATAATAATAAACCGTTTTATTAAGTACGCCCTTTATATTTTA
This sequence comes from Monosporascus cannonballus, assembly GCA_004154925.1. NCBI lineage: Eukaryota > Fungi > Ascomycota > Sordariomycetes > Xylariales > Monosporascus > Monosporascus cannonballus. The sequence goes on from QJNS01000052.1 coordinate 276,864, forward strand.
ACGTTTAAAAACTTTATTACGTACGGATTAACGGACCTTTTTTTCGTTTACGTATTTTTTCGTTTTGGCCTTTTTTAAAAAATCATATTAAATAGGGGTTCGTTATTTATTAGTTGTTTTTAAGTTATTTTATACTATTAATTAATAATTTAAAACCGATTAAATATTACGTTTTACTTATAGATAAATAATTAAACGGAACGATAAAACTAAAATTTAAAGCATTATTTGCAAACTTTTTATAATTTCGAACAGAATAATTAGGCCGAAAAGCTTTTATTAATAAAATAAATATATAATATATTAATATATTTAACTTATAAATAATTATTAATTTACGTCCTATATAAGTATTAACCCTGCGGACCCGTTAACCTTATAAAGGAATTAATAAAAATTAATATAATTAAGGTATTTAAAAAAGCAAAAAGGTTATAAGTAAAAAAAAACGTAACTGGGTTATTAAAGGATAATAATTAGCAGTACATAAAGTAATATAATTTAAGGCGTATATAATAATCGTTTAAAATTAAATAATTAATTTTTTTATTAATTAAAAATATTAATTAAAAGTGGCCGTATAAAAAGTTTGTAAATAAATATTTGAAACCTTTTAAAATAAAAAAAGTAATAAGTTATTATAATTTAACTTATAAATTAAAAGTTCCAAAAAAATACAGGATTTATAATATATTTTTAATAAAGTTATTAAAATTATTTTACGTTAAAAATGGTAAGCTACCGGTTAAGTAAAAAATAAAACCGGAAAAAGATAATATATTTAAGATAAAAAAATCCTTAATTATAAAAGATACGGCCGTAATAAGTAATATTTAATCCAATAAAAAAGATATAATAACAAGGACGATTTTTAGGAGCCGGCGGATAACGTAAACAAAAGTATTAAACGGGAATACAAAAAAAGCGGCAAAAGCTTAAGGACGAAATAAAATAAAAATAATAATTTTATTTATTTCGGCAATAAGTTATTAGTTATTAACGAAATTCCGGTAATATGCCAGGCGGGTATTTAAAAACTTAAAAAATCAAAAACGACGAAACTATATAATAACTTAATAACAAACCCTTTATTTTTTTATATTTTTATTTTTTTCGTTTTTAAGTAAGAAAATCGAACCCCCGCAAAAAGGCGCCTATAAGATATCGGTATTTTAAGTAATAGCTAATTAACGGTTGCGGTATTATTAATAGTTAATCGTAAGAATATATACGATTTTACAATAAAGCTTTTAAAAGGTAACTAACCTTTTTTAAATACTTTTAAAGGCGTTAGCGGTATGCTTTTATATAGTTACGAGTTCGATAAGGTAATTAGTTATATCGTCGACCGCCTTAGCGTTCTTTTTGGCGGCGGCGGCCAGGCGTTCGGCAGTAAGGCGTTTATTTTCCTGCCGTTCTGTTATAACAGCGGCGTTGGCCTCCGTTTTTTTGGTAATGGGTATAGCGGCGGCAGCCTTTTTACCTTATAAAGCTTTTTTTACGGTTATCTGGGCCGCCTTAATAACTTGTTATACCTAATTAGTAATAACTTTTTAACGTAATTACGGTTATAACGTTATAAAGAATAAAAATCGGGTAATTTACGCCGGAGGTATTAAAATTAACGGCGTAAGCCTTTAAAATATTAATAAGTTATTATAAAAAGCTAATAATAATGCAAATAATAAAAAATAACGTGCCGTATAAATTAACGTATAATAATATAAGGTTTACCTTAGGCTTTATAATAACCGCATTTGTTTAAGGCCGCTAAAAATCTGCATTAACCTTTGAGTTTATTATTAAGCCATTATATTATAATAACCTTTTTTCCAAATAAAAGGATATAGGGATTTTATATTTGTCGTTTACGTAAACGGGTGCAGGGCCGGAAAACTACCGATATATGGCGTTAAGGCAGCGGCAGTACGAAACGGCGCGGAAAGGCATAATATTGCTAGTATTATTATTATTATTGCGGTTATGGTGACGGTAGTAATAATAATAATAATAATAACGTTAAAAAGTAAAAAAAAAACAAAAAGGTACAATTTGGCAAAAAACTTATATCAAAATAGCTAATTATTTAAAAAAAAGCAATTTACTTCGTTTTACGTTAAGTTAAAACTTAATTTTACGATATTTTTACTTATAGGGGTTATCGTAAGCTACCGGTTACCTTTTTAACCCTTTTCCGGGCCTCCAGTAATGCTCCTAAGAATAGAAGTACAATAGGAGGGGTAACTTTATCAGGTACCAAGGTGCGACCCTTTTTCCGGGGCCCAGCGCCCCACTAGTATGGCTCCAGTTTGTGTATATATAGGGGGGCTTCGCCCCCGAATAGTTAGAAAAGGGCAGGCATTAATGGTCATCTATTTACTATCCATACTATGAACTACCTGCTAGGCTGCTTCTTCTGCCTTTCACTCCGTGCTTTACCATTTTCCCTGACACAGACTCTGTAGCATCCCCTGAATAAGTTGACCAAGTTAGTCTATGGCAAAGCAAAAAATATGCATATACTGGACCAAGTCTTGAATTACTGATTTGATAATATGTCAGAAATTAGTCTCGTAGTAAAGAACAGGTAATGGGTCGATTATTCAACTCAAAGATTGCAAAGCAGGGCGTTTTTAACTAGTACGAAAACCATTTTGTATCAGATTAATAGGGGTGGCAGTGTTGGCTGTTAATTCTAATACGCAGGAATATTAACTTGAGACATCTACGACTACGCAGCTGCGTTCTAATAACACATACTGCAACCCAACCTAGAAATCCCTCATGTGCCAATCTGGCATTCTACGGTAGGAAAGTCGTCTTACTACCGCAGGGCCTGGATCACATCTTTGACATTCCAAGCACGATAACATCTTTAGATATACCATTTGCGTGGATATACCCCCTAGATGATGTTGAGCGGTTAGCGAAAACCCCTATCGACATCTACAGACTGATCTCAACATCAGCATAATGTAATTATTTCGACTGTGTATTAAGTGTCCCTTGCGACCACGGGTATGGAAGGCTTGCGTGTTGGGAAACAGTGTCATGCATGTGGAAGGGATGGTAAGGTGGTACTATTCTCAGCATTGACTCTCTTCCAATGTATGACTAGTCGGTATACACCTGCGGCTGTGAATGACATGACAGTCATGTGCTTCATGCCATCATTTACCTTACCACGGTCTAAGTAGCAGTATGTTCTACCATCACTAGGGGTATCTCATGAAGAGCTCAATTACCGTCAATGTGGCAGTTTTACAGACATGGAATGATTGCATTTCTAACTGCAGACCTAAACCATGCAGAAAGGAGTCACTCCCGACTCCTTGACACAAATTGATCAAACAATGAACCAAATCTGTGCTTCGCTGTTTAGAACACGCCTCGGAGAAGGAAGTTTCGACGGCGGTGTACGACGGCAATGCCTGAACTCCCTGTGCTCCAGCCGGGTTAACGCGTACAGGCCGTCCCTGCCCCCAGACTTCTCCCAGAGGTTTACAACTTGATAGGGAGTGGCCCATGGCAGTATGAATTCCTCTGTACAGTCATCTGCCAATGTCCGATCCATATGAAGTGATCGTGCTTCTATGTATGGGCGGCTTCTTTGGGGCTAAACCCCCGAGAAGAACAAGCCCATACTTATAGAACCGAAGAGGTCTTTTTCCAGGTCCCGCTAGGTGCTAATATGATACCTTCTTTTTCTAAGCCGCCTTTTGCATAAACGAATCAAAGGTGTAGTTGTACACCCGTGCGAGGCGACGTCCGTACCACCAAGCCACTTTCCACTGAAGCTTCGGTCGAGGATGCGGCTCGTGGAAATTGATCGAGCGATCTTCTTCCGGTGGTATAAAATGCCAAACAGAAACACACAGCTTCTGCACGACGAAGTCCATGGATGACATGACATGCAGAAAATCCTGCCAAGGCACGTCTCCTGGCTGTGAGCCGCCCGGCGTGACTCCAAGCAACAAGCGCATGCATCGATAAGCTCTGGGGTTGAGCTCTATCTTTTTCTGCTCTGTAGGAGCTGCTATTCTTTCGGGGTAGCGATCTTCCCCCTTTGAAGGTTGGGCCTCGCCTCGTGTCTTGACTTTTGTCTTTGGCGGGGGTGCCGAGTATGAGGCGCTCCGTTAAGTGTCCTGGCCTATTGTCAGGGAAAATGGTAAAGTACGGAGTGAGGGGCAGAAGAAGCAGCCCAGCGGGTGGTTCATAGTATGGGTAGTGAATAAATAATTATTAATACCTGCCCTTTTTTAATTATTCGGGGGCGAAACCCCTTTATATATATATAAACTGGAGCCAAATTAATAAGTCGTTAGGCCCCGGAAAAAAGGCCGTATTTTAATATTTAATATTTATATTTAATATATTGTAAAATAAAGATAATTATATTAATTATTAAAATTCTAAATATACTTAAATAATTTTTTCCGGAAAACCTATAAAATATAAAAAACTTTAGAATTATTATTTTTTAAAATTTAATTTTAATTTAATTAAATTATTATTATTTTTTATGTTGTATATAAGCTTATTTTCTAATTAATTGAATTATAATATTTTCGAAAAGAAAATAATAATATATAATAATTTTTAATAATTTTTAAATAAATTATAATTATTATAAGGGGCTGCATACGCAGTAACTAAGGATATGGGCTATAATAAATCTATTAAGAAATCTAGGAAACAGCTAAGAAAATGCGTAAGAGCAGTTAGCTATATATACAGGAGCCACGGGATTAGCGTTACGCTAATCCTTTTACTAGGGCCCTTAGCCCGTGATATAACCCCCTCCTCTAAATTTAATTTTCGCTTTTTTCCGTTACGCGGCAAACGTTTACTTGTAATACCCTTTTAGGGACCTTGTTCTAAGGCGGCGATATTCGCAAATCCTAATCCGAAGGGTTTTCCGACGGTTACGGGAAAATTACGCCGCGTACTTTACGCCCGTATATCTCTGGCATATTGCGCGCCATTAACTCTATATCCTCGCATTATTTTCCCTAAGGCTTTTTTTTTTTTGCCAGTTCTTTTAACGCTTCGTAAACGCCGAACTTATTTAGGTTTTTCTAGGTTTTGTTAAACGTCTTTACGGCTGCTTTTTGTTATTTAAGCAGTAACGGAATGTTTAGAGCTTTATTAATGCCAATATATCGGACGACGAATTTTTCCCCTTTAGGATAATTCCTCCGAAAATGCCCCGTTTCGCTATACCTTAAATAATATTTTTCCGTTTGTTAACGGCGTTTACGTTAGTAATTAACGGTTAACGTACCGATTTTTATATTTTTTATAATATTGCTTTTCGATTAGAAAATTATTACGTACGAATCTGTTACGGCTGCACCATACCGTTACACCACCGGGGCTCAAAAGATTGGTGGAATGATCGCAATTGTGGCAATCATCCTGGTGCTTACAGCTATATATATACTGGAGCTTGTACGGTACCCCCAAACCGTAACAGAATCCGCCGGAATGGGAATTATTAGGAACGATATTTCCGAACGGCGAAAAAGCTATGCGAACTTTTCCCAAATATTAGGTTACCTTTTGTAATCCAATTATTTTTTTCGTTTCGGCGTTAAAGCCCGAAATTAATAGAAAGATTTTGGCTTTATTCGGCTATTCGTTTTTTCCGGCCTAATAAAAAACATTTTCGGATATAAAAACATATTTGGACATTATTTAAATATTATATTAACGTAATTTAATTAAACGTTAACCAATTTCTTATTTTTTATTATGTTTTTTTTTAAAAAAAATAACCGTGATATAATTTAAAAAGGCTTAAAAATTCGGCTTTTTTAAAGTTTTCTGTATATACGGCAAAAACGTTAATTTTTAAAATTAACGGCTAAAAATTCCCTAAATATAAAAAAACTATGTACGATTATCGCCGATCGCCTTTCCGTTAACGAATAATTTTTTATTTATTTCGAACTTCTAAATGTTATAGTTTTTACGGCTTTATAATTCGCGAATAATTTGTAAAACTTAACGGTACGGTTTTTCGGTATTTTGTAACGAGCTATGCGGTTTAACCAATTATTAAACCTTAAGTCGACGGGTTTATGTTAGCAGAAATATCGTAAAAATCTAAGCAATAAATAAAGTAACGTATTACGTTTCGTAATGCCAAAAATACCTTAGATAATAATATTATATTATAAGCTAAAATTATTTAAATTATGGAATTAATAAATATATATATTTTATTTTTGGCTTAAACCATTTAACCGGTTTAAGCCTTTAAGCCCTTTAAGCCTTTTAAGCCATTTGCTGGCTTAACCGGCTTAAAGGCGCCAAGCGGTTGAGCCCTTTAAGCTAATCACGTGATCTTTTTGGCATGGTCGGGTTTGGGTACCCAAGTTTTTCGACCGTTTAGGGAAGCCAAGATCGTTAGATTATAATACGATTTTTCCTTTTCCAGTATTTTTATCCCTAAAAATTATTCCGTTTATTTATTAATTTTAATAAATAATTTTTCCTTTTTTATATTTATTATATCGGGTCGTATTAAAAAATCCTATTTTCGTAAACGTATTAACGTTTTTATCTTTGCAGAACATATTATATTATTAAGTTTTATTATGCTTTAAGAAAATTTTTGTTCTCGTTACCGTTCTGTCGGCGTACCTTATAAGGCGTACCGTAATTCTGGGAAATACGCCCGTTACACGTAATACGGTAATTTTTGCGATTTGTTTGGCTTTTCGGAGTTTAAGTACAAAAAGCTTTTTAATAAGGAAAATCGTTTAAAACGCGAAAAGAAATAAGCTCGTAAGGCCTTACGTAATATTGTAAATAAATTAAACCGTTTGTAAAAATAACGGAAATTACTTCGCCGTCGTAGAATTAAAATATTTCGTTATAGTATTTAAGGTATAAAAGTAATGGAAAAATTTAAGCGTTTCGAAAAGGAATAAAAATAATTGGAGGCCGCCATTACAGCTGTTACGTTAATATAGGCCGTAATCAATTGGTCCGATATTCCGGTTATTAACTGGTTAACCTTTAACTAAAACGCGCCCGTTATTATTAGTAAAAATTTTTTAATAGGCGTTAGACGCCAATAAGGTTTTTGGCAGGTTTTTAGGTATTTTCGGAATCCGGGTACCTTTTTTACTTAATTAAATACTGGGTAAATCCGTTTTATTTTCGTATATCAAATATTTTTTCTATTTCGTATGCTTATTTGTTTTTTATTTCTATATTGTTTTATGCCGAATATATTTTAATTATATTTGCTGTTAATTCAAATAAAGAAATATGAAAAATTAAATAAAATTTAACTTTTAATAAAAGTTTTAATTAATAATTACTTTCTGAGATTTTTTTGGTAATTTTATATAAACCGATATATTTGAAATTAAGGTTTTTGTTAGGTTATTTTATTTGAATATTTTTGGTAATAAGGAAAATTATTTTTTCTTTTTCGAAAGTTATTTTTTTGGATTGTTTCTAATTATAGTATTTATTTATTTAATTTCGTATAAATTTTATTTTTAATTTTAATTTTTGATGTAATTATCGTAATTATTTTAACGTAAAAATTATTTTGATATTAATTAGATCGTTATTACGTACTTTTTTATAAATTTTTGAAATAAAATTAAAATTTATGTTCGTAAGTATTATTTTAATATTTTCGTAATAATTAGTATTATAAGCTAATTATGCGATCGTTAATTTTTTAACCCAGTTATTTTGTTTGTAATTAATATAATATCGTAAATAAATTTTTAAGATTTAATTTATTCGTTTTATTTATTTATCCGTTTAAGGTTTAAATACGTTAAATAATTTGTGATTTAGGCCGATTTATACTATTACGCTTTGCTAAAACTTTAATGCAAATATCGATTTTTTATTTAATATAATTTTTATTAATAATCCGTATATATTAAAAATATATTTAAGGAAAATATATGCCAATTATTTAACATTTATGTCTTTGTAATATGGTAAGAAATAAAAAAAATTCGTAAATCGATCGACGATTACGAAAATGTTATCGTAATATATTTTCGTAATTGGATTATTTAATATAAAAAGTTTAATAATAAAATCGAATATAATTAAATATTATAATCGTTTTGTAACCGGTAATAACTATAATTTTTCGTATAGCTTATGTTATCGAATTTTTACTTTGGCGCAAATATCGTATTGTTATATAATTTTTTATATTATTAATTTTATTTTAAGAAAAAAATATATACGTCGAAGTTGTTTTAATATTTTATGGATCCCTAGGTATTTATATAACTAATATGTATATATTTTTCGTACCAGATTTTTTTAATATTTCTTTGGAATTTGTATTTATCCGTTTTTTAGTTTTTTAGGAAATTATCGTTATATTATTAAATTTTCTGGTGCATATCGTAAGGTACTGCCCGAATTGTCATAATTTGTCGTAAGCGTAAATATCTTTTTATAATAATATTAAAAATTATATAGCTAATTTTAATTAATTTTTTTTCGAAGTCCGGTTATTTATTTAAAATATTTGCTTTGTTATTTTTTAATTCTTTTTTATAGATAATAACAAAGTCGAAATTTGCTAATTTTTTCGCATATTTTAATTATCGTTCTATAAGTTTCTTAATTATGGTAAATCGGGTAAGATTTTGATAATCCGTATAAACTTTAATGCAAGTTTCCTTTTAAAAAGTACTTAAACTCTCGAAATGCTATAATAATAGCTATAAATTCCTTATTTAAAATACTATAATTAAATTCGATTCCTTTTAATTTATATAAAAAAATATAGTAAGGTATAATTTGCCTTAATTATTTCGTTATCTAATTATTACGTTTAACGCGTAATCCGAAATATCGGTTTTTAGCTTAACGAGACGGTTTAAATTATATGTAATTAATATTAGCTTGCTAGTAATTACATTTTTAATATTTCGAAATGTTTTTTCTGTATTTAACGTTTATTTAAATTTTTTTTCTTTTTTCGTAAGATTCGTTAAAAATATAATTATTTTGCTAAAATTCCGAATAAATTTCCTATAATAATTGGCGAATCTAAGGAATACCTATACCTTTTTAACCGTTATTAACGTTTATTATTTTATAATTGCAGCAATTTTTTTAGGGTTTATCCTAATATATCCTGGAATAATAATATATCTCAGATATTTCATTTCCTATATATGGAATTAATTTTTTTCCGCATTAATAAATAACTTTATGTTTTATAAAACTTAAAAAACCTTATAAACGTATTTTGCATATACTTTTTTTATTTTTAAAAAATGAAAATGTCGTCGAAATAATAAATAACGAAAATATCAAGATATTTTTGTAATACGTAATTAATTATTTGCTAGAAAGTTATTAATATGTTCGTAAATCTTATTAATATAATTAAATATTTAAATAATCTGTATTTCGTTTTGAAAAAAATTTTTATTTATATTTTTTTTGATTTTAATAAGATTATATTTATTCTTAAAATTAAATGTTATAAATTATTTGATTCCATAAAATCGGTTTTTTATTTCCGTAATTAAAGATAATAATATTCAATCCTTAATAATAACGTTATTTAATTATTAATAATTAACCATAAATCGCAATTTTTTATTTTTTTAAGTACGAAAAATATTTGATATTCCGCTAATAATTTCGAAGGTTAAATTTATTTTTTTTATAACCGATTTTCCAGGTATTCTTTAAAAGTACGTAATTTATCTTTATTAAGGTTATAAATAAGGTAAATTTTTGTCGAAAATCCTTTTTTGAAAATTATTTTATAATTTTATTTACTATATTTTGGTAATTTCATATCGAGCTTTTTTTTAAAAAGCTGCTTATATCTGTAATATTATAATAATATATTAATTAAACTTTTTAATTTTTAAGGCTATTATTTTTATTATTTTAAATCGTTATTTAATTATTGTAATTTTATTTTGATAATAATAACGATACGTCGTATTTTTCTTTAATATCTATTTTTTTATATTTTATTTTTTTAGGTAATAAGGTATTTATTATATCCTTATACCTGCATTTGTCGTTATTATCGATCGAATGTTAAAATCTTAATTTCTTTTTTTTCGTTTGTTAATAAAAAATAAAATAAACTTTATCTAGTTAATTTTTTATTAATCAAAATTCCGTATTGGCGTATACATAATAATCTTAAGATTATATCGTAATTCCCGAATAAAACGATATCGAAATTAATTATTTGGTATTATTTTTTAATAAAAATTTCGAAATAATTAATTTTGCGTATAATTTTTCCGTTATCGTAAGTAAATTCCTAACTTTCGTTATTCGTTATTATATAAAGTTTTAACCTATATTTCCATAATAATTTAAACTTATTAACCATATTTGGTATAATGTAATTTCCGCCCAAAATTCCGTAATTTATTATTACGGTATATTAATACGTTCCGATTCGTATTTCTAAAATAATAAGGTCGTTAACGTTTCTTATTATTACGTTTAAAACCTTTTTCGAAAATTCCCTTTAATTCCTTTAGGTTTCGTTATTTTGCGGCTTTTTTATAAGTAACCTTTTTCTTTTAATTTCTGTTCGAATTTATCGAATTTTATTTGTATTTTTTCGTTTAACGTATTAAGTTATTATATTTATTATTATTATCGGCGTATTATTCCTTCGAATTATATTAATTATTTTTAATTTTTTTATAATTTCTTTCCTTATCGAATAAATTGTTTTTTTATATTTTTAACTATATTCCATTATGCGTTATTTTGGTTATCGTTCTAAAGATATCCTATAAATTAACGTATTTCCTTTTTAATATTTTTAAGGGATTCGTAATAAATATTTATTAAAAATGGAAATTCGTAATCGCTTTTTGATAATAATTTTTAACCGTATATTAGATTAACTTTTTTTCCGTTTGGTAATTATATTATCCATAATGACAAAAAGGGTTTTTTTACGGGCATTATTTTCTTTCGGGTTAACTTTTTACTTCGGCCAACTATTAGATATCTTTTGGGGTTATAATTCGAAATTATCGATATTACTGCTTATCGTTTTTATTATTTCCGATACGATTTAAAAAGTCGAATCCCTTATAATACATATAGGTAATTTATTTATAAATATATTATTTTAATTTTTCGTAATCGGGATATTCTCGTCGTCGACAATATATAGTATATATTTTGCCGTATCGATTAAGGGTTTCGGAACAAATTTTTTTATTTAATTCTGGTATAAGTATTTATCCTTATAATATTTTTTATTATATTCGTAATACCTATTAAACTAATTTTTTAACTTTTTATATTTTTCGTTAAATTTCTTATTATGATAATTTTTATTGGACCTTTTATTATAAGCCCAATATATATTTAGTTTGGATTATGTTAATAACTTTATTATCGTTTTCTTAATTATTTCTAGATTATTCTTCCGGTATCAAAATCTAATTATTTTATTATGATTTCTTAAGCTTTTTATATTTGTAAACTTTATATCCCATTTTGCCATAATTAAAATATTTAATCTGGCTTTAATCTTATTAATAAATAATGCTAAATTCCATAAGTCCTGGTGCCGTTCCGTAAAAAATAAAAGGTATATCTCGTTTTTTCCCCTGGTTGGACTTATTATATCCCGAACGTAAAACATATTATTCTTTTTTTTTCTTATTATTTTTTAAATTGTCGACTATTAATCTTAATTATTTTTACGATATATTAATTTAAAATAATTAATCATTTAATCCGAATAATCTTATTTTTTATATTATTTTTTAACTTTTTATAAAATATGTTAATAAAAGTATCGGTCTTATTATTTTTTTATTCGGCTTTAACCGTAAAACTTTTAAAAATTACGGTATATTTGGATATAGGTTTTTTTTATCGGAATTATAAAAGTTATTAAGCCATAAATTATTTTTTATCCGGATTACCGAAATTATTGTATATTTTATTTTTAAAGTTAATATAAAATAAAAAAATCTCGTTAATAAAATTCTCGTTATCCGGCTTTTTTATTTCCAAGAAATTTCTTATAATAGGCTTAAACCAATTAGCCGTATTTCTCGTTAGGCATATTTTTACTGCTAAAACTATATCCGTTAAATTATTAAGGTCTAAAAAGCGAAAATAAACTCGTACCTAAATTAAAAAAGTTTAAAAGTTACCTTTTCCATTATAAGGCTCCGGCTTTTTAAGTTTTATACGGGCGAAAAAAAATTAAATAAATAATATAACCTTAAATTATCGAACTTTTTTTTCCAATTTCCGAATTCGAACTTAAAATTATTAAATAAAGGTTTTTTAAATACTGGTTAATATTTTAATAATATTATATATTATTTAAAATTTAATAGTATTATTAAATAAAAGCTTATAATATATAATGAATTATACGGTTTAATTAATTATTAAACCTTAAATTAACGGGTTTATATTAATATAAATATCGTAAAAATCTAAGTAATAAATATAATAACGTATTACATCTCGTAATACCAAAAATACCTTAAATAACAATATTATATTATAAATTAAAATTATTTAAATTATAAAATTAATAAATATATATATTTTATTTCTGGCTTAAACCACTTAACCGGCTTAAGCCCTTAAGCCCCTTAAGCCTCTTAAGCCACCTATTAGCTTAACCGGCTCAAAGGCGCCAAGCCCTTGAGCCCTTTAAGCCAATCACGTGATCTTCTTGGCATGGTCGGGTTTGGGTGCCCAAGCTCTCCGACCGTTTGGGGAAGCCAAGATCGTTAGGTCATAACATATTTAGAGCGAATAAATTGCGTATGAATAACAGGTACGTAACGTTAGTATATTTTTTACGGCGACGGACCGTTCGAGAAAAAAAGATTTCTCAATATATAAGGGGCTGCATATGCAGTAGCTAAGGATATGGGCCATAACAGGTTTATTAAGAAATCTAGGAAACAGCTAAAAAGATGCGTAAAAGCAGCTAGCTATATATATAGGAGCCACGGGATTAACGCTACGCTAATCCCTCCATTAGAGCCTTTGGCCCGTAACAATTATAAATTGAAAAAAAATATTTTAAAAAAACTTTAATTAAAAATATATTAAATAAATAATTTTTAAAAAATAATATATTTTAATATTATTTATATTTTAAAAACTTTATAATAAATAAAATAATTAATAAGGTTTTAAAAAGTATAATATTTTAAAAACGTTATAAAAATATTACGAAACAATTATAAAATAATTAATTTATTATAAAAAAATATTTTAACTAAAATTTTTAAATAATTATTATTTTGTTTCGAAATTTTATATTAATAAATTATATATAATAAATAAAATTAATATTTTTGAAGTTTAAATAAATTAATATATTTTTAAAGTTTATATATATATTTTTTAATAAATATAATATAATTATTTATAATTTTGGAAAAAAGCAAAATATTATTAATAAATTATATTAAAAAATAATAATTTTTAAATAAATATTAGAAAACCATAATTAACAGTTTTAGGTCTAATTAACAAATTAAAAAGCTAATTAACGGTTTTTAAAAAAATAAATGTTTTCAAAATATCGATAATAATAAAATATTATTAACGATTTTAGGGACTGCCGACGGTTTTCAGGAAGTATTCGGGATATTTTAGCAAAAGCTGCTAATATTAAAAATACTTAAGTTTTTCCGAAAATGTATTATGGGGCTTGTACCCCAAATATCTTTATTTGTGCTAATTTTTATTTATAGGTATTATTGATGATGCACTCAATTAAAATTAATTTTTTGTTTTAAGTTTACTAAACGTACGGATATTAGTATTTAGCAACGAAATCGGTACTGAAAAGATTATGGGTCGATAGCTGATCTATTTTGATTCGTCGAACTTTCCGACCTTCGTCCAAAAATGTCAATCAGCAAGTCATGCTGAAGTGTCCCGAACACCACCTCAGAAAGAACTGAATATCTCGAAGATGTATGTTAATAACAGAAAGCAATCGGCAGGTTCAGGGAGAGTTGACGCCCTTGGGGAAGAACGCAACCTCTTGTGCAAAAACTGGGAAATTGTGGTAATCGACGAGCCCAGGGGGGGTAATCGGCGACTATCAGAAGGAATTGAATGTCTAGAAGAAATACCTATGATTGAATGCAGTCGACGAGTCCAGGGGCACTTGGCAAGTTGGAAAGACCTGAATGAATGTCTCGAAGATATGCTGATAACAGAATGTAGTCAAAGCAGTGCCTGATCCGTAGAGAGTGGCTTGGAGTACATGTATTCATAAAGTGTTTGCTGAGGGGGTGGCAGCAAGCCGTCAGGTGCCAAGGTGCGGCCCCCTTTCCGGGGCCCAGCGACCCACCAGTGTGGCTCCAGTTTGTGTATATATAGGGGGGCTTCGCCCCCGAGTAGTTAGAAAAGGGCAGGCATTAATGGTCATCTATTTACTACCCATACTATGAACCACCCGCTGGGCTGCTTCTTCTGCCTCTCACTTCGTACTTTACCATTTTCCCTGACACGAGCATTGGATATCGAACAATGGGCCGTGTAACAAATAGGGGCGCTCTACAAGGCTACGAAAGAAGGCTGTCCGATACAGTGACAGAGATAGCTAGCTAAGCAATGGAGGATCTTGGCTTGCATCTCCCACCAGCTGATGTGCAAATCATTACAAACCACGTCACCTTCCAGATAACCTTACGGTATACCATTCCGCCCAGAGAAGAGGGGTCACAACTAAATACACTATCTACTTGGAGTAACAAGGAACCTATGGAACTAGATGAGTCCACAATTGAGTAAATTGGCTTTTAACCTTCTTCATGTATTGTTCCGGTCAGTATCATTGTAGCCCTGTTCTTAAAAGTTCTGGGTGTGCAAACGAGATATATGTCAAGCTTAGCTATCTAGGTAGACAACGACATAATACTTTGCTATCACGCCAATCTTGCAAGAAGGCTGTCTTCTGTAACAAGTTTGACATCAGATGAAATGAGTCACAGTACCAGTGGCCTTGGAGGTGCTCCGACAAAAGGGCTATGTTTAGGGGTAAAAAGGGGTTTTCATGCTGTACAAGTACATCCTCCTGGCCTGAGAGCTTGCATGACCCCTTCGCTACGTCAACACCATGTTATTGGACATTACTAGCTCTAGGTAGCCTTGTATGCCTGTCATGATGCCTCAGTGACTGGCCACTAGGGGATCCTATCCAGGCCTGCCAGAGAAAGAACAACAACAGTAACTCGGAAGAGACAATGTTATGAAGGCTTGAGCTTGTGTTCATAGGCAAGAGAATTCTAGTAGCATTTACTATAAGTAAACCAGTCTACACTCTTCAGGCCCTCCTATGCCGGGGCGCGAGAAAAGGGGCCAATACGTTTACTACATTGCGGGAAAGCGAGCGATTATTAGAAAGACACGGACGCCAAGAACGATGCCATGATGCAAGCAAAATTCATGAGCGCAACCACACGAGTGTCCAAGCAGGTGACCGCAGCATCTCAAAGCCCCTTTCCACTGGTCCGAATACTCCCTTCCACAAACTCCTCCAGCCGTCCGCAACCCATATCCTCCATCTCCCTACAGGGGCCTATCCCACAAGCCTTCGTCTCCTCTCCTGATCCCTGCCCGCCGGCGGCGCACCCCACACTTCCTCCCTACTCTTACCTTGAGCTCGAACTCCACCACACCCATAGCCAAATCGGTGCCCCGATCAATCAACCAAAAAATCATCCTCCCTCCAACCCCCAAAACCCGCTCTCCCTCAGCACAACCTCCCCAACTGCGCCACCACCACCGTCGCCGGCCCCTATTCCACCTCCCTTCACCTTCACCTTGCCCTTGACCATCATCCTCCTAAGTGCGGTATCACGCCTCCGCCGCTGACAGAACCCCACGACGAACATGACGAGCGCGGCGGCCGCGACGACCAGCAGCACGACGCCCTCGATGGCGATGATCTCGAGGCATGTGAGCCCGGACCCTTCCGGGCAGCCCATGTACTTGGAGCGGGAGTCACTTCCACTGGACGCTGGCGCTGCTGTTGCTGTCGCTGCTGCTGTCGTCGCTGCCGTGGTTGTCGTGTTGGCTGGGGGAGGGAGCAGGGGTTCGGTTGGCATCGTCGTTAAAGTCGTCGTCGCCATCATCATCGTTGTTGTAGTATAGGTCGGGAGGCTGAGGGTGAGTTCGGGTGCCGGAGGGGACAGCGCTACGGACATCCTCGCCGACGCCGTCGTGTTTGCCAAGTGCTGCCTCCCAGTGGTGCGCACCGCCCGTGCCTCGGTCGGGGCCGGTATCACGGCCGCGATGGCGGTCGTGGTTCTTCGGAGTTTTGTGGCGCAGGGCATGGTTTTTCCCGGTGTTGACTGGTTCAGGAGTGGCGAAAGCGAGGGTTTTGGAAGTTTGTATGTGTGTCTGTGGTTGTGGGCTTGTTCTCTGCGCGTTTATATGTCTGTGCCTTTGTTCAGGGTGCATATCTGCATGATACCATGCCTAATGTGCCCAGCAAATATACAGGAGGTCAACATCGCATACGGGAGAATCTATGTCCGGCGACGATCAAAGCTCGATTGGCTGGAACGAGGTGTTTAGGCATGTTAGTTCAGCGACTGGAGCGGACGGTCAGTTTACCCTTCTCTTCCGCCACACATCGGATGAGAGGCCAGAAGGGCGTCAAAGGGCTGATTCACCGATATGCCAGTAGCTATTCTGTCTCGCGATGTGGCCAGCCAGTTGTCGAGCGTGAATCATAGCACCCACATATGCGATTGTGAAGCCAAACTAGTGTGGCCATTGCAAGTGTAATAGGGATATGTATAGGGGTATGTTTGAGGATTAGGCCTATGCTAGGACAATGGGCACGGCAGTGTTGGCTACGGTGCCATTGCCGTCGGTTAGATCCTAGTGCTCAATTTTTGAGCTCATGTAATGAGCTGGAACTCCTCAAGG
The DNA here is from genome assembly GCA_004154925.1 of Monosporascus cannonballus. NCBI lineage: Eukaryota > Fungi > Ascomycota > Sordariomycetes > Xylariales > Monosporascus > Monosporascus cannonballus. Next base: position 293,802 of record QJNS01000052.1, read on the forward strand.
CCGCTGGGGTCAAGGAGGGCATCGCAACAGCTGTCTTTGATTTCGTCCGTACTTACCGCAGTGTATTATCCCCTAGCCGTCTTCAGATACAGAAACCCAACTCCTCGTATTGTTGAAGGACAACGTATGAACGCATATGAACATCAGTCAAGTCCAGTGGAAGCGATTCGCAGAGACATACAATTCGGAATATTCTCTCGTAATTGACCACTGATTTCCCCCGTGCTTTTTAGTCTAGTCGCTGACGGCTTCGTCTACCTATGAACATATTCACCAAGGACACCTACCTACAACGCCGAGAGACAAGATGGCCACCACCAGACCGAGAGACTCCGGTTACATCGGTAGGATCCAACAGTGAGCACAGGCCGGTGCAAAAATGCCAAGACAGCGTCCAGAACGGATAGCGCAGATATATTCCACCCATCCCGCCGGATCCAACAAGCAAAATCGGACGACAGGGAGAAAAGTCAAAATATAAAGCGAAATCACAAAAACATCCCCAGATGAACAAACGGTGATAGCAACAAGAACGCCAGACACTACAACCGTGCACCCTTGGTTGACCAAATCTATGCTCCTTCCCATGCTAAAGGACAAAGAAAAATGAATGTAGTCGTAAGAACATCATGAAGTGGTATATGCAATGCCTCCACCAGGCCGATGTATGCTCCCGCATACCGCTGAACACTCGATGACCACCCGCTTCGTCGGTAAACCAGATTCTCCATCATCGGTATATCGACCTTCAAACCCCCATCTACTCGTGACCGATTTCATCGTGCAGGGCAAGCTCTACCAAGGGCCCACACGCACGGGAGATCCATAATTCCCGGCCATCAGTTGGTCCAGAATCGATGGATTCTGGCTGGAGTTGCTCGGACCTGCTGCATTAGGTCCTCCACCAACCCAGCCAACATTGGCGGCCATGGCGGCTATGGCACTGCCCAACCGGCCCCCAGACTGCTGATTATGCTTCTGCAGGATCTGGTCCCAGCCTCCCGAATGCAAAACGAAGCCGGCACCCTTTTTGGATGCCTCGTTGATGACCAATGCCCAAGCCCTCGAGATCTCGTCGTACACATTTTCTTTATGATGTCGATAGCTCTGACTCTCCCACTCGGGGAGATTATGGGCCACCTTGGTCGCCCCATCCAGATATTGCAGCGAAACGGCAGCTTGCGACTCATTGGGCGGGAGAAATTGCGGGGTGAAATCCGTCAGGGCATCGATGAGGGCGACGAGCGGTTGCTTCACTCTATAGTATGTATAATCGGAACTGGATTCGCCGTAGGGAAACGCTTCTCGCATTTTGTCCTGGTACTGTTGCAGTACTTGAAGGGCGCAGGCCACAGATGGTCTGGGCGCACTCTTTACAACCTCCTCTCCAATCTCTGGCTGCCGCTCGCAGATGGTCTGAAGGACCATTCGCAGCTGCGTGGCGTCGAGAGTCTCAAGTAGGCGGGGAAGAGTCAAGGGACGCCCAATAAGATCGTTCGATCGGATCTTCTTCGACGGGCGAGAGAGCTGTCGGGACTGGATGGCGGGAGAGCTCTGGGGGGAGACTGACATCTCGTCCACGTCGTCGTCGGCTTTTCTTTTCCTGTTGTTCGTCATGGTGTTGTGGAACGGAGACACTAGTAATGTTAGCACTCATAGTCGGTTTCATGGCGCAGCCCTTGAGACAAGCATGGAAACACGGCAAGTATAGAGGGAAATGGTGAAGGAGCATACTAGACCGTGTAGGAGAGCGTCGGGCGGTTTCGTGCTGGTGAGGGAAAAGGGGGGGCTGTGGCGACAGCAGCACGTTCATGGTGACCGAACCCCGATGACCAACAATAGCGACGTCCTTCTAGATTGATCCTCGATACTCGAACACTTTGGAGAGTGCGGCGTGGATAGAGGGAAGAGCGATGTAATTATGCAGTGAGGATGCAACAGTAGGGTTCGATTTGTTCGCGGGCCGAGTCAACGCCGAAGCCGATCTTGACGCACTGGACTTTTAGGCAGAAAAAAAGTCGGAGAGGAAGCGAAATGAATGGTTTATGAGCTTGACTAATAAAGTCAGATGAAGATGTTGTTGTGGATTGATGGGGTTTCGAAAGAGAGTAGAAGGAATGAGAAGGTCGAATGTTGCTTGACGAGGTGGTCGGAGAAAAGAAGAATTGAGATTGTTCCAAAGTGATTGTCGCTCGCCCGAGAAATCTCCAGGTACAGTAATGTCCACCGGTCCTAAGTCGTCAGCTCCTCCTTGTCGTTCGCTTATTGTTGTCATGCGTAAAGAGAGGTGTATGTGGAGGTGTGAGAGTGTGGGGGTATGTGTTGCGTTGCTTGGTGTAAGAAAACCCCCAGTGGACAAGAGGAAGTTTCAACTAAGGGTCCGGTATTGAGGCGAGTAATGATAAGTACCTTCAGGTATGGACTGTTATTTGTCACCCTGGATTATCCGGGCATAAACGATCAGATTCAGGCAGCGACTAACCACCGTGTACCTCCTTCGATGGTCTGAGCTGTCCCGATATACCCAAGGCGATCGAACTTGGGGGAGACAGAGCCGACGGACAACAGAAAGTTTGAAAGAGCTGCCAGCCGCACCCGCTGCAAGTTAATAGAGGCGGTCAAGGCGCTTTCGATGTTGCCGCTTCTAACCACATACAGGTATGTATGCGATACATGCCACCACTCACCTAAGTGGAGGTGGAGCAGGCTGTTACTTACGTGGGTAGGTGTACTTGAGTAATAAGGTACCATAGGTGCACATGTACGGTATCTCGGTACGTCGATACCTACATACATACGCGTATGTGCCGTATAAGGTAAAGGGCCAGGAATGATGAGTTGGGCATTGACGCCAAGACCCCTAAACTCTCTAAGGCGACCAGGTGAACAACCCATCTGATAGCTCAGCAACGGTATTGAGCTAATCAGACAAGCGCTTCTAAGTGGTCCATGACTCTCTGAACTTAGAGTTCTGATTGGCTGACTCTTTGCGGCTGATCACAGAGCCAGTTGTTAGTTTTATTGTACTGTAACTAAGGCTCATGAAGACGAATCCAGCCGAGGTGCAGGAAGTCTCTTCCATACATCCCCTCGTGCCTGGGCATCTTCCTGGAAGGAAAAGGGACACAGCGGAAATGGAAATGTGCGTAACCAGAGTAATATGTACCTAGATAGAAGTAAGGTCCAGTTAAGGTACCTAGGTATATACTACCTATCTCGCTCTGCCAATTTTAGTGATGTAATGACGTCTAACTACAGCAAAGTTCAGCACATATGGTGAGCATCAACAACGGGCAGTTTAGAAATCACCTCAAAGCAGGGAAAGACGTCCCAATTATTAAACATTCATATATCCATTGTCGCTCTTGCTAAACTACAATACTGATTTACTCAACCGAGAATTTTATACTAAACACACAATTTGGCCCGCACCTCTTGGCTGATGCCCCCCACATGCCAATACCATAGCTCAGAGCTCTCCGCCAGCTGACCTCATCCATATCGGACGCTTCGTTGCCTCAACCATGACAGGGGCTTGGTTCTAGGGTTATGCTCGCCCCTCTGGTATACAAGGAAACCAATCCGATCCAGAGAGGCCCTTGGCTTGCCCTTAGATTTGCTTGCATCGCTGCTAGCAGGGAAAGATTCAAACATGTAGCGGTAGATGCATGTGTCGCCCTCTGCAGAGATTACCGCGGCCCCAAGAAAGGATAGGTCAGTTGATGGTGTGTATTAGACCGAGTGGAAGCTTTCCGGTTGTACGGACGCCTCAGTCCAGGTAAATATCGGAGGATGAAGGTGCAAATCTCTTTCAGGGCGTTCGGTTGTAGCGAGGGACTATTAACAAAGGAAACGCCAAGGCAGGAGAGTATAACCTGGACTCGTTTTGTTTTTCTTTTGGAACTCAACCAGCCTTGGCAGAGGTGCGGATAGTGCCGAAGAACCGCTCTTTGATTGATGTATGTGTTTGTGTTTGTACTCAGTCATGAAGGGCCAAAGGGCTCTCCGATATTGGGGTTTGTTTTTTCCTGCACATTTTGCTTTTTCTTGTCGCACCCTTCCTTCATCGCTTCTATTGCCGGTGAATTAATGGACACAGTGGCCACAACCGTTGGGCGGACCATGAAGAGATGATATATTGGCCACAGTACGTGACGATTTTGTCCCTTTTTGGTTTGCTAGGACGGCTTGCAGTCACTCATGGGAATAGAGTCTACTCGCTTCACCAGTCGTGTCATCTCACTGCTCTGAGTATCATCCGTGCCCGAGCGTTTGTGCCTTGGCGATCTGGGCAGCTGGGTCCTTTGTGACTGTGCTTCTTCCATGTCTCTCGACGCTCCATCTAGGCCAAGCCTCCTATTGGTAGATGCCCGTTGTCCAGGAGTCGACCCCCATGGGGAAGTCGAGGGGTTTGTATTCGTTTTAAGCTGACGACTACCGGATGCTTTCTGGCTCGATAAGGTAGGTTGGAAGGGAGAGACTTCAGATGAATGGGTTGCCATTGTGTCCAAAGCTACTTGTGCGCGACTTGGGGTATCTCCAACTCGTGGCGTCGAGGCCGTGCTACGGCATTCCATGGCTACATTGAGTGTCGACTGAGATGGGCTGGGCTCCTGGCCCAAGGCGCCGGAAGTCTTTCGCAGCAAGTGTGGTGGCAGAGGTGCTGCTCTCGGCCGAGTAGAGCTAGTGCAAGGTTGGCTCTGGTTAGTTGCATCTCCTAGCGGCATTCGTCCGGCCTTACGAACTCCGGTAGCGTTCATGGATTCTTCCAGACTCCTTTGGAGACGCTGCTGGAATGAGAGGCTTTCACCTGGTTTCATGCTGGTAGCCTTCTCTGTATGCTGTTGGGGCTTGCATACCACCAGAGGCTGGGGTTTCTGGTGCCAATCCTCCTCTGCTTCATCAATGAAATCCCAGCCAGATACAGACCTACTCTGTTGAGCAGTAACCCCGCGGTCTGGCGCATTCTTTGGCTCGGAAAGAAGTGCTTGAGTTCCCACGGACGCAGAGTCGGTCTTTTGATAGTCCGTTTTAGTTGCCGTTACAACATTCGGAGGTCTTGTCTGGGCCGCTGGTACTCCAGCCGAAGGTGTCCGTTCTGTACGGGCACTATCTGCCGCCAAGGTAGGATATTTGACGTCCTCTTGTGGCTGATCATCGTACAGAAATTTTGCTTGGTCCACAGTCTTCTTCGTGATGGCCTCGTAACTGTATGGCGACGGCTGTGGTGCTAGTGGCGTAGAGGGGCCTCGACCATACGGATCGCACTTCGAAATATCTCGATGATTTCCTATCCTCACTAAGTCGTTGAGTTCTCTAACTTCATCAGGGCAAGATTGCTCGGAGTCGCGCAGACAGAGGATATCCCAGGGTGAGCGGACAATGCGATTGCCGCCATGCACAATGTTGTAATACACCACTCTGAGCACTGACTGCTTTGCATCCCATCCAAGACGATTGTACTCTTCAATTCGCCCGAGGCGTACCCAGGCAATTTGGAAAGGAGCATACTCCTTGATTTTTGCTTGTGCCGGTGGTACGCATTGTGCCAGTTCAAGGTGAGGCACGATATCGTGTGATAGCTTCATCATCTCCGCATAGACACTCGCCGGTAGATGATAGAGGAACCTTAAAGCATCTTGCGAGATACGTCCCTGAAGAGACTTGGCCTCTGTAGTCTTCAGATTCAAAAAAGCCGTTTCAAGCGACGTAGAGGCGGGAGGGCGAACACCGCCTGATTGATCCTGGGACGTTGTCTTCGATCCCGAAGAATCCTCAGAAATAGTCAAGGTAGAAGCTTCGATTTCATCGGCGGGGGCTTCAACGATGGGTGCAGCATTCATAGCCTCGACCTCGCCACTCGTCGGAGATCCCGCTCCAGCGCTCCGTACCGACGACGTCACTAGGTCCACGCCCATAAGATCATCCATATAGGAGCGACGTATAGTCTTAACCTCAGCACAATCAGAGAGATCTATCAGATTTTCTGATATGCTTTCACTAGCGAATGCGGGTAACGGGACTATCGAAGAGGCCTGTCCTCGTAGATCTTTCGGCTCTTCTTCGTGGGATGTTATATCGACGATAAGGTCAGGGGTCCGGGTTTTCTTGGCAGCACAATGCTCTCGGGGTGGGGCTATGGTTATTTTATCCTCTTCAGGTTGGGCTAATCCGACCGAAGCAGACGCGCCAGAAGATGTATCGACTGTTTGTACTTGACCCGTGCTCGGTAGATTATCAGGTATTCCGCTGGGCTGTACATCACTAGGAACATCTGCTTCTGTTTCCTGCTCGAAGATTGCCGCAGTCGAGCCAGCTCGTTGTTTCCTTTGTTGCTTGACTACTTTCTCAAAGTCGCGTGCAGCTGAGATATTGTCAAACCGGATATCACTGGTTCGGATGTCGCTTCCTGGTTTATCTTGCCAACGTACAATGACTAGGCTACCATTAACGAAGGGTAAAAGTAGTCTTCGAATGTCCTTTCTTGTCACTCGTTCTCCGACAATCAGCTCCCAGATAACGATGGGCTGCTGGGCCAATTCGTAGACAGAAACTCGACCAAAGCCTTTTTGTACCTGCCCATTGGCTTGGTACTGGAGGACCACCTCGGCCTGGAAGAAATACTCACCCGCCTGTACAGGAGTGACAGAAACCCCAGACTGCTTAGTTTGATGTGTAGAGGCCGGTAACTGAGTAGTATTTGTGTGGGATGGGACTGCGCTTCCATGGCTTTGAGGAGTGTTCGGCGGACCGCGAAGATGCGGAGGTAGCCACCCATTAGATTTAGGGGTGTCATGAACCTCAGTGGCCTTAGAAGTCCTAGAAGTGGGCTTCTTAGTTTCAGCGGCCCCGTTGGTAGCCTGCGGTGAAACGATATCCGAGGAGGCTTTCCCGTTAAGGTGCGTTGTCGGCAGAGTAGGACGCGGATGGGGAGGTAAATCCGCGGTAGGCCTATAGGGGACTGCGCGAGGTGGTGCAGGTTGCACAGTCGCAGGCTGTTCCCGACTGGGTGCAGGAGTTACTCCATTCGGGTTCGCGTCTACTGTACTCAGCTCTTTCTGGCCAGGTCCCCACCGCTTTACAGGCATTCCTGGGACATGTAGGCCTCCCAGGGATGAGACATCATAGCCAGGGGGAACAGATTCCATCGTCCGTCTAGACCGTTGAGAGTTTAGCGAGCGGTAACTGGGCTGCCTGCTAATCTATCAACGGACCGTACAGCGGGAGTAAAGGTGGAGGTATCGACTCACAATGGATCATACAATGGGAATCGTCTAGCCCAAGAAGCTGCGCCCTGGAATCGTCTACGATCTGGAGCGGAGAAGCTGCGGGCGGGATTAGACTGCCCATTGTGCAAGCTGGCTTGCTTCTGCCGATGCAGATTCCCGTCTTCAATACTATCCAGGTTCTTCACTGCGTGATAGTCGTCGTCATGGAACACTCCTTCTTTGATGGCGTCTGTCTTTATTAGTACTGAACTTGACGTGACGTGGACTCAGACGGAGGACTGCGAGGAAATATCACTTACTTCGGTACATCTCAGCCAGCCCATTCGAAGTACCTAGCCGAGTCTGAGATGCTTCGGTTTGTTCGTTATGTGACGACTGAGGAGGCAAGCCTTGGCGGCGGCCGTGCTTGCCCCCATCGTCTGTGGCGAGATCCTCGAGTCGTCCGACACCAAGGTCGCTCTATTCAGAGGGGAAGAAGTTAGTTATCAAATACTGAAGATCCCCAGTCATATGGATCAAGACGCTCCTTGGAATGGCATTATGTGAAAATAAATCAGACTTACCATCATAGCATCGAGAACTAAAGGATCTATAGTCTCGCTAGGCTGTGGAACACCCACATGATCATTCTTCGGATTACCCATAGCTCCTCTAATTAGTATTACTGATTTTGTTAAGACAGCGGCGATGTAATTTGACCAAGTTCGCCCGATCGTAGGGGAGTGGTCACTAGAGGAGACAAGGATCAATATTCTTTAAAACTCTCGGTGTCACCTATACCGATTCTCAAGTAGTGAAGGTGACTGCGGTTGCTCGTCTGGCTGCTCTAATGAGAGATGCATCGAAATAGGATGACGAGTGCCCCAAGTGAGCTGCGGCCCGTCAAGTGGCTCTACCTGTGTAGCCGTGATCTTCAGTATGGATCTAAGGTTATGGTAGGAAACGATGCGATAGACTGTGCAGATGATGAATGACGATATAATGAGGTCGAGCTGGGGTGACCGGGGTAGGTGCGAGTTGGAGTAAGGGGAAAAGAAACAGGTGTACAGGCAAAGGCTAAAATGATTCCAAGGGAAGGACGGCTTTAAGTTTCAGATTGCTGCACGGCAGGTGTAACTGGTCGTCAGGGCGATATAGCGGGAAGATGTCGCCATGAGTGTAGGTGCATGTATACGACTTCGCATGTGTAAAGATAAAGAGCATTCACCTCGACTTAATATTTGGGCCAGTGTGTAACTTGGCCTAGAGAATAATTAACAAGACTTGCAAGGTCGTGGTGAAACGCTGGCAAACAAACTAATAGATCGAAGGTAGACAGACTAAGCTGTTGCAATATTATGAGTAGGACAGAAAACACTGGGGGTAGTTAGGTAAGCAGGATATCTTTTGACAGCAGAGCAGAAAAGATGGGTGGCTCTGTGCCTAAGGCTAGGGTCTTGAAAAGAACTAAGATCGAGGAGGCTTATATCGCCTATGAGGCTATATCGACGATGAGGCTTATATCGACGACAGAAGGCTTACATTGATGAAAAATCAGATATCGACGCCAATGGCATGCCAGACAGAGGTAAATACAGGCTGGCAGGCACATATTAGCCCATGGCCTCCGGTATACATCCAGTAAACAGGCAGATGTCTATTCCCAGACAAAAGGGTCTATTGCTTACCCTCCTGGTTAACGTTTCTTCAATACGGAACGCACATTATGTAGCGGTACAACATATATACGTGTCCATAGCTATTATATCGCTATTATCTTCCATTTAAGATTGTGCGACCGCCGGATATCATGATCTTAGTTAAGGGGTAGGCTACTTCTGGATCAAACCTGCGTATTTTACTTCTAACAGCTAGCTTTCATCATAAACAAAACATAATTCGACCGTTCCCAGAAAGGACCGCGTTAAACACCCTACATATTAGAACAGTCATTCCCTTGTTCTAGTCTGGAGTCGAGCACCAATAATAAATCTGAAACATCTTGGTTATATGTGCAAGTTATTTAATTATCTCTCGGTTAATACCGATGAGAGGACTTGGATAGAAACACGCCTTACCAGATGAAACATATATAATAGTCATTGTATGATAATATAGGAGAATCCAAGTCAAATATATTAGAATTTGGTCCCAGTTCATCGGAAGCCCTTTTGATAGATGTGAATATGGCATTGGAGTAACATATCTTCGTGAGCCTGGTTCGTATGATGCCCGCAAGCATCTGAAACCACCAGCAGGTTCCATTAGCGAGTTTAAGGTTCTTTGATCCAGCAGTACAAGGATTGCCTTAACGGCAATATATAACATATACCTAGCCTTAGGTCCTTCATAGTTTCAACACTATTCTCTAGTCTACTTCATCAATTCACATCCTACTCCGCAACATTGGGAGGGGACTTTCAAAAGTTATGAAAGACGGGATGCGATAGCAGTTATTCAACATGCCGCCCGTTAGATACGATTATCTTCTTTGTTTCCTCAATATGGGGCACAGTGTAATCCCGTCAATGTTGCCTGAGTTACGTAAGTGTGGAATGAAATAGATCAACCAATAGGAGTTTTGATGTGGCACACAGGGGATGAAGCCGGCTGATTTCCGGGGTCCTTTATGGTGTGACAAATGTACACGTTCAGTAACCCTCCAAAGTCTATCTAGGTATGATCCAACGGTTTGTATTCAAAAAGTGGTAGTCAATGTGCGTTGCCAGCATGTAAGCCACCACATGGTGGGCGAGGCGATAAAAGCGACGCAACATCTCAGAACAGTACGACATTAGGCACCCATACGTAGACAGATCTGGGCATCTTGACCCTGTAACCTCACTTCTCAGCTTCACCGTAAATACTGCATCGTTTTCGGCTGCATAGCAACTGAAAAACACTCTCGTGAAACTGTCAGTAGCGTGGTGGTCCACTTAGGCGAGGAAAGATGAGCCCAAACATCCAAGCCTGCTGAACCCAATATATACATGTGCTCTCAGGAACCGACGTGAACCACACAAGCTTCAGATGACAGGTACTTTCAACTGACGAAATATCGGTGATTTTTTGCCATGTTATGATTCCCTTACGTCGTCGCCAACTCCATATGCATCGGGAGCCTTCTACCGGTGATATCTTCTTCCCCAGGCATACTATCTGCAATATCCTAGCCGCCAACTCCTCTACAACCCCTCGTATATCCTTTGTCATAAATCAGGTACAGAACTGTGTTCCATCTCTTTACGACCCTGTCTTCACTTCGCCACTTCAATTTGGCACCTAATACCTGACATCAAAACTATAGCGTATGCATTATTACACTAAGAAGGCATCGACTTACGCATGCCATGTCTACATCTCGCATAGCCGAGCTGTCTTCTAGAATCGCCGACAGCACGGCTATACTGAACGACTCCTTCGTAGCCAACCATCTACCAACGCTGACTAGTGCTCAGACCCAAGGACTACCTGATGAACAACTGGGTAAGCAAACTTTTGACCACGTACGAGCAGCCAGACTAGCCATCGAACAGGCCGACGGGCTCCTCAGCCAGCATGTCATCACCCGCTTCCGCCTAGCCCACTCCTTCCTCGTCGGCGGCGAGGGCCACGTTCGGGGAGATAGCAGCCATCAGTGGATTAAGCGAAACCAACGTCCGTCAAAGCATCCGCCACGCCATGGTGAGGGACATCTTCCAAGCACCGCGGTCGGGCGCCATCTCCCATATCTCGGTGTCGCGCCTCCTGGCCGAGGACCCGGTCATCCGCGACTGGGTGTGCGCTAGTCGCGAGGGGTTTTAGCCAGCTACCTCCCAGACATGTAATGCTATGGCGCGCTTCGCGGGATCTGAGGAGCTGAACCAGACGGGAAGTAGAAGACTCTCCATCCTTCATTGCCTGGTCAAGGTGCCTAGCATAGTCTGCAGGGGTTTACCTTGGCCAACGGGATAGACAAGTCGATATATGAGGTTCTGGGGCGGGATCCCGAGCGTGCCCGCCGGTTCGGAAACGCTATGCGGTCTTTTACCGAAGGTACCGGCCTCGGCCTGTCGCATATAGCAGACAACTTCGCGTGGGGAGAGCTTGGCGATGCGACTATGGTAGATGTACGTGTCGAACCCTTGTGCCTCCCGCTGGCTGCAAAAGCAGATCAGGTTATTCTCGGGCGCGCTTGTTAACAGGGCACGGGTAGGTGGTTCGCAACGCTTCGTCTGCTTCGCGATCGTAGCTAAATCCCCATCCGTGTCGTTTATAGTACAAGACCTCGAAGCCGTCGTTTTTTAGCGGCACAAAAAGATATACCACAAAACATTGCCGGCGGCGTCAAGTTCATAGCTCACGACTTCTTAACAGAGCAGCCGGTGAAGGGTGCTGATGTGTATTTCTTTTCGCTGGATCATACATAACTGGTCCTATAAGTATTGCATAAAGATCGTGCGGAACCTCATCCCGGCACTCAAACCAGGGGCAAAGATCATCATCAACGATAACGTCCTGCTAAAGCTAGGGCAGATGTCTAGGTGGCAAGGGAACCGCCTAAGGCATATCTATTCCTAAACCACTTCTAATTATTCTGTGATTCGTACCTGAGCCGAATGTCTCGTTCCTCCTTCCCCTCCATCACACTTACTAGGGAGCAGATACAGCTCTTGAGGGGTATATTGACTTGTAGGAAGCTCGGAAGCGTTGATCCCACTTGCTGTGGGCGATCCACTGATATAAGGCTCCAGAGCTCCGGAGGGATCAACGTTGTTCCGTATATTGCTGCCCAACGGAAAAGGGGGCCCTGCGACACCCTCTCCAAGACCCACCAGAGCTCACACGCCTCACTAGAAGTAAGCTAATGCATCTTTCTTGCAGGTCTATGGATCTCACGATGACAGAGATTCAGAACTCTCACGAGCGGGAACTGGAAGACTGGGTGGAGCTACTCAAGTGGGCCGACCGTGGCTTTGAGCGCCACTCGGCAACACAGTCCAGAGGCTTCAATCTGCGGCTCATTGTAGCCGTGTGGAAGGAGGTGACTGTTTATCAGATGTAAAAAGGTCTTTCCACTAATCTCAGAGTGCTTCCTCTATCGGTATTCCAGAAGTCCCCTATTCCTATTCCTATTCCTCTAGTAATACGGGCTATAGGGGCTGACAAACCCCTCACAAGAGACTCTAGTCTACCGAAGTGGCAGTTAAATACGAAGTTTCCAACCGTACAAACCATAAAGCTCTTCAAGTGATCTAACGTGAGCTATCTTTACGTTGCTACGATTTTGTTTTGTTTCGGCACAGTCACCTCGTCCCCCTTGACCCGTCTTCTAGCATCAGGCATCCATCGATATGCTTCTGGGTTATTGTATGCCGCCGTCCAGCTATCATGCATCAGGTCTGGATACCGGGTGAACCGGATCTCAGGGGTTCCAGCTTTCGTCAGGGCGTCAACCATCTGCTTAGACGCCTTGAAGGGGATGATATCATCCAGAGCACCATGATGCACCCTGTAGGATTAGGTCAGCAGCTGTCACGAGAGCTTGCAGTTAGGTCTTGCTCACCAGTGCGGGACATGCTTGATATGGATGACTCGGAGACTGTCACCGCCGCCGCAGATAGGCATGAGACTAGCAAAGCAATACGGAGTGTGCATCGCGAGATCCCACGGCCATGTACTTGTCGGGTCCGACTCGTATGCCGGAGGTAATGACACATAGTGCTCGTGACCGAATGGCGCATTGGACGTACGTTGGTCGAAGAAGTCGAATGATATATGCTGGGTCTTCGCATGTTCATATCCGGGGTCTTTTACTCTGCTACAGGTGCTACTTGTCGCCATGATTACCTTGGTTGGGATTCCTCTTGGCCCGCGCTTTGCTCGATGGAAATCGTGCAATGAATTTGGGTTGATATCTGCGTCGTCTCTAAGGATGCGTCCGTTCGCAGATATATTGTCGGTCATGATGACGTTCTGGTGAAGTGGTGTGCCCTTGCCAAAGACAACACTTAAGTAACTCTCGTTGCATCACAGATCCGGAAGTGATTAACTACTGTACGCGTATTTTCCAACGGCATATGGGATGTCCTCTAACGAGTAAAGGCGGTAGAGAAGGCCGATACAGGAGTAAATTATGAGGTCATTGACAGTGGCGACACTACATTTTGGTCCATGACTTACAAGAACCACTCCGCGTCGGTGACCTCAAGTCGCAAGGAGCCGTCGGTCGCGATAGTCGATGAAAAGACTTCTTCAGAAAGAGATCAGACGGTTCGTGTGGTCTTTCCCGATATTGCAGGTTCATCTAACACAGAGTACAGTGGGCGTCAAGAGTCTCTCCAATACGCTTAAATTATATGTGTGCAGCCGAGTCGACCTATGAGTTCAGTGAGGTTGAAGTGTTATTGATTACCTATCCAAATCCCCCCGGAAGCCTGGGAGCCGCACCTAATGATGACTAGCGCTACACTTACTGTAACATAATAGTGGTAGTGGTAGTCGCTGGCTGGGGCTGCTCGGCCCCTTACATGCCTAATGGGCTGCTTGGCAGATCGGTAGGGCTTGGAAGGTCTGTGCCCAGTGGGCTGGGATGCTGATTTGGCAATGCAGGTGTTGCCGCGCCAACTACCAAAATAGCAGGACCAACCGTTCGCATCTTCGAAACTGGACTTAGCCATTTGCAGAAAAATATATTTTAACTACCGAGCAGAAAGACGTCAGGCCATTGTCAACAGCGTCTCGTCCCCCGTTTCTCCTTTAATTTTGAAACCGCAAATTGAGGGAGTGCAGTCAATCAATACCAGATTACCGCAAGCCGAAAATCGCAGTCCGGATGGCTTCACCGCTCTCCCTAAAACGGTCTAACGCACTTAATATCGCGGCCCCTCCCAGTGCCAAAACCGACCCGCTCGAGACTTACGAAGTCACGTCCTCCACAACCAAGTCGCAATCGACGTCCGATAGTGAGCACAACATGGAATCCGAAAACGACACGACCCCCAGCTCCCCGTTCGTCTCTCGAATTAAGGAAGAAGAGAATGACAACGGGGACAACAACACAAACCAGGAAAATGCTCTACTCAACAAAAACCGACATTCGAGAATACTCTCAGGCCACGAGCTTTCGCCTCTCAAAATCCTAAGTTCGAAGGGCGACCACCCGGAATCCGAGGTGCCTTCCCCCGATAGACCAGGCTCTGCTTCTAGCACTACTAGGAGCCCGAGAAAAGCCTCGCCCCAGAGACGTGCACGGTTCCCCGTCAGGGTGAACACTGGGCCATCGCCGCTGAAACAGGCGATCCAAGAAAGCGAGGTGACGTCCGAGGACGCGCCGCGGGAGAACGAGGGCCTTACGAAAGCCATCAAAATATTGGAAGGCGATGATACGACGCTGGATAATGCGCTGGACGAAGCCGACACTACCTCCATGTCAACAGACGAAGATCCACGAGTGGGAGGACACGACGAGCGAGTAGATCCTAACGACATCAGCGCCTTTAGCAACTTCTCCGCCGTAGCCAATATGTCTATGTTTGCCCAGCTCGGACACAGCCCGGCCAGATCCGCCGACGTGGGCATGACCCCTAGTGCGGTTTCTCGAGGTCGACCCGAGCCGTCGCCCTCGAGAACTCCTCGACCCCCTGCCATGCACGAATCCGGAGACACATCGAACCTCCTCATGGACTTCACCGAACAGATCAACGGCTTCTCCAGGTATTCGCAACAGTCACCTAGCCGAAACGCGGGGCTACCTCCTGCAAGAGCCAATCGTGCCTCGCTGGTCGCGGCTACGCCCCTGCGACAACAGTCCAACCTGCTCGACTTCGATATCCCTCCCATGCCCACACCGCGAAGCATCCCGACAATCACCCCACGGGAGCTTGAGTCGCTCAAGTCTGGGTTCCTCTCCGAGATCAGCAGTCTCAAGGCGTCGCTCAGCGGAAAGGAGGCTGAAGTGGCGTCCCTGAAGACGGCCGTGGGCGACGCAGAGAAGCGCGTGGGCGAGTGCATGGAGCAGCTGCACCAGACGCAGGTGATGAAGGAGACGCTGGCGGAGGAGCGGGAGAGCTGGGAGCGGCGCGGCCGTGAGATGGAGAACGTGCTGCGCAAGGTCAAGGAAGAGATCGTGCACAGCCAGCGCGATCGCGAGGAGCTCGAGTTCAAGCTCGACGAGAGCGAGAAGCGCCGGGAGGCCGCCGAGATGATGGCGCAGGAGGCCGAGAGCAAGATGGCGGGCATGCGCGCCGGCAAGATGGTGGCGGCGGCGGCGGCACCTCCGCCGGCCGACTGCGCCAAGTGCGGCAGCAAGTCGCCCGAGAAGGCCCGGAGCCCCGGTGGTTCGTCGTCGTCGGCTCGCGACATCGAGATCGCCGTCGAGCGCGTGGCGCGCGAGCTGCACGCGCTGTACAAGAGCAAGCACGAGACCAAGGTGGCGGCGCTCAAGAAGAGCTACGAGTCCCGCTGGGAGAAGCGCGTGCGCCAGCTCGAGGGCCAGATCGACGAGCTGGCCGAGGAGAACGAGCGCCTTCGCTACAGCGGCAGTACCCGCGTAGACCCCGCCGCCGCCGCCGCCGCAGCCGACGAGGAGCTCATGGCGCGCGCCGTGCGTGACGCGGCGCAGATCAAGGAGCTCAACGCCGAGATCGAGAAGCTCGACGCCGTGGTCGCGAGCGTAAAGGCGGACAACGGCGACCTGCGCCAGCTGCTCGAGCGCGAGCGCGTCGAGAAGGGCGAGCTCGTCCAGCTCGCCGAGGAGATGATGCAGATGCAGAGCACGCAGAGCTTCATGCAGAAGGAGGAACAGCAGGAGCGGGAACGGGAGGAGCCGGCGCCGGTGGCGCGCCCGGCCCGTCCGACCCGTCCGATGTCGACCCCGGTCCCGGCCAGGTCGCAGCCCGGCCCCGAGAACTTCCGGAGCAGCATCGGTCGCGCGTCGGGCCTTAAGGCGCCGAGCTCGGTCAAGAAGCCCACGCAGAGCCGCATCGGCGGCATCGCGCACGAAAGGAACAAGAACGGAGGGTCTCACGGCGGCCTCCCGCGCCCGAATAGTGGACTGGGCCGGACCGGCATCATGAGCTCCATCGAGAAGATGGGGAGCAGCTACCGAGGACGAGGAGACTAACTTACTTAAAGAGACGCGGGTGGTGGGACGACGAGAGAGGAGTTCCGTTTAACGTTAGCTACGACGATGATGAGGCTACGGGAGGGTGTTCCGGACTCTGGATTCTGGATTCTGGCGCGTCCTTGCAATGTTAGCATGCTGGTTGTGTAACTGTATATTTCATATATTGTTCGATCGCGAGCCATTGTTATGGTCCCTGGTTAGGGACCACGAAGCTCTTTTCTAGAAATGACGAAATGCTTGATAATCAAACCCGCCTATGTAGGCTTTGATGTCTTATTCCTACGTGGCAGTACATTCTCTCCACCTTCCAGCTCCTGCGTCCGAAAGCCCACCCGTCTAAGAGCACGCCAGCCAAAAGTCCCTTCCCAGTCGCTAGGCAAACTCTCTAGTCCCCATCTACTCCAGTCCCCTCCGCTAACTTAGACAAGCCACCCGCCCTGCCGCTCCAAGGCCGCGCTCCACGTCTCCCCCTCGGCCCGCGAGAACTCCCTCGCGCCCTCGACCTCGCGGGCCCCGAAGTTCCCGTACAGGTGCGGGAAGGGCCCCCCCTGGGGGCCCTCCCACCTCGTGGCCCCCGCGATCCGCGCGAGGGGCAGCTTCAGGAGCCACAGCGACGTCACCCCCGCGAAGAACAGGTCAGCCGTCTTCGGGACCTGTTTTCGTCCGTGCCGGGAGGGGCACGAAGAAGGTTAGCTTGCGTCCCGCGTCGAAGTTACGGTGAACGGGAACAGACGGGTATAAAAAAAAGAAAAAGAAACAGAGGAACGAGACTGCCAGGGACCTTGGGGTCCTTCGAATGAGCGACTGCGTGAGTGGGCGAATAGGGGCCCGACGTCTCTCCGTCGACGCGAAGATCATAGCAGCTTCACGGCGAGGGTTTCAGGTACGTAGGTAGCGTGGGAAGAGGTCCTGGTGTCGGACACGTAGGTGCTCGGTTCAAGCTCGAAACTTACCTGCACGGCCGTGCTCAGGTGCACGAAGCCGTCGTTCCGGTCAAGCTCCGAGAGTGGGTACTCGGAAGGCAGGGGCTCCGGAGGGGCCTCGGGCAGGATCTTGTAGACGTACGCGGGCAGAGGCGACGGTGCAGCGGCTGGGGAGGGAGACATGTTGCTGGCACTTTTGTGAGTCGTGACTTCTTGTATTTTTGTACGTCAATGGATACGTCGCTAAACATGCAGCCATGGATATAGATGTATGGTGGGTGTGCTTATGCAAGTATGCGGGTATGTAGGCGCTGTTGGAACCAGCCTACTTACCCCCCTTCCCCCCATCCCTGTCATGCCCCCCTCCCCCAAATCTCAAGCAAGATGCCATTGGCGACCACGATGACAACGCAAGGACCAGACATATGTACGGATGTACTATGTAGGGATTCGAAAACTCACCTGGTGGATACCGACTGATCGATCTCTCGAAAATTCTAAGACGGCCACGGTAGTAACTCAGTGCTTGAATTTGTCGGAATAATATGCGCAGTGGAACTCTATCACCACGGCAAACACTGCATGAGCGTTCGATAAGCGGGGACCCAGCAATTGGCAGCAGCTGCGATTAGGAGGCGGCGCAGCTGGTTATGGGTTTAGGTAGCCAGCATAGGATGTACCTAGCTGGCTGGACCAGCCAGACAAAGACAGCCGCGCTCTGCTGAGATACGGGAGTATATCAACACAAGTCACCATGCTCGAAATATACCAAATGTCTACATATGTAATTCCCCGGGAAATAGCTTCTCCTCCACTCCTTTTTAGTGGTGCTTATACGGTATTGGTACCTCACATTTAGGGGCACCTGCAGGCAACCCCTTAACGCTATGGAGGACAAAGCAGACTCGAACCTACCGTCGTAAATGGTACGCTACAACTCTAGCCAATCATCACTCCCGTAACGGAGTTTGCCCCTACGATCGAATACCCTAGGCTTTCCCGTGCTCGAGAAATCCCTCAAGGTTCAGGAGAGCTCAAATGAGGGAGCGGGGGGACAAATCAACAGCCACATAAGAGGGTTAGTAAGGAGCAAGACGGAAACCAGAAGTGTTTAGCATAGAAAATGACCTTGTTCAGCCAATTCATACCAATGTCAGCCTGATTAATGATTGCTAAAGTGTGTCACCGTTTTCAAAAGACTGTTTCCCAAGCCCTTTTTGCGCCAAGCCCGAACCCACCGAACTCCATGTTGAATGCCGACTAACGGAACGCCCTCGCTCGCTTACGTATCTCTCAAAATGTTAGGAATATTGAAACCCAAGGGATTGTCCGACCCAAACGCTGGATCTGCAGAGGTGGGTGTTTTGTCATGTCTTGTTAAAAATCCTCTTGAATGGGTTGCGGGACTCTCGGCGACTGTCTGGCCGCTCTTCCCCATCCCCACTCGAATCTGGCGAGGAGCCTCCGTTCCAGTTGATGACCTCGTCCACAAGTAGTTCTTCTTCGTGGGTGTCTTCGTCAAGGACCGAATCGTTATCCGGAATCGCCGACAGGTGGAGATCTTGGCCCTGGCCCGCCTCTGGTTCAATCTTCCCATGGCTGAGGGTGCGCCTATGCTTCGCCAGGAGCCGGCGTTTTGAGCGACGAATAGCTTTATCTGGGTCGAAATCCTCGGCAGAAATACAGGCTCCCGAACCCACAATCGCATCGGGGTGGCGGAGTGATGTAGTATGAGCAGCGAACCAGTCGGGAAAGCCGGTGTCATAGTTGCGGCTAGTTGGCCGACTGTCGTTGGTGCTAGCAGAGACG
Organism: Monosporascus cannonballus; assembly: GCA_004154925.1. NCBI lineage: Eukaryota > Fungi > Ascomycota > Sordariomycetes > Xylariales > Monosporascus > Monosporascus cannonballus. Next base: position 312,848 of record QJNS01000052.1, read on the forward strand.
GTTGACATGGTGAACGTGGTGACAGTGCTGTCCAATGTCTCAGTTCTGTGCAGATCCCTCTTGCTTCTGGAGGAGAAAAGAGAAGGCATTGTGGAATTGCTCAAAATTGGATTTATCTTCGGGACTTTGTTCCCGTTCAGATCCTCAGGAAGACCCAAGAGGTGTCCGGTGTGGTGACACAACTCCAACTAAGGGCAAACCCAGGTTGCGACGGGGTCAGCTTGGGGAAGCGCACAACTGAGCAGGTCTATGTTGATGAAGCCAAGATTTATGTTCTGACTGGGATCCAGATGATCGACGAGAAGGAAACGAGGAAGAAGGCTTATATTGACAGCTATATTGTTGATGCTAGTAGACAGTAGATGTGGATTATGAGAGGCATGGTCTGCTTCACTGGAAGCACCACGCTTGATGAATGGACATGTTTATGTATGCCAGCGGGAGCAAGTGATTACGGGTGTTGGCAGATTATCGCATTGTCCTTTGCGTCGGGACGTGGTAATAAAGAAGATTAATAACAATATAGTTGTGCTGCAATAGCATGTGAATGGCTTCTGGAGCCATGACTGTCCACTGACAGCTGACCGATTCAACGGAGGCAAAGAAATGCTGGCTCACCTGGATCTTCCCGGGAAAACTGGGACCAGTTATTCAATTGCCAAGAAACGTATCTGAGCCGCGCGCTTTCAGGCAGCTGCTCTGCCCGCTTGACGAATGTTTGGGTGCCGGGATCCGAGTTCAATTTGAGCAGAACCGGCTCGACCGGAATTTTACCTCTAGCTACCTAGGTATTTGGTAGTAGGCAGGGGATCAAAATGAAGTCATTATATGGTTATGCGGTTAATAGGTGCATTGGGATGAGCGCCCGTTTTCTCTTTTTCCTTTCTTTTAGGGATACCCATGAATAAAGGGGAGAAGGGTGGACAATTCGGAGGTCGGACGACAGGGTGCGGATATAGCTATAGCCTAAGCCAGTAGCTGACTCAGTAGCTAGGACTTCTTCTACAGACGAAATCCTGGAAATGTGAGACCCGTATGCAGAGAGGGAGGGATCCGTATTTAGAGTTGAAATCTGACTGGTCCTCGAATGAAGCAACAATGCGTGAGGCCATGGACCGGGGCGGATGATTCCCTAGCAAGCATGATACCTAGGTAGTGTTAGAGCTGCCATGTCTCAGTCATTACCACGTACGTGTACAGACGTGCATAGCTTATACAACTTGCCCACAGCCTAGTGAATTTCATATATGCTAGGTGTGGCAAGGACCCAGACTCGCATCGTCTTTCCCGCCAGCCAGCCGCACAGCCGATATTATATGCATTGCGGGGTTCGGCGTTAAAACGAGATTATTAAGGTGGCCTTGTACACACGTGGGCGAGATCCATATAACAAGACCGACCACGATATCGACGTTGGCGAGTTTCTTCCGTGTTCATCGCGAACCCCGCTCATAACTCGGAAGTACCGAGCGGCACTATTGGAGATTCTCCGTAGTGTATCTGTGTGTCTCACAGAAACCTGTCGTCAACCTTTGCGGATCTTCGTTCAAGTGCCTGCTGACGTATTTAACTTGGCGCAGTGGCTGAAGCTACGCAGCCCCGCCGGGCAAGCTGGGCCGTTAGCGCTTGTGGACCAGCGGGGCTCGGCTATGCCCCATCAGGTATTCGCAGTTTGCCAATCATTCTTCGACGTGGAAGTCCCCCTTGTGGAAAAAAAAAGCTTATCGCGGCTAACGGCACTAGATCATTCGAGATCCCCGAACTGCCACAGGCCACAGGCCGATATCCCGACTTTTGTTGAGACCGAAGTTGTGATGTTCCATATAAGGAAAAGGCCGGTTCCCAACGTTGGTTCCATTATCCAGCATAACGGCACCACCCGACAATGATATGTGGCCAGATCTACGCACCAACGATCGATCGTATTGTTAACTCCGTCCCGCCACATTCTGGAATAGCATCAACCATCCTACGTCATATCAAGGCCGTCCTTTTCGCTTCACTTAGTCCACAGCATCATTGAGTTGCAATGCTGTTAGAAACCACAGGAATTATCTTGGGCCGCATCGTGTCAGCCCCTGTTCATGTCCATAGAGGTGAGCGTTAAGGGGTTACTACGCAAATGAGATACAATCTCCCCCTGATTTGGCAAACTACGAATTTACGTCAGTTTGGAAGATCTCTATAGAAGTTTTGGTACAAACCCCGGTCCCTCTCCTCCTGCTAAGCGCATATTCTACCACGCCGTTTTTAGGAATGTAGGTACTCCCTACTGGTGATGAAAGAAGAAACACAATGCAAGTTGTCTCATCTCGTGTAGTAATATTCGTTATATCGTCCCTGTTTTTGATTCCCATCTATTTACCTTGAGCTCCGACACGGCAGAGAGATGACAAGGCGGTTGCCCAGTACATCGAACTTTTTGTTGGCTTGATAATTCCTTTGCGCAAGGACCATATGCTTTTACGCACCATTCGCTACCCGCGATGGGCCTACTACTATGCACATAGCCGTTCCCGGTGCATCACGTTATATATGCCCACCCCCATATGACTAAACTGATCATCAGCCGGCAAGTTCGGATATGAATGGAGCCGGCGTAAAGATTACGCCCCGAAGGTATGAGAAAGCTACAGGAAATAGATGGGTCCAATGATGGTCAGCGGGTAACACCCACGGCCATAAGGTGCCCAGAACTGCATAAGGAATACCCCTTGGCAGAATTAAAGGGTGAAGAACGAATCGAAGCGCGGACATGCAAATTGGACCGTCTTGCCAACATCAATAATGTAGGGGAGTGGCTTAATTCATAGCCTTTACAGAACGGTCCTTATTGCGCTCCACGGCGCTCCCTTCCTTATTAAGGACTCAATACCGCCCACGTCATTACAATGGACAAGGCTTAAATTATATCGTGGATATCTGTTACGAGAAACTCCAGTCTCACTAAGATCACAGGCCAACGTTCAACTATTTGTCAGTTATTCATGAGTTGACCATCATTCCCTCCTGATGTAATGTCGCAAAGAATGCATTAAACTTTCGGAGGATAAGAGGATAATAATCGCTGGAGTAGGCGGGTTTTTCAGGCACGTTACCCTAGATATCCCCTAACATAAAAGCGAATGTGCACTCGTTTAGTAGACCGAGCACGTTATGGGCCGCTAGCCTCCAACTCATGATACCGCCGAACGTCGTTATATTCTGGTCTAGATGCATGTCTGACCTCCCCGATTCCGCTCCCGGTCTGTCGGACATTGCCAAATGGGCCACTGGCGCTGTCGTGCTCTGCCACTGGTTGAAGACCCGTTCCGCCTGGAAGCTCGCGAAGCCAGTCCTCACCGCTGAGTTCAGATAACTGCGTTGTATGTCGGCTATAATTATCGCGGCTACTCATAGGAGACCAGGATGTTGACACCGACGTTGGGGTACTCATCATGATGGTGCTCGCGTGGTCCGGAAAAGGGGACGAGTCGGCGGTACTCGGAAACGAGTCTACGAAGTCTGGATTAACAATGGCACAAACTGAGTGGCATAGTTTTTACTTGAACTGCATGCTTACCTTTGTAAGGATCCCACCATCCCCTCATCATCACGGGCTGGTCACCGCCGCCTGGGGGTTGGAGTTGTCTTTGGACACTGTCTTCGCCAGGAGACTCCTGCTCTTTTTCTCTCCGCCTCTTTCTCCAAATGTATGCAGCGAATATCGCGAACAGAACCACCAACCCCGCCATCGTGACACCCACAATCAACTCGGTCTGGGATTTCTGTTCCAGCGCTGTCGTCTCTGAGACGTTGGAGTCTGGACTTTGTGTCGTTATCGAAGACGAGCTTGTCGTCGAGGCACTCGTTATAAAGGGCGCAGCTTCGCTCTTGTTATCACTCAGTCTCGCCGGGAGCAGATCGTCATCGGAGCAGCCCTCGTTGCACGGATTGCTCAGACAGCACCCCATGAACGGAGGCTTCGCCTGCTGACATGTCCACCACGCGTTATTGTTGTAAGGCTCGACGCAACTCTGCGCCGGGATGTCTAGGTAATTTGTCGAGCTGAAGCTGGCAGGGCGCAGCGAGCTCTCCGGGCACGATCCCTCGCGATCGTCGTTACACGGGTCCTCCTCGCAACAGCCTATGAACCGCGTGTCCGAGGCGCCGCATATGTAGAACGAGCCGCCCGAGGGGCAAGAGAGGCCGTATTTTGCCCGCGGATCCTCGGCCATCGCCACACTTTTCAATTCCGACATGAGCAGCGGGATAAATGGTACGGTCCGGCTACCTACGCGCGGTTATCCCGGACGGCCGAGTCTAGGTGGCCAATCATGACACGATGTAGCGGTGGCTTTCAAGCATAGCTTATTCTTCGAGGAAGGCAGTTAGGGGACAGGGAGCTAATATAAGCTCTAATGTTCTTAAGCCAAGGAAGTATTACAGTCCTGTATGGACCCCGGCCCCAGGGCTGAGAAAACTTGCACATTGCGAAATGACGATCTGGGTCCCTCTTCACGGGAACGTCCCCGGACTATCATGTTCTGCAGTTCACGACGAGGTGCTATGCTGCAGGCTTACTATTGCTGCCTCGTCATTGGTCCGTTAACACGCTACTACCCCTGAGCTGGCAAATTACGCCCAGGGGACTTATGCAGTTGGTTCCAAGTCGCATATACCAAAAGGGCTGTGTGCTATCAGAACTGTCTACCCAATATAGCCTGTCTGAGGTGTCGTGCCTAGATGAGTCCGCGAACATTGCCAGCAGTCAGTAGACTAAAATCTATCCAAAATCGAAATGCGGCTCTGTTGGAAGTTATAGCTTACCACTTCGGCGCCAAGCGATTGTCTTGAACGGATTATTAAGTTAGACGTACTAGCTATGAGACCCACGGACCTTGACAAGCACAGTATATATAGACGCATTGGATCCCAATGGCATGCCAACTATGGCCCTTACATTACGCCTTAAGAAAACTGTCCTGCCTCAGTATTTATGCAACTTGCTCGAAATCTTCGGCCGAAGCAATCTGGATTGCCGCCTTATGTACGCCACATGGTCGAGATCCCAAAGGCGCAGTTTCCTTTCGCGACGAGCGACATATCACTCTCCCTTTCTCTAGATTTAGTTAGACTCAAAACAGCTACTCTATGCTCTCAGTTGCATATGATGGAAACGTGGCTAAAGTAGAAAGGGAGCTTAAACAAACTGTCAGATTACCCTTTAAAAGGCAGATCTCAGGTCCAAAAGACGAATTTTCAAAGTTTTCCCTAAGAATGCCAAAACTCAGGCCCTTTAACTGATTTTGAAACCTTTATATATATGCAGCTTGTCAGGGGCATCTTTCCATCCTTAGCTTCGAGTGTTTGGATATTATCAGTCCTACGGTGTTCAGAGAACATAGTTATGTAGAAGATGTTCGATGTACCGCTAACAATACGGCAACTTACAGTCTGACTAGGTACCTTTTACATCAGTTACTTCGTGTAACTGTCGCTTGGTGACAAACGTATCTTGTTAAGAGCAAGCAGGTGCAGTTCATATTCGTGGCTGACTCTTTTTTCTCTTTACATCATTCGGGGATTCTTTCAAGAGATCCAGTCTTCAACTAGACCTGCTACCTTTGGGGTCCCCGTCAAGATATTTGCTTGGCTACGGATAATTGCGTAAGGGGTGGCTACTTCAATGTTAAGCAAACATAGGCGTTCGGACGCTCTTTTGACACATTACGCCCCTGGTGGTTCCGCCGCATATCACGCAAGGAGAGGAACTAAGAGACCTTGCCCATAGTTAAATCATTGTCCGGCCAGAAGGATGGTGTCTAGCCTAGAGATAGTCTTGAAGTAACAACCTCGCCGTGTCCTCGGGTATTCTCTCTTACTGCTTGCTATAATTTAAGTGTCACAGTTAAGAATTTGACCATATATAACGCTATTGCTAGCAATGCAATAGCGGCGTCGCTTTTGCGACATTAAGGTTACTAGGTCATCCTGTGCGATATATGAGGGTCTAAGATATGCTTTCCCTTCAACTTATCGTATAAATCGCCCCTAGCCAAGGTCTGAATCACATCGGCTAGCAGTGCCCGAGACTTTACATACCCCTTGCAGTGCTACATAACTCTGACTGGGCCTGAGTGAGGGAGAACCGATTCTTAGCTGCTGAACGAATGTTTCTGGGCAGCTATAATTGCTGGAAGTGGTAGAGAGTAGCCTTCTTGATAAAATACCTGATAAGTATTGGTCTCTCCTTGACCCATCTATATGATTATCAATATGTCGTCTCTGACCCTAGGTAAGAGACGAGGCTCCGACAAGGCATTGCACCTAGAGCCACAACCTTGAGAGAGGTCCAAGAAGACCTGTCCCCCAAGGAGTTATAAATTATTCTACTTCAGAACAAGGGCAGTATTCCTTATCTGTCCAATCTTCTCCCTCTGTCTCGGTATCATCCTCCACGTTATCTCAATCTTAGGACCGTTGACATGAAAGTAAACCTAGGACACAGATCAGAGGCAGCTTCATACATGCGAATCGTCCTAAGAAACTGAGCGACCTACATATCCATCCACCTTCTCAAAGACTCTCCGATGGGACCCAGGAACCAAGTAAAGACATGGCTTATTCTGACCGACCATTGAACTATACATACTGACTATAGGAACTTCCAAATAACTTACTTAAATGCCAAGTAGTACTGTTCTATCAGGAAACAGTCTGCCTTTTTCCTTGTTCCACTGCAGAGAATTTCAACGCTGTCTATATACATACAGGAATTTATTCAAACAGATCAACCAAGACGGGTAGGACTGCGTACTAACTGCATAGTCAGCATGACGGATCGGATGTATCCCAGGTCATTACAGACCGTTCACTGCCAAGATTACCGGATACGGCTACTCGTCAGACATGCGCTTAGGAGAATTGTCCTTACATAGGATGCATTTCCTCGAATTTGGAAGGAGGGAAGGCCAAGAAAAGAATCAATGACTATTGAGCCTTACCCCTATACTCCTCCGCGGAGCCCACTTTATGCTGTGGTCAGCCTCGCTCCCCCAGCCCACACCGGGGCAACTTATTTCCTAATATTTATGCCCCGGGCCGATTCTGCATGGGGTCTCTATCTCAGGGTTCAAAGGCATTCCGAATACATAGCCCATTGACTCTGGGGCGGACGTAAGAGCCTAGCCTTGAGCTCAGTGAGCAGCTGTATGGGTTCAACGTCATCGCATGGATGGTCAAGCGCTGCCATCTCGTGAGTCTCATCAAGGAGTGGTTAACCTATGACGGAGGTGAGTGCTCAACTTCACCCCTTTACCATAAGTTATTAACGGTTTGTAGATACAGCAGAACCATGATGCCAGGGGCGATGTCACATTATAGTTGGAAGTTCACTAGTTCCGCCTGCTCGTGCTTTATTTGAATCCTTGAATACTACCCCTTTAATTGTGATGGCATTGGATTGGATTCCGAGGCATTCATTGTGCCTAGGACATCAAGTAATTATAACGGCTTAAGGGGGAAGGGGGCGGCGGAGGAGGTTCCGTAGTCCCAGCCCCATGCGTACATACAAAATGCACAAGTGCCTTGAGCAACATCGCTAAATATTCGCATTAATTACTAGGCATTGGGAATTTCGTCTTTATAACTACAATGTTATATGTTGGAGTTCCCAAGAGTGTCTAGGCTAGTAGCTTCTGCTGCTATCCAAGAAGCTTGTGACGCTAATCCCGATAAAGACATATCGCCTTTAAGTGCATAAAGCATAGGTAGTGATTTTGTACCAGCATTTGATTCGTAGACTGCACGCAATATCCCTCGAGGCTCAAGAGAGGTGCAGATCTGTGTACCAATTGATCGCCGTGCCACGTGTCCGCCTAGTGCCGACTGCACTGCGGGTGCAGCCACCGGCCCACCGGCCGACAAGCGTGAGTGCTGATTACCATCCCCCGTACGATAGGCACGAATAGGACCAAACTCCGTCCATCACCACGCCTTCCTTCACCCCTAAGCGCCCCCTGCGTCAGTCAACTTTGTAAAGGGGGAACAATCTCAACTGCCAGACCATTCCACGCAGTACGGGGTTCACCTCAATTTCGGCATGCTCGTAACTGAGGGCGGCCAACCCAATTGATTCACAGTCACAGGAAGCCAAGATCTCAAGCAGCAGTGAGCACATCGGGCCATCACACCGCCGAGATTCAATCGTGGCACAATCGGAACCAAGACTTCGGCAGAAACAGGAGAGGTGGCACGGCAAGCGGTCGCGAGCTACAAACCTCCGTTGGAGCAACGAGCCGAAAACAGCGCCAATTCATGCCACCTAGGAGACAGCTGGCCGTGTAGTAGTAGGTATATACGCGGTTTACATGCAATCCAATGCACGTCCCGCGCGCTACTGCTACGGCGCCCATCTGACCACATTTGATAATGGTCTAACGCGACCGATCCCTTTAAAGAACCACTTGATGAGGTCGAAAGCGAGCCAATACTACCCGTACTAATGTTACGCTAGGTATTGGGGGTGGCGCAACACGCTCTTCACGCCTATTGCCGCACGATACCCCAAACCAGGTCGTTCGTCGTCTATGCCGCTATCCTTTGATGGGTCCCGTACTTGGTCGGGGTAGGGTAACGCGAAGCCGGGCAATAGATGAAAAGATGGAGACCACATGAAGATACAGGTGCTTTAAGTACTTTACGTTACCTCCCAATAAGTACTCTATTGGATCAGATCATCAAACCCTCAGAGATTTATATAATTTCGTACCTCAGACAAAAAAAGTGCGATAGCATTGTCCTCCTCGCAGGCTTATCCCTCTTTCTATATCTCACTCTCCTTTCAGCCCTCTTATTCACCGGAATCGTCTAGCACTAGCTCTACGCTAGAATAGCCACCTCTTTCTTATTTAACACTTATCACCAGGTGGAAAAGACTTTCGAACTGTCCCGCAGTGATCGTGAGAATCGTGTAGTCTATCATGGTTGAAGATTTTACGTAGTAACTTGTTCCCCAAGATTCCCCATAATTATAATTGGGACCCTTGGCAAGGACCCTGACTATCAGCCTACATGTATTGTACCTCCTCGGTATTAAAGCCACGGCGTCCATACATACGAGTGGGCACATCCCCTGCCATTGGAGTTAGCGACATCAGGTAGACTTGAATACCAGCACTGAGACAGTACTTGTGGTGTACGATACCAAATGTAGATCGCTTTCCCGCTTTCGGAGCCTCGCGAAAAACGTCGTCATCAGGTTAGTGCCTTGCCAAACACGCTCCAATGGCTGCGTGCCAACGACGTGATCAGTCGAAGAAATAATACAGACTCCCTGAGCAATTGCTAGACTCGCCTCGCCTCTTACGTTTAATCGTTGCCAACGTCAGTCCATTTCTAGTGGATTCCCCCGGTCCTTGGGTCAATGTCCTGGCTGGTCCTGGTTGGGTTCTTGCCTCACCCCAAATTATTAAACTTGGTACTGTGTCTGATTCATCATAAATGATCTACTCATCCCATTTATCCATCTCCAATTGCCGCCTCGCCTCCCACCTCTTCCCTCCTCTTGTTACACTCTGCGTTGGTCAGGGCGTCTATTTGGTTCGCCGCTAATAAGGCTACCAGTTTCCGGAACTGCCTAACAAATCTTGTAATCCCTTTCATTTAAAAAAGGGACCTCATCAACTTACGCTGACGGACTTAAGAGGCTTTTTCTCTTTACCGTCTTCAACTTCCCGGGTCGCTCAGGTCATAGAGACAAAGAACGTTTGCCGCGAACAATAACTCACAAACCCTCTTAACTCGCTTCGGCATTCCACCATCCACCCTCCTCCCGAGTCTTACTCTCACCAAACAGCAACCATGGCTCCGGGCAAGCCTCGCTGCACCTTCAAGGACTGCAAGAGCGCGGCGCAGCGCATCGTCGGCGACTGCGGCTTCTGCGATGGTCACTACTGCGCTAAGCACCGGTTGTTAGAGGACCACAAGTGCACCGGCTTGGAAGACGTAAGCATGAACCCGGAATCCGCTTCCCACGAGACGCGGTGGTGGCTGGTTGGCCTCGCCGAATGTCTTGTCGGTGAGGAAGGCATAGTAATTCCGGAGCGGTGCGCTAACTTGTGGCAAACGGACGCAGTGCAAGAAGGAGTCCCACGAGCGCAACGCTAACCAACTCAATTCCGAGCGAACCCAAGTCATCCGAGGCATATGATGAACAGTCGCCTGATCCATTAATCATCGACTTCTGCCACCTGACGCCGAATCTTCACCTCTGCACCTCTAGCCGGTCGATATCCAAACCCTTCCTTCCTCTTATCCTCTCCAAAACAACACTTCGCGACGTGGCCGCGGACGATTCCCGAGACGGACTGCGGCACACGCGTGATGTTTGCCTCTTTGGTTTCTGAGCGTATGCATGGCGTCTACGGGTCATGCGGCGTTGGCACCATGCCTACATTTGCAATTTTGCGTTCTAGCTCGGCATCGGCCTGGGCGGGTCATCGAGCGTCTGCCCTTTTTTCATGGATGGGGCATATTTGCGGGCAGGCCGGAATTTATCACGGTAGATCTGCATCTTGTACATAAAGAATACAAGGAAAAGGGGGCAATATTTCTTGTGGGCAGCTCGCATTGCCTTGGACAATTGATTTCATGACCGACCCCGTGCGCTCTACCATGGATCTCATGTGCTGCTATGTCAAACCAATCCTACATTATCATTCTACTCGGAACAAGGGCTTCGTATGCCAGTAGTCTCGCGCGCAAAACACCCTTCCTACCTCCCCCTATCACAGGCACTAACCACAACAATTAGGGCTTTCTATGTCTCGAGCCTAAGGCTTATAATTATTCGATAAGCCGATCGGTAGGCCAGAAACAGTTCATGAGAAGTTTATATATGCAATGATATAGAAAGTAGTAGCACTCCGTCGGGTTTGGCGTAGCAATTGTGTACGCCCCTCCCCCCTCCCCGTAGGAACCCCTCAACTACCTGAAGCTTTGCCTGCCTATCTAAAAGCCAACCTCTTTCTTCTCTCACTTGGACATGGATACGAAGATTAACTGACTTTGGAATGCCCAGGGATACTTCGTTCTCGACATTTGTACGGAATTATAACTTTTGAAGAGCCTGCTCCGCTTTCGGGGGAAAAGAAAAATCATGAAGTTGGGTATTTCTGGTTGATCCACATTAATAGATTGATTCGTCGAGAAATATTCCAACTTCTGCTCTACAAAAGGTACGTTGTGCCCATTTCCATGGAGCGGTCATTCAGCAAGCCATTCTGAAAAGCCCGAGCTGCTCCTTACCTCGCTGGCGGTTCGTTCACGTTGGCTTCGTTTCTTTCCACCATCGTAAGGAAATAACCTAGTTGACCCTTCGCACAATCGCTATAACAAAGGAGCGGTCCTTTAGACCAGGTATATGTTACCTCCCGAACCTTTGCGCTCCGTGAAACAACCTCGACCCGAAACCGTCCCGCCCCTTGTCTTTACAAGGCTCTTTTCACCAGCTGGCACAGCTCGATAAGCAGGAACGGCGAAGGTATGAAAAGAATATCCACACTGCCTTGATTGCTCAGATGCCCCTCCCTGCGGATCGTACTGCAGATCATCTGATTCGTGGCGTGGCCCCTACTTTTTTCATGGGTCTACTCTTTGGTCGATCACCCATCCTCGAGCATCCCTGTTCCGCTGTTTATGCGCGGCCATCCCGATACTAGCAATCGCCGGGTTCATGGTCCCTCGTCGTTCTTGATTCCAAAGAGAGGATTGCGAAGAACCAAGCGTTGTCTGAAGAGCAAGGGGACGTCTACCGGAGAATGGGCTAAGAGTTCTGGCAAGGATAAGGAAGATTTTGAATATGTGCTTCTCTCTTCGATGACGGCGGGGTCTGCCAAAGAAGAGCGACGAGGGTCTTTATCTAGACTTGCATTCTTCCGGTATAGGAATTTGAACCGCCAGAGAAAGCAAATTCACCTTATCAGACATCTCCGCTGCACACCCAACAATGTGTCTTTTGACCTTGTTACCGTCGCCTTAGAGGAGGCTTCGCCATACATTGCGCTCTCCTCCGTGTGGGGCGATCCCTCACTTTCCTACCGAATCCGTCGTCACAACCAATTGCTGTTGGTCACAAGAAGACGCATTGATGCGCTTGTAACCGTCAAAGCCTGCAGTACGGTACAATGCAAAGTGTGATATACGACCAAGACGAAGACATCTCTCTCTGGGCGGACGGGATCTGCATTAATCAGCGGAACGTATAGGAAAAGGAACAACGGGTCCCACCCGTGAAGCACATACACTCTTGGGTTGGGGGAGTTATTGCGTATCTTGTACGGCTGGAAGCAGGAGTTTACGGTTTTCAGCCCGGTGCAAAACTGTGTGATTCGTACGACGCTCCCATCACCGAGGAATACGATATTGCGTGGAGACTTTGGGCGCAGCCATGGTTCACCCATGCTTGGATCGTTCAGGAAGCTGCGCTGTCGCACCGATTGTTGTTCTGCTCGGCAGAGCAGACCGCCATGCCACTGTTGGCTTCGATCATATAGCCAAATTAGCAGAATGCACGCTCGATGGGCGGGCGGGCCAGCTTCAGCTAGTTGCCGGCAAGCAGACAAAAGCTGTTCGGCGACGGGCTTAAACGGAAGAGATTATTCTGGGGTCCTGTGGGGTGGAAGAGTAATAAGTATCACAAATAAGGGATTTCTCGCCACGCTGCCCTAGGAGTCGAGGGAAGGGGACGAAATTGTGCTGATGTGATGGGCCGAGACTGTTCGAAGTCAGGCCGATTGGGGAGGGTAAGTATCGACTTGTCGGTCGGTGTTATAGCCGCTGCAGCTTCAATCGTGAAAGCGTTCATAGTGAGGATGAAGTCCAGAGAATTAATGTTGTTCGTGTTCGCGATATTGCGTTAGGCTAGCAACATATAGCGGCGGACCAAAGGCCTCGAATAAACCTTATAATTCCGGAAATTCGCAACGAGAATAGGCTTTTAAAAGGTATTCTTAACAACGGCTTCGTTATCTCGGTTCGTTGACGACGACATCCTTCTCGGCCTCCTCGTCCTCCTCTTTGACCTTGACAACCAAATCACTATCACCCTTCGCCTCGATCTTGGCCTCCCTCGCCTTCCTGCCCTCGACGACCTTCTTCCGCTCGGCCGCCCTGCACAGGCCGTCGAGGCCCAGCTCGCACTCGCCGCACCGCCGGCCGACGGGCAGGCACACCGTCTGACCGAACCCCACGAGCAGCCAGTTGATCTCACGCCACCTGTCGCGCGGGAGCCAGCTCTCGAGCGCCGCCCGCGTCTCCTCGGGGTTCTTCGTCGAGTGCCAGCTCCACAGGTTCGTGATCCGGTGGACGTGGACGTCGACGCCGATGCCCTCCGTGCGGTCCCACGCTGCGGACAGGCACAAATACGCCACTGCAGCATGCGAGGTCAGTGCTTGCTCTTTCTAGGGACATCGGCGACCGAGCCGGAGCTATAAACGCAGGGGGTAAACTGCCCGAGGGTCCCCGTTTAGGGGGCTTATACATATGTGCGAGGATGGGAGACAAGGGGTGGGAAACAACCCTCGGAATGGCTTACTCTTAGGTCCAACACCCGGCAGGGACACCAGCCCCTCGATGGTATCGGGTATATCGCCGCCCCACTTGTCGCGCAGGATGACGGCGGCCTGCTTCAGGTACCTGGTCTTGTTGTTGTGGAACCCCACTGCCCAGATGAGCCCGTTCAGCACGTCCGGGTCGACGGCGAGCATGTTCTCGAGGTTGAGGCCCGGCGGGGCGCCGGGCTCGTGGGCGGGGAGCTCGGTCTGCAGGCGGCGCATGGCGACGGCGTTGGTGGTGTCCTTGGTCTGGCTCGACAGCATGAGCGCGACGAGGGTGTGGAAGCGGCGGTCGCGCGGCGAGGCGTCGGCCGCCGCCAGCCGCTCGCACCCCATCGTGTCGACGGCCGCGTTGGCCGCGACGCCCTCCGGCGCTGTGCGCATCGCCTTGACGGCCGCGTACACGGCCTCCCAGTCCGAGGGCGGGCTGACGCGCGCCGCGCCCGTTGCGGGGTCCACCGTCTTGCGCGCCGGCTTGCGCTGTTGCTTATGTTTCCGGGACGGCGACCGCAGCTCGACTTCCTCCTCTTCTGTCTTGGCAGTGCGCGCGCGGCCCTCTGGCTTCGTCACTGAAGTCGGGGTCGTCAAGGCGGTAGTGGTAACCTTGGTTATCCGTTTGCGCTTACGCGATGTCGTCGCCGCCGCTGTATCGATGTCGATTATGGCATCTTCTATGTCTGGAGTCAAGTGTTCTTTCGTCGAGCTCTTGTCGCTGTACGCAAAACGTGCGAGAGAGGACCTCGTGATTCGACGCGGCGGCGACGATGTTCGTTGAGACATGGATCCGGTAAGCTTGGCTGCCTCATACGATGCTCTCGAAATCTTCATGTATAAAATGGGGGATCACCGGACCGTAACGTCGGTTTAGGGGTTGTACAGCTATTGCTTAATACTTAGCTTCTTAAAAATTGAAGTTGAAGCTCCAAGGTTGAATACCTAGTTGACGGACCTGAAGCTTATTACGCAAGAAACCCCCCTGGGAGCTGCAGGGTCTAGAGTGGGTGCGTACTGTACCTACCTACTGTAAGATAAACGTCTATACCCGGAGACCCGCTTTTACTAGGTAGCATTCCGCCCAGTAATTTTGGGGCCGCAGCCTTCAAGCTCTCACTGTATTAAAGCAAAGAGGAACAGTTAATACGTATGATAGCCAAATCTTCGGAATACTTGACGACTACTGTAGAATGCTAAATCGAGCCAACCGCAATGAGCACCATCACGTTATGAGCCGCTAAGGGGTACATCTATCTGTTCCAACCCGCATCACTAGAACTCTGAATGAAGATATGCATGCTCCGCTCCGCTCCAACTCCCAAACTCCCGGTTGTGATTTCGTCCATTCTCCCCCGACTCCCTCTTTATATCATGAATTCTTCCTTAAGCCAATGCTTTAAGACGATATATCCTTCCGAAAAGCTTGGTCGCTCCATACGAACAATGATGGCGGCATGACTGTGCATGTGCTTATGGATCCAGACGGGGTACTTGCGCCATCCCAGATTGTCCAAGGCAGATATCATAGCAAATTGGTAAGGTGCTAATGCCAGGGTCGGCAAGCTCGGGTGCGATTGTTTTCGCTCGAGTGCCAGGATTTCGGTCTCCTCCCTGTCCATATCGCTATAATCTCCTTCGTCGTCCGAGGACCTAAGATACGATTGATCTTGTGAGCTGTTGAGGTTCTCGTAGGCGTCTTCCACGGCCCCTCGGATCTCTTTGATCCATATTGGTACTCGGTAATTTTGCACCTGAATCCCAGCCAACCCCTGTTCATGCAGTTTGATGCGCCTTGAGCTTCGGAATGTTTGCACTAGTGCATTTACAAGGAATGCCGCAAAGCCCACGGGGATGAATATGACGAGTGCCACTACCAGCGGCCACTTTTTGAAGAGCGAGAGACACATTTCGGTGGCCGAAGCCAACCTTAACCTTGTGGATTCCTTTGGGACCAGCGGCGACACGGGGTTCCGCGGATCGAGGATGACATCCTCATACCCCTCCAGGTAGTTAGCTTTTACCTTGCTCATGTCAGTAAAGGGTTCCGTCTTAGAGATACCCGTCGTATAATAGACGGCGCTCCTGTCGTTGACGATGTTCGTATACAGGGTTCTACGCTTGAATCTCTTCAGTCCAGACATGAAGATCGAGTCGGGATCGGCAAGGATGGCCAGCAGAGGCCGTCCAGTCCCTCGGAAGTTGTCGATCGTGAAAAGTTGCCGGCCGGACATCGACAGAGTCCTCGCTCCGAGGACGTTCCAGACATGGTTGTGCCAGCCTCGCGAGGGAGACCTCACGCCGAGATGGGGCGTTACGAAGGTTGTAAAGTTGACCGGTTCAACCTGGTCGAATACGCCTTTAGCGTGTAACAGTCCAACTGCATAGCGCGCCACTAGGCCACCTAGAGAGTACCCCACAATACTCAGTTTGGCGACCTTTCCGCCCCTGCTACGGATCTTCTCAAGTTCCTCCTCGATCTCCACGCATACGCGCTCACCACCGAGCTCGATGCCGTCGTACGTGAAGCTGCCCTTGTTCCGCTCCGCCACTAGGATGTACAGCCGTTCTTCAGGATAAGCTGCCCGAAGAGCTTTGGCGATGGATCGCATGTGGTTGGGATTTCCCCACAGCTATATAAGCAACGTTCGTTAGTCATGACGTAGTATATGATTGAGTTCCAGCGGGCGGTGTATATATTTACCCCGTGAACCAAAACACAGAGATGGTCGGCCTCGAGACTCCCTCCGTTGAACTCCATGATACTTCCGTTATGTTACTCTTCGATCCGAAAGAAACTATCTTACAGGAGACTTGGCCTTTGGGAAAATCTACTTGGCTGTTCCGAAGGGGACGTTTTTGGGGGGTGTGGTGCAGTGTGCCCAAAATAAATAGCAAGTTTTGCCAAGATGGTTTATCAGCACTACGAAAATAGAGTGGGACTAAGCTTATCTCTGTTCCGCTCTAGATACCTACTTTTAATAGGCCGCTGTGGCTGGGTAACCAAGAACCCGGGTTCGCATCCTGCAGGAACTCGGAATATGACGACATGTCGCATAGTAAAGCACAGGTAGGCGACCTGGGATGAGATAGAGGTCTTGGGTATGCAACGTAGTTCCAAGCGGCATCGAAGAGACGACTAGATTTGCCGGTTGGCAAGAGATTATGGTATATACAAGAAAGGCTATGGCTTGTTTAAGAAATGGCTCCCAATAGGTATCTTACTGTACGTAGTCATGTGCATACAGGTCACAGGGGTATATTTAGTTCGACACCTCCACCTGGCCACTCCATATTCCCAAACACGGGTCCGATGTAGCCGCGCATTTAATTTGTATGGGAAATAGAACCGGGGCAGCATTTTAACAGCTACTATTGTGAGCTGTGCTATTTTTTATTGCCTAACGCGATGTTAACGCGATTAGAGCTATTACGCATGATCCCAATAAGTATTAAAAGCCAGCTTGCACATATCAAAACATAACGCCGTTTGCTATCCTCGACGTCACTTAAAACTGCCCAACGCCTTTAATAAGTAGGAGGATAAAACGATAGGTTAAGAGTGGTAGGAAACAGCAAATGAATTGATGGAGGTATTCTTGGATCCGAAGTATATGGGAAGTATACATTAGCTGTTAGGGAACTACGGGGGCGCGGTGGAGGTAACTAAATATACCCCTGCAACCCCTTACGTCCTTGCTACGTAGCATCTATTACCTTTCAGAACCTCCTCCATGGATTGCTTAACACAACTGCTTCTGTGCTTTTTGCCTTAAAATAGTCTTTACCGCTTTTGCACTTTTATAACACTTGTACCCTTATCCAACAAGATATCAACATGCTGCCGAAATACTGTAACATTAATTATATATCCGCTGCTGCCCATCATACCGGCGCCTAGATAGGGATATGGATACCCTCAAACCCATATCGGCCTAGTTGATTGGGCTAGTACATACCAAGTACATTATACAAAGCTATTTTTCACCAACCCAATCGGGTAATTTTGCACGTGAAAGGAGCATCCTATTGGTGGGAGCTAACGCTCCCCAAATACACTCTCTGAAGCTCTATGATCGCTTTAAAGATATCGTTGATCGTTACGATTCTAGGTATGATAGATGGTGAAGATGCATGTCTGTTGCACAAATTCCCATTGTCCTAAGCTGGTGATGAGAAGGTGCGTCTGGGAGCTGTTATGGTATCGGCATGATCCATGAGGGCAGATGCCAAAAGGGTAGGAGCGCAGTAATAAGAAAGCCGGGACACGGACCACACGCCTCGGATAACAACAAATCCCAAAATAGCCTTACCTGGTTAACATAGCGCTAGATACTTACGTAAGGCACCACGTAACGGCGAACCTACATTTTCCGTCCATTTCGATAAGTCGTCCTCACAATCGCTGATATCCAGATCTGGTGTTGCCGATTTATTTGATAATTACTTACTCCGAATCCAGATCTTTTCGCTATTCATCAGGAGAACGTCACGTTGGCGACACCCAGGAAATCTGAACCCCAAGCCGGCGTCAGGTGTGTTGAATGGGTCGGTGCTTACTCTTGACGAAGTACATCTCGACATTTTGAGGTTCGCCGCTTCCAGGGACAGCACAAATACGTTCAGCGGCCTTTTCCTGATATCCTCAACTTGGGGAGCGGCTTCAAAGTCCTTTCGCAGCAACTGTCAATTAGACTGACATGAGCCTGGATCTTTGCTGGTCTTCCACAACTGTCCCTCTCTTCGCATTATTCTTCGGTGTAGGCCTCTTCATCATGGCTAGTTCATTAGCATCACTTAAAGAACTTCCCTGCCCAGCGGGTGACAACTGTTCAGCATTTCAGTGCCTGTTCAAGCATGAACGCGATGGCGCCAAGCAGGGCCCGATTGACATAGTACGACGGCCCCGGCCGGTGAAACAGGACGCAACCTCCGAGGATAGTGAGGGTCCTAGGAAGCGCCCGAAGCTCTCTCAAAGCACATCGCCAGTCTCCCTTCATAATACCACACTTTCGGGGTTGGAGGGACATGGGAAGTCAACGCGTGGAGACATCCTGTCTAAAAGAGGCCGCGTTGATGTGTCTACAAGCAAAATTACACCTGCGAAAAGGCCCATCTCTCCGCCGCCTCTCAAGAGAGACGTGCAGTCCTCTAGCAAACAGGCAGAACGGAGCGACGCTTCCCTAACCCAGACCGAAAGACAAACTTCGACAACTCAGGCAACATCATCGACATCTGTGTCTACAACGAAGTCGCCTGTTCCTGCTAAATCGCCTACCAAGACAGCACCGAAGAAGCCGGAGACACTTAACCCTCGTCTGCTTAAGAGGTCCCCAGCCCAGCATGAGACGAGGCTTAAGCTGCTTAAGGCCCTGCATGGGGAATACACCCGGCTCAATAACGAGCTGAAGAAGGATCCCAATAACAAAGGATCCAAGCTCGTGCTCTCGGATCAAGAGCTCGTTGTTAGGGCTCTGGATGAAGAGCAGGAGACTGCGACCAAGAAGCCGGAAGTCTACCCCAATTCTATGAAGCACAGGATTTTTACATACAAACGTATGTCGATCGCTCAGTGGAAGGAGGAGCGAACGAAAGCCCTCCAGGAGGCAAGCACACAAGCCGGGGAAGGAAAACCAGATCCATCTAGCCATATCATCACCGGATTGACAGCCGCGCAGGAGGTTGAGTTCGTAAAGAGGCTTGTTCGGCATCTCGATGGACTGGAACCTTTTGGCTACGTCACATCTATGCCCTCGGAAGAGGATATTCGCGGCGTAAGGGAGGCCGTTGAAGCCTCAGGCAATACGGAGGCATGTGACAGGTGCACTAGAAGGTTTCAAGTTTTTCCAGGTCGAAGAGAAGAAGACGGTGCACTGGCAACCAACGGGACCTGTACATACCATCCCGGTAAGGTCTACTACCCAGAAAGACCACCGGGCGACAGGTCACAGGGGCAGAGGAAGTACCGCTGCTGCCACCAGAACGTCGAGGATAGGGAGTCTGCAGGCTGTACTACATCGGACACTCATGTATTCAAAACAACGGATCCGAAGAGGCTTGCGAGCATACTCAACTTTGCAAAGACCCCGGCCAACCCCGGCGTCCCCGCGGACAGAGCAATAGCCTTCGATTGCGAGATGGGCTACACGGTCTATGGGCTCGAACTGATCCGACTGACTGCGGTGGGTTGGCCGAACGGCGAGGAACTTCTCGACGTCCTAGTGCAGCCAATCGGAGAGACACTGAATCTCAACACAAGATACTCGGGCGTGCGGCCGGAAGATATGGTCAACGCCGACCGTTGGAAGCCCGGCGACGACCCCAAACCAGCCATCATCCCGTCTCCCGATCCCTCGCAGCCCCCGAAGCGCAAACTCAAGCTCGTGCCGTCTCCCAAGGCGGCGCGGGATCTCCTCTTCTCCCTCATGAACCCCGACACCCCGCTCATCGGCCACGGGACCGAGAACGACCTGAACGCCGTGCGTATTATCCACCCGACGGTCGTCGACACGGTGCTCCTGTACCCCCACAAGCGCGGCCTGCCGGTGCGCAACGGCCTCAAGTACCTGACGGAGGCCCACCTGGGCCGCAAGATCCAGCTGGACCTCGCCGACGAGGATGGCGTGCCGGAGGGCCACGACAGCGCCGAAGACGCCAGGGCTGCAGGCGAGCTTGTTAGGCTCAAGGTTCGGGACGAGTGGCGTAAGATGCAGTTGAAGGGCTGGACGCTGTCGGATAAGGGCGAGTTCCTCGCGCCCGGAGAGGATGGGCGGACCTACGTCGGCGCCGGGAAGAAGACCGGATCCTGACCGGACGTGTTGGCTGGCTATATGGAGCAGGGAGATCGGATACGCGCAGCGCGCCGGGGAGGCGATGCTCTTAATGCAAATGTTAGAACACACGATAATTCAAGTCCTCTACAAGCCCCCTAGTTGCGGGAGGCCCCGTCGTCTTATGCGAAGACAAATATAGAGAAAAACGCATAGGTAATCCGAAATGAACGAAATGAAGGAACTTCAGTCGCGACGATTGCACATGTTATTCGTGATATCCCGAAGTGGAGAGAGACAGGCATTTCCTCTTAGCCCGTCTCCGACGCAAGTAATATACACAGTTGTTCCTCCACCGACCCGTACTTTCGTTTCCCTTTCCCTGCTAGCCCACACCTCTCTCCCACACCCTTACGCGCGACCGACACCCAGCAGGAACTGGCCGCCCTGCTTGCCGCCGGGCAGGTAGACGACGTTGGGGTTGGAGGCGAGGGTCTGGGCGATCTCGCGGCTGGCCTCGATCTTGCGGATCTGGACGAGGCCGTCGCCGGAGCGGGCGACGGCGCGGCCGATGGTGTCGGCGCTCTCGGCCTCGCCCTCGGCGCGGATGACGTTGGCCTGGCGCTCCTGCTCGGCGCGCTCGACGATGAAGCGCGCGCGCTCGGCGTCCTGCTGGGCGATCTGCTTCTGCTCCACGGCCTTGGTGAACTCCTTGCCGAAGGTCATGTGCGTGATGCTCACGTCCTCGAGCGCGATGTTGAACTCGGAGGCCCGCTTCGTCAGGTCCGCCCGGATCCGCTGCGACACCGCCTCCCGCTGCGTGATGAGCTCCGCCGCGTCGAACTGCGCCACGATGGACTTGAGCACCTCGTTGCCGATCGAGGGGAGCACGCGCTCGTCGTAGTCGTTCCCTAGGTTCTGTGTGTTGAGTTTCGTTAGCCGGGGCGTCTACTGTGACATAATGTCGATCTCCTGGTTCCGTCGCTGCTGCTGCTGCTGCTCCCCCTTCCTCATCCATGATAATCCGTAACCATCATCTTCTTTTTTTTTTTTTTCGATCCTCGCCGTCACTCTTATCCAACACGCACTCCTTCCCCTGATGGCAGAGACTCCGGCAGTAATGATGATGACGACGGCGATGAGAAAGTCAACCTACCTGGTAGATCTTAGGCAGGCTCGGGACGTCGGGCCTGTGCAGGACGCGCAGGGTGAGGCTGACCATCTGCAGGTCCTTGGACCCCGTGGTGGTGGCGATGTTGCGCGGCTTGGTGCGCACGTCGAAGATGATGCTGCGCTGCAGCCAGGGGACCAGGAAGTGCGTGCCCTCGCCCACGACGCTCTCCTTGACTCCCTGCAGCCGGTCGAAGATCACGGCGCGCGACCCGCCCTTGACGTCGTATATGCTCGACTGCACGGCCGCGACGCCGAGGGCCGCCGGTATCGCCCAGCGGTAGATGTTGAGGAGGGGATTGGCCATTTTTTCGGGTTGCCCGGTCCGTCGGTCGCTGTCAGCCGGTCGATATGGTGTGCAAGCTCGGGATTGTTTTTTAACTTCTTGCCTGCTTGCTTGCTTGCTTGTTATGGTGAAGGTGCTTGGTCGAAGCGCGATGCTTCTCGGCTAGACTCTTCGGGTTCGCCGGGGCAAGCACTAACATATATAAATCGTCCCCGTTGAAGCTTCCTTCCATCAGAGCAATCAAGCATCTTATCGCGGAAGCTGCAATTGGGGGGGGCCATCCCTGGAGGTGGTCAGTGCTTTCTGCGGATGAACTTTTTGGCGGGGGCTCTTCAGAGCTCGGGACCTCGAATCAGCAGGCTCGCTAGTCCATACCTGGGTTGGTTAGCATGATTCCATTCAAGGCTAGTCATCTCGCAATTGAGTCTCACTCTCTCTCTACCGTAAATTTGACGTAGCAAGTTCAACCGAATTGACCTGAGCCACCTCTGCGAACCCAGCACCCCTCGACGACCCGGCACACCTCTGCGGCACTCCATATTCACGATGCGTCCTACTCAGATTCTCCGGGCCGGCGGCGGCGAGAGCCCCCTCGGCAAGCATGGGAAGTAAGTCGCCTCTCTCGTGGCGCTCCCCCCCCCCCACGGAAACATGGAGTTGCGGCTTTTCCTCGATACCGCGGGGTTTGGTTAGGAGGAGCGCATGGCAATCTCGGGGTCTGCGAATTTGCCTTCTATCGATCAATTGCTGACTGTATTCTTCATCAGGTACCTCGGCAGCTGGGGTAATTTTGGTGAGTGAACTCCGATGGGAGTTAGGCATCTGGCATCACGGCAAGCTTCGAACAAATTGGGCCTACTGGGGAAAGATGAAAGGCGGCTGGGCCGATTGGATCGATGGATCAACTGCCAACGAATTTGGCATCTACTCGATGTTGCGAGCTAGCATGAGACATGGTGCTTGGTGGGACTACATTCAAAAGGAGATCCGAGGACTAACGAGACGGCATCACCAGGTGGTATGAAGCAACGGGGCATTATCACATACGCCATGAGCCCTAACCGACAGAACCCTCTCGCCGGCGCGACCCACGCCGCCATATTCAACTCGTGGCGACGATTCCGCTTCCAGGTCCTCTACTGGGCCCCTCCCCTCGTCTTCTTCTACTACGCCATGAACTGGGCGACCGAGAGGTACGGATATGCCACGCGTGAGATGTGCGTTACGGAACCGGAGACTGACAGCCGCAGGAACGAATACCTGAACTCCAAAGCTGGTCGTAAGGAGTTCGGCGGGTCCGAATAAGGGAGCCCGGGAAAGGAGTTAGAAAAGGGGGGTGGAGTAGAGCAGGTTCTGTGACGTGTAGACAAAGCCTTGTATATCAATAGACTGGGGTTGGCATGGACATCAAAAAAAAAAACTCAGTTATACATTTCATCATTAGCTGGCGGCAGCTCATGCAGTGTTGCTTAGTCGATTCCTGAATGGCCGCACTCTGTACACGATTGGTCATTATCCAGTTATACGCCTTATGAGACACAGACTACACCCAGAACCCATTCAGGCTACAAATCAAATCTGGGCAACTTGATAGGGCTTTGGCACAGCTAAGCAGGATCATATGTTGCGCAACGCGACAATCTTAAACCACTTATATGGCACTTCGAGCATTTCAGACAGGAAAATACAACTCCCCTCCCTTCTGTACACGATCATTTGAGGCATGTAATCCATAGCCACCTCTAAATGATACCCGGGTTTGTGTGGTGGGTTTTGTGTCTTGTCATTTCGTAGATGATCCAAGCAACCCCGTTAGCAATTGCGGCGCTGGAATGCGGTTCTGGAGCTACGAGGAACTGATTGCAATCGCCCAGAGGCTGATTGGCCCTGTCGCTTGACCTTCGATGCACCTCCAATTGAATTAGGCTCAATGGCCCTGCTGTATGTACGTACATGCCCGGGTAGCTCCCGCCCTTCAAGCTTCTACCGGCAATATTTCGGTCCAGCCCGCCCATCCCCGAGTAACCTCGGAACGTCAAACAAGCTCAGCTCAACTTCACTACTTCGGCAACATCATCACGACGGTCATCGCACCCCACACAGAGCAATCATGGCTTCCAAAGCGGTAGCGAAAGCTGTGGGAGGCGTGGTCAGCATCAACCAAGTACGTATTCGACACCTCGCGAGCACCACCTGATCCTACATCTCGGGCCCGAAAACAAAGGAACTACCCATCTCGCCTCACCCATAGCACATATATCCATATATCCATCTATCTATCTCTCTGCTTATCCCACCTACCTAGTTTGGCCACGATTGACTGACACGCCTCGCCCCGCCACTTAGAAACAAACCCTCCAGTCGACGGGCATCTGGGAGCGCGTG
Source organism: Monosporascus cannonballus (assembly GCA_004154925.1). Lineage (NCBI taxonomy): Eukaryota > Fungi > Ascomycota > Sordariomycetes > Xylariales > Monosporascus > Monosporascus cannonballus. Next base: position 337,045 of record QJNS01000052.1, read on the forward strand.
CGCCGGCTCCTGGCCGTGGACCCGAACCGCTCGAACGGCGTGCCGCTGAACCCGTACTTCCGGAACCCGCCCCCGGGGGCCGAGGATCCCCTAGGGTACGACGACCCCGTGACGGCGCCCGCGGGCGACATCGCCGACAACGCGTACTTCCGGCGCGACGTGCGGCGCGCGTACCCGCGCCCCAGCGTCGTGGGCCAGGCCGACGCCGTGGGCCTGCTGGCGGTGGGGAGCGCCGCGGCGCCCAAGCGCGAGCTCGTGGGGGAGGCGGGGCAGAAGGCCCTCGCCGCCGCCGCGCAGGAGGGCAGGGAGGGCGGGCTCGCCGCCTTCGTCGAGAAGACCGGCGCCAAGGCCGTCGCCGCCGATCTGCTGGTCGACGGCCTCCCGCCCCTGCCTAGCGGCATGAGCCTCAAGGCCGGCGAGGAGAAGTGGAAGGTCTACGACTACGCGCTCACGGAGGAGAACGCGTATCCCGAGAGGTAAGTGAACCGTCGCCGAGGACGTTGCCGGAATCGATGAGTGGGCGAGTGGGGAGAGCAGCAGCTGACTTTCCGTCGCAGTTATCCGTGCCGAACCTTCAAATAGAGCGGTGGTGATAGACGGGGAGAGGGGGAAGGTAAAGCGATTGTACATAGAGGGTAGAGACGAGAGCTTATACCTAGATCTCATTCTGGCCACCAGCTGAGAATTCTTGTCCTCGGGAAACGAGTGCACATGGTTTAGACAATCGGTTGATTCGAGCTTCGCTAAACCTGGGCTCTCAAATTGTCTTTGAGGGTAACGTCGGGGGTGGGATGCATGTAACCTTACGAGTTACGACCCTAAAGTATGCAGTGGCATCTCCCGCTCTATATAAGATATACATATATACAACGACATGCCGTTATGCACATTCACATCGGGGTCCCACTTATGCGGCTGGGCCAGACCACAAACTCTCCTTCTGCTTGGGGTGCGCAAATATGCCCTGTAGATCAGGTAGAGATCTCTGGGGACTCTGAAGCAAAAGCAAGGGCTTCCTTCATCTGGGCACCGCCCGGTGTAGCAGGAAATTCACTAACAAACACTTCCTAACACATAATGCTTCTTCCGGATCCCGGCTACCGAGGCTGCTGGTTCGAGTTTGGAGGTTTCGCCGGGCGGAAGGCGCATGCCCCGGGGAAAGTCGAGGATCGAGACTAGCCGGGGATCAACCACGATCAACCGCCACAACGGTCCAGGCCAGCCAGCGAACACAACCCCTCGGCTCCCCCGCACGGCGACGAGGCCCTGCAGGGGCCGTACCGCGCAGCCCCCGTCAACCAGTGAGTCGTTCCGGCGGTCCGGTCGTTCCCGCCGCCGCCGGTGCGGCCCGTATCCTCCCGACGTCCTCGATGTTCTCGTTCTTGGGACCGGCGGCCAGGACGACGTCGGGCGCGTCGAGTTTCGTCTTCTCGCCGACGGCCCGCTCGATGATCTTCGCCTTCCCCTGCGCGCCCCTCAGCCGGCTGTCGAAGTCGTTGACGGCCTCGTCGTCGTTCCGCGTCGGCAGCGTGCCCGGCTCCACCATGCCGTACAGCATCGCGACGTTCTTCTCCAGGCGCGCGCTGTTGCCGACACTACCACCGCCACTACTAGCCAGGTCCGGCAATCTCCGGGACCGCGGATCCCCGGCGCCGCTCGCGGCAGTCTCGGGGGCCCCCTCGGGTAGCGACGACGACGACGACGACGACGAGGACGGCGAGGTCCGCACGGTGCCGGGCGCCGGAGCTAGTCCGTCGCCGGAGGACGGGCCCCGGAACCTCGGGATCCGGTTCGCCCAGACCAGCGCCCGGCCCTGCAGCCGGCCGGCCTCGAGGAACCTCTCGTAGCCCTGCTTCAGCCCCACGGAGCGGCCCTCGACCCTGCCGGCCTCGGCGCCGTCCCGGTACCCGTTCTCGTAGCCCTCCCGGTAGTACTGCTCCTCGAGGTTCAGGACGTCGTCGAATATGTCGGACGTCATTGTGGATTTTTCCTTCCTTCCTTGTCCCCAACCGGCGAATTCTTTGGCTAATATTGCGCTCTTCGGTGCGAGTTTGTTTTCAGCGTCGTCGACTTTTTCTTCTTAGCGGGAAATATCCATATTCTCGTGACTGGGAATTTCGGTGTTCCTCGTCCGTCCCGGACTATATAGTCGCTTTCTTACGTAACCTGGGTACCTACCAGTATGTGTATATGTCGTCTATAGGTAATCAATACCACCACTATGGAGGGGTAATTGTTTCAAGTTTTGACCCCACGTTGCGCCTATACGCACCTGCTAGTAATCTCAGCTACAGGCAGTGAATGCCCAGTGGACTGTAACACCCAAGCGACTCTCCAGATATTTGGTGATCACATGTTTTCTTCAACTATTTAACATTCGGTTCTTAAATTTACGGTGCCCCCGCCGTCCGGGATCCGCGTCGCCGCCCCGCGATATGGAGCTGCCCTTAAATGGTGCAAATTCGCAGAAAGTTCGTAAGTCTTGGTGAAAAATGCCCCGCTATTAAGTACGTAGCAAGGGTCGATCCCAGGTAGCTTCTGTCGTATATGATTGGCCACCTATTCAACCTACTTCAATCTGTCCCTACGGGCTCCAAAAAGTACGCTGAACTGTGAATATCCAATTCAAAATCGCATGTTGATATTGTTCCCGACCACCGAGGCAGCCTCGGATCCAGCAACCCTCTCGCAGCTCCGGCATACAACAAAACGATATCCATAACATCAACATCTAAGCAAAAAAGGGGAAATCGCAGAAAAAAAAAAAAAAAAAAAAGCACGGAGGAAGACGGGGGGAGAAAAAAAAAGGGCCACCGATAGATACACCACAAGTCCCACCACCGCCGAGATGGATATCCGCCGCCTGGAGCCCAGCGACATCCCGCTGATCCAGCACGCGAACCTGGAGAACCTTCCGGAGAACTACTTCATGAAGTACTACCTGTACCACGCGCTGTCGTGGCCGCAGCTGTCGTACGTCGCCGTCGACGTGTCGCGGCCCAAGAAGACGCCCTACGACTACCCCAAGATCGTGGGCTACGTGCTCGCCAAGATGGAGGAGGAGCCCGCCGACGGCGTCCCCCACGGCCACATCACCTCCCTCAGCGTCATGCGCACCCACCGCCGCCTGGGCATCGCCGAGAAGCTCATGAGGCAGAGTCGTACGTCCATCTCCCTTCCTCCTCCTTTCTCTCCTCCTCCTCCTCCTCCTTCTTCTCCCTCCCCCTCCTCCTCCTCCCTTGTTGCTTTCTCTGCGTTCGAAGGACTGCTGTCGTATCTTGATAGAGCCGTTCCGAGCTGACGGACCACCCGCTGCCCCGGATCAGAACTGGCCATGGTCGAGACCTTCGGCGCCCAGTACGTGTCGCTGCACGTGCGCGTGTCCAACAAGGCCGCCATCCACCTGTACACGAAGACGCTGGGGTTCGACCAGGAGAAGACGGAGCCCAAGTACTACGCCGACGGCGAGGACGCCTTCTGCATGCGGCTCGACCTCGGCGCCCTGAGGCAGCAGAGCCGGGACGCGCGCGACGCCGAGGAGGAAGGCCGCGGCGGCGCGGCGGACGCCGTCGAGAACGGCGACGGCGGCGAGGCGGCGGCGGCGGCGGACGAGGGCGACCCCGTCGGCGACGTCGGCAAGGCTGAGAAGGGCGCCGGCGGCCCGCCCTCGCGGCCCAAGGAACCGAAGCGCAAGGTTAGGGTCGGTCGGCCGCTTGGCGTCCAGGGGCTCGTCGAGAAGGACGAGAGTAAGCCTACGTAGGGGAGAAGGGCGTACGGTGCGGCTGCGAGGCCCACGCTGCGTCTCCCTTGTGTGGATGGGGGGAAGGTGTTGCTCCACTCTAAATATGGTTCCCTAGGACAGATCATGAGTGCCGTGGAGGGTAAAGGGGACAATCATATCAGATAACGCCATCAGCCCAAAGGATCTTCGTCGGTAAACCGAAGAGTGAAGGCCCGGATTCTTGGAGGAATTCGCACCGAAGCGTATAGTCACATGCGACGGCGCCCTTCGGACGAGTTGACATAGCGAAGAGAGGAGAAATTCATAGAATTAAAGACAATGCAAGCGAGAGTAGCAATGTTCCTTCGCTGTTTTCCATCGTACCATCCATGCCATACGGACCATGACCACCCGACGCCGAACAAGTTTCACCACCATAGCCTTAAAACATCGTCAAACTCCCATTGCCTTCCCCCCCCTATCGGGCAAATCGCGCCATCTCCTCATCTCCACGAGTCACCCGCCTCCTCCCCGCCGAGAGCCCTCGCGAACTCCTCGTCGGCCTCCAGCCGCAGCCTCTCGACCTCCCTGCCGAGCCTCTCCATCTCGGCCTCGAGCCTGTCGGCCTCGGCCTGCGCCCGCGCCACGCCCATCGCCTTCTCGCCCGACCGGTCGCCGCCCCCTCCGCGCTCCGCGGCCTCCCTGCCCTCGCGCTCGACCCGCCGCCACAGGGCCTCCAGCTCGTCCGCCGTTGCCACGATCTCGGCCTCGAGGCGGTCCACGGCCTCGTACTTGGCGTTCAGGTACGCGGGCGGCGCGTCTCGTCCGTGTTGCTTGCCGTCTCCCTCCGCGGGGCCCGCGGGCCATGCGCCCGGGACCGGGGCCCGGACGCCGTTGCTGTGGGCGGCGGTGTTGTTGTTGTTATTGTTATTGTTGTTGTTGTTGTTGTTGTTAGCCCACGCGGGAAAGCTGGTCCCGCCGCCGCACCCCCATCGATGTGCAGTCCTGGACCCGAAAGGGCCGCTGCGGCAGCCGAACGACCCGGACCTACCTCTGCCTCTGCCTCCGAAGAAGCCCGCGCCGCCGCAGCGGCCGGGCCCGAAGCGAGACGCCATGTCCGGGACGTGCGGTGTGGGGATGTGCGGCATGGGGGCCACGTGCGGGACATCAACGCCGTTCGGGCCGAAAGGCGAGAAGAAGGCAGTACCAGCACCATCACCGGCACTGGTACCGGCCCTCCGGCTCTCCCTCTCTTCGCGCCTCAGTTCGCGCCCCCTCGCCTTCATCTCGCGGCGCTCGGCGCGTTCGACGGCCCTCATGGCGCGGCGCTCGGACCGGCGCGCCCTCTTCTCCTCCCTGCGCGCGCGCTTCGCCGCCTTCTTCTCCTTCTTCCTGAGCTTGCGCTGCGCCCTGCGGTCCTGCCGCTGCCGGCGGCTGAGGGCCGCGAGCTGCCGCAGCAGGGCCCTGAGTTCCTCGCGCGCGGCGGCCGCCGAGGGAGGAGAAGGGGGGCTGCGGCGCGACGCACGTCGGCCCTCGCCGATTTCAGCATCGTCCGCGTCACCGGCTGCTCCGGGCGCGAGAGCCACGCCGCGATGCGCTGCTTGGCGACTGCCAGTTCCGCGTCCGGTACGTCGTCCCAGTCGCCGAGGCTGCCGACGGAGGAGTCGGAGTCCGAATCCGAATCCGAGGATGAAGAGGATGACGAAGCCGAAGACGAAGACGAGGTCGACGAGGAGACGCTGCGCGAGCGGGTGGGACGGTGTGCCCCGCTCCGGGGCGCTGCTGTGTGGTCTTCGTGCTCGTGCTCGTGCGGGTCGTGGACACCAGGACGAGGAGGGAATCCGAACGGATGCCGCGGAGCACCGCCGAAGCCCATGGGTGCGAAACCGCGAAGACGACCGCAGCGCCAGCCGCCTCCTCCTCTTCCCCTTCCTCCCGCGAATCCGAATTCGAATCCGCGGCTGCGCTGCTCTTCGCCGTTGTTATTGATATTATCAAAAGGGCCCGGAACCGGGACTGAAGCCGGTCCGGCGGCCGGCCCGCCTCCCCAGCGCACCCCGGCGCTGCTCACCTCGAACGAGTCGCCGATGGCCACCCGGTCGCCGTCGATGGTCAACGGGCCGATACGCAGGCCGCGGTTGTTGACCTCGAAGTTGCCCCATCTCGATGTCGGCGCCGCCGGTCGGGGTGTTTCCCGGGCGCCGCTATCGTTGTTGTTATCGTTATTGCTATTCCCCGCAGCCACATCATGGCCCCGCTTCTCGTCGGCCGCTGCCGCCTCTTCCCACGCCCCGGGCATTGGCATGTTCGCATCGCGAGGTGCGGGGAAAGAGGGGCCGGCGGCGGTGGAAGAAGGCGCGGATGCGGATGCGGATGCCGTTGTCGGCACCGGTGTAGCGGCAGCATCGGCGGACGAGCTCGTTGGGGACCGCGATTCGGGGTATGCCGGCGCGGGCGTATCGGGCGGAGTGTAGATGACGTTGCTGCTGCGCGAGGACGAGGCGTCGTCATCGCCGTCGCCGGGATCCGGGCTTCTTGCCATGAAAGCCGGGCGGGCCGACGACAAGTAGGCGTCCATCTCTGAGTATGGAGGCGGTGGCGGGCCGTCGCGGGGCTCCATGGTGGATATGTGTTGCTACTTCGTCTGTTATGCTTGCTTGCTAGCTTGATGGAACTGATCCTGACGAATGCCAGCCTTAAGCGAAAAGAATAGGAACAGTCGAGCGAGGGTATGTGTTATAGGTTAGGCTTAGAAAGATGGGGTAGATGAACTGAAGGATTGGGAAAGCACAATCAGAGTTATTGATGGTGTATCTGGTATAGGTCAGCTTAGGCATCCGCAGTAAGGGATGCGTGGTTGATAAGAGTTATATGTATCTTTGGGGAGTCGGTTAAAATCATGGAGATGTAGAACACGTGGAAATAACTGGTGGGAGGGAAGAAGTGGTTCACACGCGAGCAGATGGCTGCCTAGCTGGTTCTGGATTGCATCTTATTCGGTCGGCATCAGCTAACGGGCTCCTTGCAGCCGGAGCCAGTGATGGTGCCGCGACATTAGATACTGTGTAAGTCCTGGATGGGCGAAGGTCGATGGTGGTGGCCCTGCTCTGGTAGCGTAGTCAACCATTCGCTACCCTCCCCGCAAGTTGCTGCCCACTTGGTGCCATTAGCTTAGAGCTTGGCTTTGGGCTGAAAGCCTGCCTCCAATAGAATAACACAAACGGTCCCCCTTTAGGCACATCAGCCTTCCGAGTCCTGGACTCCCGCAGGCTTCCACGCGCCCCCCGATAGCTTGGTGACGCGGCCCATTGAGGCAGCCGATCACTGCCCCCCGGTTAGGCCCACTTGCTGCCGGTACGCCAACCCTAAGGAACTGGCGGCGACCCACATAACCCCGAGAAGCCCAACCCGATAAGCGAATCCGAGACCAAGCCGCTTCGGGTCATCCGTCACCTGCGGTTACTTATTACAATTCATTACGCCGCACGTTACAAGGCAGTCCCAGAACCTTGCCAGCATGTTGGGCGCGCAAAAGAAGATGCGGCAAGTCCGCATGAATCCAACGTCGCGCCATCATCTCTCGATTTTGCCAGCAAGATTGAAGTTGATATCCTCCTCTTTATAATGGTCGGTAATGATGCCGGTCAAGTGATCCCGAGAATGTGCTCCACTACGGCAATGGTTATTTGATTAGCCCGAGCCAAGAAAGACAACGAGTCCTCCCAAGGCAAATGACCAACTTACAGGTTGGTGAGATATGTATCCACAAATTCCGCCGGGATGAACTCAGAAACGGCATTTCTGACGCTGACGTGACCGACCAAGGGCCCGTCCGAGAAGCTGACGTATTTGGAAGGGTCACCCCATTCTACGAGCGTCTCCAGCTCATGGCTATCGGGGCTGACCTTATATACGCCCCCCAGGACAATCACTGTTCTGCCGAGCTCTCGGGCAGCACGGGCCATGACCGCAGCCCCGGAATCCACGACGACCTCGCCCTTGGCCGTGATCGCCCGAGCACTGAGAATGACCTTGTTTACTCTCGACATATAGGCCATCATGCCTGCGTTCATGATCGTCACCACGACTGATCCGTGTGATGTGACCGACTTTCGAAACGACACGTAAGCATCTTCATCGGTAAGCGCCTGGGGAGGGTCGATTACGAGAAAGACGGTAAATCGTCTCTTGGAAGCAGCCTTAGCGAGGAATTTCTGTACGGTTCTTGTCGGTTGGTGAACGAGTATGTAATCTCCAGGATGGATGACGATGTCCGAGTAGGCCTGGACCTGTTCATCCACCTGCTTGATCTCATCCATGATCTCCTCTATACCCTCGATGATCTCAGTTCTGAAGGCGTATACGTTCGCATTCTGCGCATGCACTAGGGGAGTCGAGGTGCCGGAGCCAAATTGTGGTGAGCCGGGAGGCGCATGATCGGGATCCGAGAGAAGGTGGTACATGGACTGCGTGCGGGCAAAAGACCCGAGTAGATTCAGTCCGGGCGGGCGAATCGGCTTTCCAGCGGGATTGCTCTCACCCGGAGCCTGAGCTGGAGAGGGACTCGCTTCTCTGAGGTCGGAAATGGAATCGTTCCCGGGATCGTTCCTGTCCTCTAAGGCCTCGTCACGTATCAATCCAAGAACTCTCCGTACCACGTTCCCAACGACAAGCTCCCGAGGTTGAGCCATGACGAGCTCGCTGCCGACCGAGCGGATTCTGCTGATGAGGTGATCGACACTGGTCCATTTGTCTTTCGCGACGACTTGGAGGAGGATATGGGCTGTCGCTATGGCACAAGCTTCGGAGCCTTTGATCTGGCGTCTCTTCAGAAGTCTAACGGTATTCGTTAGTTTCTCGCACCTTACGGAATGGTGACGCAACGGCGCTGGCCAAGCCCATGCTGCTTACGATACGAGAGATTCCACCGAAGCTTCGACCGGCCGTCTCTTCAAGGAATCGAGGAATTTGTCTAGATTTGGGGCATAGCCCCCCTTTGGCGGAGCCATCGCTTGATTTCTGTAGCTTAAAGAATAGGCCCTCGTGAGTGGGAACTCCCAATGGCACACGGGAAGACCGTTGTGATGATGTGATGTCAAAAGTCAAACACTCTTGCAGTACTCTGCAGGCTTTGAGGGAAGTCGCCGTGCACAAATCTTCAAATCTGAAATACTGACGCTTATCGCGTTAACGTTTCTTGGAATAATGTATGCCGTCGTTAGTAGGGTCGAAGAAGTTGACGCTATTTGCTGATGTGCGGTGTATGAGTCAAAGCCCAAATCTTGCACAAAAAAAGTGATGCACAAGCAAAATGACTTACATGCATAGAACTACAAGGTTCAACTCTGGAGACAATGCGGCAATGGCGGGGTAAAAAATCCCCCTTGAACAAGTCAGTCCCAAAGCCTCTAACCCCTCCCCCCTTTGGCCCCTACCGGTAGGCCCCATGCTGCTATGCCACCATGGGCTTTGGCTAGCAATGGCGGGTTGCGTGCTCAACATGTAACCACGTGATAGGTCGCTCCCTATTCCTCTTAGACTCCCAGAGGTGGGGGGGAGGCATGGGTGGCTTCAGGGGTTGGTGGCAATACGGCGCCGCTAAACTTGATCATTCAGTGGTGAGCCTCGTCCGCTAAGACAGGTTCGATTAGCATGCATTCTGAACAAGTTAGGCTCCCCCCATTCTTCTGGGTTGTTGAGGGCAGTGAGCAGCTCGAAGCAAGCAATCGGATCCAAAGCATCTCGATTCAAAACGGCTTTCAAGTACATAGTGCTTCGGGTTCTAACATCGTTTACCCCTAACTTGTCATGCGGTTTATTAGCTAATAATCTCACCATTTTCTAGAACCAGCGCCATCCCGTTCCCTGGATGCACTAAACAATACATGCATACCTATACATGTCCTGCACTTGCACGCCCAGGTTTATTCTTTTGAAGGGGTAGAAGAAAGGTACTGTAATGGTTCGTAGATCCATACAGCTCGAAACGTGTTTGCATTGTCCTGATCCCCAACCGAGAAACGACGTCAACCGCAGCAACGACTCTACTCCTCATTGTGCTTTTCGCTGCCGGCTTCTCTCACCTACCCAAACTCCCTTCTTGCAACCTGCAGGCCGGGAAAAAGAGTGCAACAGCATTCATCGCATTACCGGGGTACCATCGATCGGGTTGGCGGGCGCATCTTTACCTGCTGGCTGTCTTCTAAGCTGCCCACCTAGGTATATCACCTACCGCGCTACTGTGCTACTGATCTGCGCCAAAGAAGCTCTCTGGCTGGTTATCTCCTCGGCGAAACACGATTTCTTCATGGCTTCGGCGCGATAGGAAGATGAACTCCCTCAACATAATCTCTGCGCGCGTCTCTCCAACTTCGTCTCCCGCGCCCTCGCGCTCAAACTCGCTCAGCCACGTCGATTTTGCTAGTACGGAGGATACGGAAGGGCATGCGCCCGCGGACGGAAACGCGACGGCCGACAGGGGCATCACGTCCGAACCTGGCGAATACCGCTACGACGATGGCGACAACATGGACTACTCAAGGAACGTAGACGAGAACACCCCCTTCTTAGAGAAGAGTAACTCCCAAGAGCCCAACGCCCGCTCATCCTCCTGGCATCTCATTCCCGCGCGCATCGCAAGCAGCATTATTGATTCCATACGCTGGGTCCTGTCGACCATAGCCGCGCCCGGCGTCTACCTGATCGCTTGCTTATACGATGAACAGGGGAACTTCGCTCCCTTACAGCGAATGGGGAGTCTGTTTGGCACCTACGGAGGCGACGCACGCAAACTTGCTGCCGATTACCACGAAAATATCGAGAAGGGAGATTCTTCTAGGCGCGCAGGTCAGAATCCTCGGGGGGCCCCTAGCCGACCCGCCATGTCTTCCGGGTCGTCATCTTCAGGCTTGTCTTCGGAATCAGAGTCGGATATGGGTAACCTCGTCAAGGGCAGTCGTCGTAGCTCGGCATCTTCCGGTCGCCACACGCGGTCTAAGTCCCTACAGCCAGGCGACGATACGGGACCCACTCGACGGTCGATACGGATCAAGTTAAATAATGATGAGAACTTTCGCAGGCATAAGAAGGCACGGTCATCGAGCTCCAAGGGCAGTCGAGGCGACGGCCTTGCGCCGCCCTCCGGAGACTTGTCGGCACAGCTCAAATCACCGACTTCCCCTATTGCTGGTTTGACGAAGTACCCCAAGACTCCGGCTCCCCCGCGGCCACTGATCCCGCGACGCCAGCCATCTTACATTCCGTTTGAACCTCTTGACCCGAAACACATGAAGACGCTGATATTGGATTTGGACGAGACCTTGATTCACAGCATGTCGAAGGGCGGACGCATGGGGTCCGGTCATATGGTCGAAGTGCGGTTAAATACGACGTATGTCGCCAGCGGTGGTCAACAGGCCCTGGGCCCTCAGCATCCCATCCTGTATTACGTCCACAAGCGACCGCATTGCGACGAGTTTCTGCGAAAGGTGAGACATCTCGGTGGCAGAGTAGCAGAAGGGCCAGGGGCGTATTGTGCTAACTAGGGCGCTCAAGGTCTGCAAGTGGTTCAACCTAGTCGTCTTTACCGCGTCCGTCCAGGAGTACGCTGACCCCGTCATCGATTGGTTGGAGTCGGAAAGGAAGTTCTTCTCGGCGCGGTATTACCGGCAGCACTGCACGTTCCGGCACGGGGCGTTTATTAAAGATCTTAGTTCGGTAGAGCCGGATCTCAGCAAGGTTATGATTCTAGACAACAGTCCCCTGAGTTACATGTTCCACCAAGGTAAGCCTCTGCCCTATGCAGCCACGGCATCAATCACACACAATCCTGCCCAGCTTTCCGGATTTCCCATAGGGCCGATAGAGACGGATAGGCATAACTGACAAGCAAAACCTATCAATGCAGATAATGCGATCCCGATACAAGGGTGGATCAGCGACCCTACGGATAACGACCTGCTACACCTGGTGCCGTTTTTAGAAGGGCTGCAGTACGTTACCGACGTCAGGGCGCTCCTCGCCCTGAGGGGAGGCGAGGACGGACAGCACAGCGTATGACGCAGCGCAACGCAACGCAAAAATGCGCGGCGGGGAGAGGGGCACACAGCACAGATAATAATACGGTTGTTCAATAGAATTTGTCTGAAAGTTCCAACTCGGGAATTCTGACTATTTCTGTCCCGAGTGACATCAGCAACTTTTGGGATAAGAGTTACCTAGACGTACTCCACACGCTGTAATAACTAACATGTGAGACGAGAGCTCTCCTCAGAGGTGTACGACAAGAGCGCACCCCCGGGGCCATATGCTTATGGATATGTACAAGTTATCCAGTACCTAGTCTCGGCATATCTGAGCCGTTGTGGAGTTGATGCTCTACCTGTTACCTAGGTAGGTACCTAGTGATTGGAAAATAGGAGACGTTTTTGGTACAGTTTCTGCCCTGTTTTCCCTCGTGCGGTCGGCACAGTCGTCATCATCCCGAAGCGTGGCCAGAGTTCCAGAATATCTTTTGAATTCCTTTTGTGGGTCCCGACTTTTCCCCCATCCATATAGATCTCTGCCCCCACCAAAAGAGCGCTAAACGGCCAGTAACCAGATCCCAACTTACCAGAAGCAGATCAATCACACATCCCCGTCGTGGACCACCAAAAGTGTGGCTTGCTGCCTCTTATTAGTGATAGATGCATATGGGTATTATGCCACAGCTAATACTTCTGAAGAGACTACACAGAATTAACATGCTTCGGGTAATTGTTTTGGGTATGGGTGCACGTGGCCGACTACGGCCCTAACCAACATATTCCATAGCTACCTCTAGGTGAGACACGACGAGTAGCGGATGACATCAGGTACATGTCTGGTTTGCACCGGGACCCAAGGAAAGTGAAGTTATTACAGTAGCAGAGTAGGAACTTCAGAGTAGGTAGGAACTGTGAGCAGAGAAGTTCAGCCACAACTATTAACGAATACCTAATAACCCCCCGGCCGAGCACTAATGGAGTGGGTGGATACTCTTCTGCATGTGCCCCGCGAACGCTTTTCAGCCTTCAGGTCGTCCCATGCGTGCCGCCGCATCTATTACGTCACTCCAACGACAAGAGCTTCTTGTGGCCCCTTCAGCCAAACGGGCACTTTGATCGCTCGTCCGACTCAGCATTTTATGCGAGTCACTGTAGTTGCACCGTTCAAGCCTGTGCTACCTGCGCTAGTTAGTACTAGAGGGCCCCCTGTTGTCATACCGTATATACATAGGTACTTGGTAGGTACTACAGTAGGCGTGCGTTGGATGGGGGAAAGGGCTGGCTGGGTGGCGGGCGGACCAGGGCAGCGGTTTTGGTACTGTATTATCCTACTCGAGCTTATGTCGTCATCGTTGTCTGAAGAGGCTTTGTATTGGTAGTTTCCGTCAATGATATAAACCAACTTATTTCTCCCCACGGCTGTTCCCTTCCCAATTACAACATCACTCGTACGGACATAGAGCATAAATCATCACTCTAACCACCTCGGTCTACTCACTCACACGAAACCTTCATCACCACCAGTACTCAGACACATTAACCTCTGCACCCAGTCACAATGGCCACTCTGCACTGTAAGTGTTTGACCCCCGAATCTCCCAGCGAGCGATTTTCTCGTCCCGGGCGGCCGGTTGAAGTTTCCCGTCCTATACCGAAGCGCAACTCGGAGCTTCTTTGGTCACCACCTCATCCGCGATTTGCGATGCCCTTTCAAGACGGCCAAAAGCTAACAGCGTGTTCCTACCATCCAGACCTCCCTCCCGTCAAGCCCTCGGCTATCGCCCTCGGCACCGTCTTCAACCAGACCGTCGAGACAGCAGGTATGTCTTCTTGTTACACCCCCGTCTGCAACAATCCCACTTTTCCGGTGACCGGTCTGGCTAACGCCATTGACCCCCTTGCTTGCAGTTCTGTCCCCTCTCTTCGGCCAGACGTATCAGCGCGCCAAGGCCGCCGACACCAAGGAGGAGTTCCTGCGCTCTAAGGAGACGGCATCCGTCGCCGTCGCCTGGGGCACGTCCCTGGTCGGCTCGGCCCTGCAGTCGTACGGCGTCGGCGCTCTCATCAACGCCACCGGCACCCTGAGCTACAAGGGCGCCGCCTACCTCGGCAGCCTGATATTCATGGCCACCTCCGCCCCTACCGTAAGTTTCCTCCCTCTCCCTTCTTTCCCCGTCTTAGGGGATGGGGAAAAAAAGAAAGCGGCCCATGCTGACCTGACACCAAAACGCAGTACCTCAACCAGCTCTTCACCGAGCGGCGCACCCTCGACACCGTCGCCGTCAGCGCCACGACCAAGATCTTCGAGACGGTCGGCCTCTCGCTATTCCTGACCTGGTGGGGCACCCGGACCAACCCCTTCTCTTAAATCATCATGATGATGAAATGATGCGATCCTGGACCCAAGATTCACGATGCGATGGATATGACCCGGGTGGAGGCCGACCGACCGACCGAAGGGAATCTGGTAAGGCGGTCTTGTGTAAAACTACTTAACTAGCACTGGGGAGCTGCTCGGACGGGATGTGGATATCTGAGTTGACGCGCCCTGTACTGTATTAGCTAATGAAAACATCATGAGGTTGCCTTCTGTTCTTCTAGGTTGAGTGAGTGATTATGTGCGTGTAAATCGAATCGTGAATCCAATCGTCATAGAGTGGCCGGCGATAATGGCTAGTCCTCCGCTCATATACCTCACGATCGTGTAATCAATGTCATACCACACATGTCGTAGCGTCGAAATACATAGCCATTTCTCTCTAGCGCATTAAGACGGAGAGCCTTCAGTGATCAATCCCATCTCAGAAAGGGTTCGCATTTCCGTGCAGAGATAGCCACTCCTCCTCTCACGTAACAGAAGCCACTTCCCTCCAAACGCCACGAGGGAGAGTCTTCAGCGAAATTAGCAACTTTATATGAACAAAGTTTCTTTTAGTAGCCCTAAACAAAAAACGACGCAGAAAGTCGATGATCCCCCAACGCCAGAGGCCAGACGCCTCTCCCCCTATCGTAGCCCAGACCGAAGTGCTGTACTGTACGTGCGTAGTAGTAGTGTGTCTGTATGCGTGTATGTATGATACACCCAAGATCGAGTCTAGGTTAGGTATTCTCCAGCCAGTACCGTGTCAAAACATCAACCACCCGCGGATGAAATCCTGGCTGCCGACTAAACGAAAACCTTGGGACCGCCGTGCGTTTTTTTTTTCTTCTTTTTTTACTTGGAAGGAGTTTGCTGGATTTTGTTTCGAGGATTGCGTGCTGCTCCCGCGGCTCACGTGAACTTCAGCTGGCTCTTGCTCTCCTTCTCGACGAGCTTGACGAGGTCCCTGTACGCCTCGGCGAAGTCCTCGCCGTCCACCTCCTCCTCGCCCTCGGCCTTCTTGCCGTCCTTCCGCGCCTGGGGCCTCTCCGTGACCATGACGACGCTCGTGGGCCGCTTCGTGGAGCCGGCGGCGCCGAGCTCGGCGCGCGACGCCACGAAGATGTACGGCGCGTTGACGTCTTCGCACAGCACGGGGATGTGGCTGATGACGTCGGCCGGACTGATGTCGCCCGCGAGCACCACCACGCCCGGGAACGACGACGGGTTCCCCGGCCCCGCCGCGGGCGACTTGCGCAGCGACTTGACCACCTCCTTGACGCCGCGCTTGAGGGTCTTGTGCTTGGCCGCTGCGGGGGGGCGAGGTTAGCTTCTGCCCTCTATAATTTTTGGGGGGAAGAGAGGTGGGTTTGGCTTTGTCTTGTTGGGAACTATGGGAGAGGTCGCGTGTAGGAAGGCACAGCAGAAATCGGCGGTCGTTGAAGCCGCGCGAAGAAAGATTGAGGGATACGGGAGCGGGATTGGGATAGGACAGCAGGAAGAAAAAAAAAGAGACATACCCTTCCTGACGGTCTTCATGATCTTCTTGGTGCCCTTCTCGTCCGCCAGGGGCCTCGCGAACGGCACGAGCGCACCGACGACGGGCTGCAGCACGGTGGTCTTCTTCACGTCCTTGTCGCCATCCTCGCCCTCGTCCGTCCTGACGACGGCCACCGCGACGTCGCCGTTCTTCTCCGGCTGGCCGTCGAGCGCGGCGGTGACGGCGCTCTTCAGCTTCTCCTTCTTTTCCTTCTTCTCCTTCTTGTCCTTCTTGGAGGAGGAGGACTTGCTCACGCCGTCCGCGTCGCTGCGCTTCTTCTCCTTCTTCTCCTTCTTCTCGGCCTTCTCTGGTTTCGTTGCACCCATTGTGGCGGTGGTGGTGGCGTTGCTTGTGGTCGTCGTTATTTATTCGGTTTTGACCACTCCTCTCTCAGTCTCTCCCCCGCCCTTTCTCTCTTGCCAGCAGCTCAAATTCGTTAAAAGCGTGATGGACCTGGTGCGACGAGATCGGAGCTCCTAGGAAGCTGGCAAGATCGAGGATGTTCGGGATTGAAGGGCGGTCAATTCCTCTCCGTGGAAACTTTTGTCTCTTATCGAGGTTCACAATCAATTGAGCGAGCAGTGAGTTCCTCGAATTTTTTTTTTATCTTGGGACTAGTACTAGCTCCTTACTAGCTCCCATGTACCTAAGTACCTCTGCTGTTATAGGCCATGGTGGGATGTATTTAGTCCAATGGGAGGCTACTTCGGTCGTGGATAATTCCGTGCCGAGGATGCCGCTGCTGGAAGCTCATTGGCTGAAATCATTTAACCCCACTAACTCCTTGAAGTTCAAGTTAGCATAGTTTGCATCGAGTTTCGTGGTAGAATCACACCCGCAGGATGCCCGCAAAGCTGTGAGACTCCCGACTTTACAACCCGAGGAATAATATGCCTACAATAACCTCAATATCATTCTCTAGGCTGATTTTGTTCGTGTATGCGGAACTAGAAGGAATGAAAATTGTCCAAGAAGCCGCCGAATTGCTCGCTCTTCCAGATGTGCCATGAACATCCACCACTCTCGAGCCCCAGATCTCAGCCCTTTTGATGGAAGATCATATGCTGGCCTCTGAAATCATTACGAAGCAAATCTACCCTTTGTAATCTCTCCCAATGCTCACGAACCGTGATCCCTCTTGTATGTGCCCGCCCGTCGGCAGCAACGTTGTAGTGCTTGAACTAGCTGTAGAACTATCGGGTTCGTGCGCTCTTGAATGCGATGGCGGTGCACTCCGTTGGCCGTTGCCCCGTTGACCTCGTGGCGTTGCGTGCTCCTTCAGGGTTGACGATTATGTTGCTGAATACCGCAAGAGCCGATTCCTTGTCTTTCCTACGCTTCCCAAGCTGCCGTTGTTCTCACGGCTCTCTTGCCTCTTATTAATGCCCACGCCCTCATGCCTCCATCCTCACGCTGAGTCGTCTCGGTTACCGTCACTTGTACCCTTCCTTATGTACTCCCTGGGCCAGAGCAGGTGCCGCTGCATTCTCGTCGCTGAGCCGCCGTGAAGGTCTTTCCAGGCACTCCTATTCCAACAAGGAACTTCCAGTGACCTCAGACCTTTCTTCCATAAGACCTTGGGCGATGGGATAGGTGAGCGGTGACGTGGGTGGTGTGGTGACGAGTATATTTTCCGATCATGGCTGCAAACCGATGAGAAATGGTTAAGCGGTACAGTGTATTCACGATAGCTTTAGACCCCGCTACCGGATGGGCTTCTCAAGACCTCACTATGCGCTCAGAAGGCCTTTCAAACGACTATCAGCGACGTTGACGACCTAGAGATGCCACCATGCCAACGGTTGCGGTAGTAAGAGAAAGCGCCATGAGTTCGATGGCTTATCTGCGCAGTCATCGGGCTATTTGTATGCGGTTTCCATACGTTTGTCTCATGCAGCCCTGCAGGCAACCAGATCAGAGTCCCTTGGAAACTCATATGCAGACAAGTATCATTTATGTCAAGCCGTCTCTGTGGTGCATCGAATGCCAGTGGAAGTCTTGTACCTGCATAGGGTGCTACTGCTAGGCGAAGGCAGCCTCGGGCCATCCACCGTCTACGTACCACTCCTACTTCCATCGCTGCCTTGTCATCATCGCTCGAGAGAACAACGCTGAAGCAGCCGCCTCTGGCATGGCATATTTCTTAAACATACGGGGCACTGCTGACACCGCCGCTACAATATCATCACTCCCCCCTGTTTGAAACGGCTTGGGCTGCATTGCTATATCAGGAGCTCGTCTATCTCACGCCAGATTAGCTACGGTTAACTCCGAAGTTATTGAGAGGTGCCGATCTCTCGTATGGGATTTGGAATATGGCTCCACGAAATATGGAGATCCAGGACCCTGAGAGACTCTCGTCCGGGCGAGGAATAGGGCCTCTGTTGAGCACTCATCATTCATCAGGTAGGTGCCACGCCTAGGCCACCTCTTTCCGCGAAGGGACCTGCTGCGAGCCTCTTGCCATACAGAAACTGCGAATTTGGTCCTGTCTCTGGTATGCCTGCCAGCCGGGCTCAGAGATTGAGGGAATAAGAGACCTGTGTGAAAAACAGTCGTCGTTTCGCCCGCGTCAGGGCACAAGACGAGGACACTTTGATGGCGGACCCCTTTCATGGCTAGCTTAAAACGTCGGCTTCTAGCATCTTGACGGGTATGCTCTAGCGGTTAGAATGATTAGATACTTGATGGTCGTTAATGAGGTAGATCAATCCGAAGCTTTACTATCCCATAACAGTCACAAGTGTTTACACTAAGGCAGCCCTAACCACTGCCTGCTGTCCCGTGGAACTCATATTGCGCAGATAGTTCGTCGAACCTATACCTAACCAACTTCCATCCGCTAATTTGGCCATATTGGCAGTAACATATACAGATGTTTCTCTGGAATATCTACTTCCCTCGAGCCGATATCACGCGATCCTCAAGCGTTTTGCCAAGACTTGAACCCCCTTAACCGTCTATCTATCGCGTTCCAGCCCTCGTTTGTCCCCCATTCACCCTTGAAGGAGAGACAGACCGAACATGCCCACTCGGTCTACTAACGGCAACGCCGCGACCATCGCCTCGTTGCAGGCGCGGACGTTCACCAGGAGCGTTCTACCGGGCGTTTGAGGCAGCCAGTCCCTGGATACTCGGGATAGAGATGGAGGGAATAAGGCAAACAAGATCCTCCTTGCCCGACAGTCCGAGATCGTGGCTCAAGCGTCAATTGAGGAGACACGGCTTATATCATCGAACCCTTGGGTTTAGCCTATGTTCTTTCAGCAGCGTCAGAGCGGCTGGGCCTTATAATAGTGACTTGCGCATACGGCGTACTCCAAGTTAGGGTCACGCGTGACAAGTCAATATCCCCCCATTCTCCTATTGGCTTAAGCTTGAGCATAGCCATCCTGGTAGTCTTCCACTTCTGGGATCGTCTTTCGAGCGCAACCCAAAGTGTTACTGCTCGTGATACCAACACCCTGCAAGGACGGCCTTCTCTATGCGTCAGTACGACTATTCCAGTTGAATCTCTGCAGGGTTGCGTGAACCCCCTTTTCAGCTCACACCGGTTTGATGAAAACAATGCTCTCAGCTGCGACCGAGATTCTCGCCGGAAACACTAAGAGCATGCGAGACAAATACTGTAGACATTGGATAGTGACTGCGCAACGCGATTCACGGGAAGCATTCCGGCTGTCGAACTATACATACCAACCTATATACCTACTTGCTGCAGGCGGGCACTGATGCCGAGCGTCCCGTTAAGTACTATTATGTATCTGCGCCATGACTCTACACCATGAAGGGCGTGGAATTCGATGCCGATGGTTGATAAAAGAATATACATATACACATATACTCGGAATATATCTCGTTATGCTATCGCGCAAGTTAGCGTGTGACTAGCAAAGTGTAGTTTTATTTTTGGCTCTGTGTGTCATGAAACCTTAGTGCCTCGACGGCACGGGCAGTCTGGATTTACTCTCCAAGAGAAATAGCATACACAAATTCGGCGAGTCCTCTAATGTGTCAAAAATAAATAAATAAATACCATTTTTTCCTACTCCACTTCGGCGCACGGGCCTATCCGATCTCTTTGATCGGGAGCTACCTAGGTAAACCATGGATAGGACAGGGGTGATCAATCGTACAGTAGGGAATGATGAGAACGACACATTGGCGGACTCGTCACCCGCGCGCCGTTAGAAATCGGACATGGGACCCGGTTTATCACCAACAGAAGACGCTGCCCGGAATTCCTAGCCTAATCACGACCGGCTTATGAGGTAGAAACGCACGCCTCCTACGTCGTCCCAGAGAAACTGCCGTGATCGTGCACCAGGTCCATGTTCATGCAATGTCTCTACGCATGCACGCAAGAAGGTAGTAAAGTAGCATTGGAACCCACACGTACCTTGACGAAGCCTCCGTTTCAATTTAACATAAGACACGAGCTAACGGCGGTTTTTTGAACATCTCGCCTTTTATTGGTCTCGGGGTGGGTCGAACTGGGGGCCTGATGCTTGACCCCCCGCCGCATTCGGGTCCCATCCATCCCATGTGGAGAGTACATGGTAGAGGCTCAGTGGCTTCACGAATCCTCTCAACGCCCTGCTGGTGAATAGCTGCCTCAAGTATTGACCGGGGAGGTGGAGGAAAAAGGTTTGCGGTTGGTCAGATATCATCGTCCGACGTAAGATGCATTAAACTCGTCCAAGATACAAGGCGGCAGACCCGGCAGCCTTTTTCGCTGCAATGCTGTCGTGTCCGTCGCCCATGGGCTGATCTCCCAGCGAGTTTACCCGCACGTTTCTTTCTTCACTTACATCACCACAGATTTCATGCTGTGCGACTTCCATTCGTTTCTCTCTCTCTCGCTTCCCCAGCGCCGGTAGGCCTTCGTTTGAGCCATTCGTTTCGTGGATTTTTCATGTCTCTTCTATTTTTCTAGCGTCTTGTTCGTTTGCTCATTTGTTTGTTTTCGAGGTCCGATCCCAAGTGAGCTAAGCTCCTCCCCCTGCGATGGAGTCGAGAACAAACAATGGGCAGTCTGCTGGCAGGTCTTTTTGGGATGACGGCGGGGTCGGGCGGGGCTCCGTGCCCTTGGAGATGTAAGGCCCCTATGATTCGTTTGAAGGGCAGATCCGGACCTGACAGCGCGACAGGATCCTCGAGGACACGGAGAACTCGTCCTCGTCGAGGCCTCCCCCGACGAGGGGGACGCGAACGACAAGGACGCGGTCGGTGGCCTGGCCGTTCCACAGCCGGCAGGGCTCGTCGTCCGCCTCGACGACGCTCTCTAATCTCTCCGGCTTCCGGTGGGCGAGCCTCCAGCCGAGGTCCTTCTTCCAACCGAGACCCGACGACGCCACTAGCATAGCCAGAAGCATCGTCCCGGACTACATCCTCCACTACATGAGGGGTGAGACGCCCGAGTCGCTCGCGAGGAAGCGCGAAGAGAAGACGTGGGGCCAGCGGGACGTCAACATAGAAGACCGGCGGGACACCTACGCATCGTGTCCCGTCGAGTACGGCCACCACTACTCCTCCAGCACGGACCTCACCCGGGGGGCCACCCGGGGTGGCAACGGGTACGGTAGCGCGAGCCGCCACAGCGGCCTCCGGAGGTACCTTACCGGGTGGCGGGGCGGCGTCGTGTTCAACACCATCATCTTCTTCTTAATCCTAGTTGTTGAGATCGTTCTCCTAATCATAGTCCTAACTAAGACCAGGCTGCTCGCAGGGGACCCGACCGTGTGGTCCGGCGACTGCGGGAAGGCCAGGGATATCAACGTCGGGCTCCACGCCGTAATCAGCGTCTTCTCGGTCGTCTTCCTGGCCGGGGCCAATTACGTCTTCCAGGTGCTCACGAGCCCCACCAGAAGCGAAGTCGACAAGGCCCACGAGAGCAGGCGATGGCTCGACATCGGCGTGACATCCATGCGCAACTTCGCGCATATCTCGGGTTTCAGGGTATTCCTAGGGTCGACGGTCCTGCTTACGGCCGTCTCGACACAAGTAATGTACGTTTGCTTGTCCACCACCACCAAAAGGGCCGGCAGCAGGGGGCTAATCCGATACAGGTATAATGCGGTAATCTACGTATCCCGAGAAGAAGGACCCGGACCTGGGCCCGGACCCCGAGCGACCTGCAGCGTGAACCTCAACGGCCCGCTATTCGGCGCCGTCATGCTGCTACACCTCGCGCTCATCCTTAGCACGGCCACGACCCTGGCGGCCCGGTCGTCGTCGTCGGCATTCGAGCCGCTCGCCACGCTCGGCGACGCCATCCGCTCGTTCCTCCGCGCGCCGGACCCGACGACTGCCGGTGCCTGCCTGCTCACCAAGCGGGACGTCAGGTGGGGGCGGTGGGGCGAGGGCGTCCAGGGTGCCCGGCACTTCGTCCCGAAGGTCCACCGCTGGCTGCACACGCCGTCGCTCCGGCGCTGGGGTCTCACGGCGCTCGCCTGGCTCGCCGTGTGCGGTCCCGCGGCCGCGGGCCTGGCGCTCCTCGCTACGACCACTCGCGGGAGCGGCGCCGAATCCGCCATCCCGATTACCTCCACGGCACTGTTCCCGCCGCTCGGCGCCCCGCACACGACCTTCGCGTCGCCCGCCCAGCCCGCCGGTTCCGCAGTCTCCCAGGTCAACATGGCGGTGCTGCAGACGGCGCTCCTGGCCTCGCTGCCGCGCCTGCTCCCGGCGGTCCTCTACCTCACCGTCAACGCGCTGCTGACGACCTACTTCCTCGGCCACGAGTTCGCGCTCTTCGCGGCGGGCGTCCCCCGGGCCCTGCGCGTCTCGTCCGTGCCCGCCGGCCAGCAGACCACGAGCCTCTACCTCACGCTGCCACGGCCCGCGTCCTGGGTCCTGCTCGCGCTGTTCGCCGGGATCGGCTTCCTGACGAGCCAGGCCGTGTCGCCGCTCGTCACATTCGCCACACCTCCTTCCTCCGCCGCTCCGCGAACGGTAATAGCCGTTAACACGACGGCGCTCCTCGCGCTCCTCGCGGCCCTCGCGGCCCTAGCCCTCAGCACCCTAGGCCTAGGACTGCTCCGCCGCGCGCCCTTCGCCCCCCTCGTCGCCTCGGGCGGGACCGCCGTGCCCGGCAACCCGCTCGCGCAGGCGCTGCGCGGCGGCTCCTGCAGCGCCGTCGTCAGCGCCGCGTGCCACCCGCCGCGCGGCGCCTACGAGTCGGCGCGCGGCTGCGTCGCGTGGGGTGTCGTCGCCGACGGCGGGGAGGGCGACGGGGCCGTCGCCCGGTGCGCCTTCACCAGCAACTTACACGTGAATACCCTCGGCGGCGGGGAAGAGGGAGGGGAAGGAGGGGGCCCTGATCACCCGGCCCCTGCCGGGCTCGGGTTCGTCGACCTAGCGCGGCGGTACGCTTAAATAACGGACGGACGGGTAGGGTTCTCAAAATATAGGGGACTTAACTAAGGTCGACCTTTTCTTCTTTTTTCGGTTACGTGGGCGATGCTGCTGCCGCCGCTGCTTTTGCTTTTGGTCTGGTTGAACTAGGTTTACGTAGTTAAGGTAGGATGGTCGTTTATACCCCCCCGCATAGGCGGCGTTTCTTAATGGAGGTTTTTCTCGAAGGCGTGGTCGCCCCCCCGGAGAAGGACGAGGTTCTGTTCGGTTGGGTGGCTGTCGCCTTCGCAATATAGTACCTATGCATCGAGATGCACATCTCTCTCTGTCTCTCTTCTTTCCATCTACCTAGACGGTAGAGCACCTTCTTTTTCGAAGAGTAGGGACGATCGGTCTATTAGGCAGCCGCGTGATGGACGGACAAATAATCTGCTCTGTTGGTGGTGCTCGGGGTCATCCCATTCTGTGTGATCCCTATCAGCCGTGGGACCGATCATTGATCAAACGCGGCTCGTCGCGTGCGTCCCGAGTTTCGTCTGTGTCTTCGACGTCTGGTATGGGGTTCGAGGGGGCGGGAGCCGCGGTGCGCAGTAGTATTTGCCCGACTCGGTTTGGAGGGGCGGCGTGTCGAGACGAACCTACCCTACCCGTTCCGCCAGGTAAGACAGCACATGTCTATCCGTATACGCGCATGATCTGCGCGAGTCTCGAAGGCATCAGGGTACATGGACTCACTCGGCTCCGAGTATTATTCACCTATCGCAAAAGTGGTGATGGAAAGAAGAGAAGAAGGATAATAGGATACCCATCCCGGAACCCGGGCCGAGGGCCTTCAACGAATCCCTCTGGCCTTATAACTAACTAATCCTTTGGACCCAAGCCGCCTAGTTAAACCTGACGTGCCACCAGTGCACCTCCTGAGCTTTCTTTGTTGTCACTTTGTACCTTATTCTTCATCATTATGCCACCGCTAAATAGATGGATGCCTCGAATCCCTCAAATCCCACTTACGTACCGGCTGCCTGACGCATGAATAGCAAATGCGAGTTCCTCTCTAGTCCAGCTAGTCGATACAGTGCAGAAGCTGTGAGGTAGCGATGGATGGCAAGCGATGATCCTATGTATTATATTATTCGTCTGCTGAAGACAACGCTCAAACGCCGATGCTGAGCCACCCAAGTTTTACCCAACCTGGCGTGGCTGCCCCCTGGGTTATGCAACATGCAACGCCTCATCCCGCAACCGAGTACGGTCCCTTGTTCCGCGGTGGCTTGTGAACAGGAAACGAACGCGCCCTCCTTTATGCACCTCTCTCCGGACACCCCGCTCCCATCATCTAGGGCGCTGCTAACTCCACGGGCGGAATGCAATCTAACACTATCTGCGGTTTCCTGGAAGAGATATCGATACACGTAGTGGTACAGTAACGCAGGGCTCTTTCCCGTCATAGCCAAGCAGCTTGCTTCGTCTCATCTACGATCGCTTGCTCGTCAACGACAATTCCTTTGCCGTTCGTCTCTTTCGAGTCGTTTGCGGAGGCTTCCGTGGGGGATCCGACCTTCACGTTCGCCCTAGCCTTCTCCTGGCTTTCTATGAAGGACTCCCAGTATTGTGGGTCCTTGTCGCGAAGCCGCTTCACGATGAACTCCCTCTCCTCCTGGAATGTCTTCACGGCGCCCTGCTCCTGAAGTTTCTTCCACAACCCCTCGTCTTCCTCGCTCAACTCATCCAGGAGTGATGCAATCAGCTTAGTGTGAGCAGGATCGTTTTTGATCTCTTCGGTACTCGTAAGGAGCCCATAATGCTCCGGCCTGAGGAAGTTGCGACGGAATCTGTGGCCTACCCGAAGCGTGCGACCTTCTTCTTCGGCAAGCGCCTTCGATGTATGAGATATTATGGAGTTGGAACGGCTGCGGGAAGATGATCGGACTGCTGTACCCGTCTCTTCCCCGTCCGACAAGACAGCATCCCCATCCGCCGAATCCGCCGAAAATGTTCGACGGTGCCTAAGGGGGGCCGTCCGATCGGGTAACTTGGCCCCTGGGGAGTCTGGTTCTCGAGTCTCGGGAAACTCATTTTCGAAACGTTTTATGATGCCTTCAATGGTCTGGTCAAGGAAGAGGAGACGATCTGGCATATACTCAGTTAGTTGGCCGTAGCTTAAAGGCGTATGGAGAAACCCACGGTAGTTGCTCATATCCTGATCTCGCCGCGCCTTCGCCGCAGCTAAAGCCGGTTGAAGTCGTACACGAATTTTCCTTGCGCTGCCGAGAAGGATCTTAGGCATATCTTTCGCCCTGGCGGAAGACAGAGGCGCATCTGGAGTAATTGTTCCGGTTTCTAATTCCTCCATAAACTCGCCCGGCTGGCGCCCGTTATCATCGCTCACGTTCTTTAAGCAACAAGTCAGGGCCTTCACGACGCCCGTTCCACCAATGACATAGTCGTCATCTGGCGCAGGCTCGTCTATATCATCGATTTCCAGGGTGGGATTGTCTCCTTCGAATCCGACGAGGTGGCGGAGAACATCTGGATACTTCGGCACCTCGTTCTGCTCGTCACCGGCGTCGCGGATATCGGGCACGCCCTGTAAGTTTCGCATGCAATATGCGACAACTTGGTTTGCCAGAGCCTTCACGAGCTCGCCGGCATCGGCACCCGGTTCGTCGATGTCGACCTTGACCAAAGACCGAGACACTCGAACGGCAGCGAGCAGAGAGGCGTACAGTGCGCATGCTTCTTCTTTCTTTTCCTCTGTATTTGCCTCGGCCAGGTTCTCCAGGCTTGGGTTCTCGAGTAAGTTAATATGCGCCAGGGTCTTGACCTCGGGTAGGATCTCGGCCAGCGCTATGGCTTGTTCAGGAGACATCGAGACATCGGCCAAATGCAGCCGTTTTAGGTTTTCCAATTTTGGAAGGCACCTAAGGAAGACGAAGGTTAGCCGCGGTGGATAATTTGAGTTTCACTCTGAGACACAACTTACCTGCGAAGCAAGCAGAGGGCGCTCGGCTCGGATTCGAAGAGGTCCTGGTTATGGGAGAGGTCGAGGAACTTGAAGCCAGAGAGCTTTGTGAAATTCGGTAAGATTTTGCAGAGTGACGCAGGGTCTAGGTTGCAGTTTGCCAAACTGATTGCCCACAAGGGGTTGTGCTCATCAATAGCGCCGGCGATCGTCTCCAGATGGCTTCTCAAATCGTTGCCGCCGAGATCAATACCCTCGCATTTCGCACTTCGCAAGTACCTGGCGACGTGCTGTACCCCTTCAGCGTCAAGATTGTTATGCGATAGCCCTAGTCTGACCACACCCGCCTTGAGAATGCCGTCCACTATAGCCCCGAGCTGATGCGCGGTCATGCCAGTCGCACCAAGATTGACCAACTCTAATTCCGAGCCCGCCAGCCGCTCGCCGAGGGCTTTCGAAAACAGCAGTGATACGTCGGGAGGAGCCGTGGCACTGTGCCCCCCATTATGGCTCCCATTACTTAGGTGGAAATGGTGGTGGTGCGTCAGTGGGGTCTTGACTGGTTCGGCTGGAGCAGGAAATGGTATTTTCGAGAGATCGATGGACTTGATGGAGCGACAAAGGTGGATGAAGAGGCCGATATGTCTCCAGCCCTCCGCGCCGATCTTGTTGTTCCTCAGGACGACCCTCTCGACGACGCCACCTTGTGGCACCAGACCGGCCGGTTTCGTGGTCGGCCTCCGGTATTTCACTTGGGCTTTTCTGGCTGCGAGGAGCCCGGCAAGGGTCACACGGACGCCCTCGTCGGTTAACCCACAGTTCTCTAGGACGACCTCCTTGACCGGCACGACGGCGAGGAAATCTCCCAGAGTAATCAGATCCCGTAGCGACAGGAAATAGTCCGTGAGGTCCAACCTCTCAACCAGGCCGTCCGGGCAATCTTCTGTTGACTTCGGTAATTGGTGGGTGATTTTGGTGAGAATATCAGTTTCCCGCAACTGACAGCATCTGCGGTATATCCTTGCAGGGTTGGTCGTTGGCTTTACCTGTATACTCGGTGGTCCCGAGGATAATGAGACCTCCGAGGATGAATCACTGTCCAAATGGATCTCCATGGGAATGGTTCCTTTCTCAAGCGCCTCTTTCCGCTTCTGCTCCTTTTTCGCCTTCCTCTCCGCCTCGCTCCTTTTCTTCTTCTCTTTCTTCCGTGTCATTCCCCGTTCGGCCTTGGGTTCACCTCCTTCTTTGGGCGCGTCTCCCGCGCGCTCGTCTGTTCGCCCACTTGGCGCCTCCGTGCCTTCTTTCTCCGGCTCCTTAGGTAGCGGCTCGCCCGTAGCCTTGACGACCTCCTCCTGTTCCTTCTGCTCCGTAAGCGCCTTTGGATTTTTAAGAGCTTCGCCTTCGCCCTTCTCTTTTATCTTGCGCTTCTGGCATTTCTCGACGGACATCTTGGAATCCGGCAGTTCGTCGGCATACCTGGGCATCGGTGCTATTTCGACGTCGACACAAAACGAAACGCGGCGCAGTTTTGCCTGGCTAAGCTCGTTTACCCGACACCGTTCCCGATTGTTGTCGACATTCAGGACTCTGCGCTCCACAAGCCCATGATTTGCCCTCGAGTTTGGGTAAGCAGGAGCATTCGACGATGATAAGCGGCGCAGGACACCTAGGAAGCCTGGCTGGGAAGATCTAGGGGGCGCGGGCGTGTAGGGCGCGTCGCCTGCCTGGCGCACGGCAGGGGGTAGGACGGCGTTCTTGCCGGGCGATATTTTGGGCAGAGGCGCGACCTCATCCGAACCGGGTTGGGTCGAGCCATTCGTCAGGGTGCCCTGTCCATTGGAAGGGGAGGCAGAAAACCTCGAGGCCATATTGGAAAACCACGAGGATCTTCTCTGGGGCGAAGGGGTGCCATTCTTCTCGGAGGCCGTCCCCCTCTGCTGCGGTTGCGGCTGCTGAGTCGATTTGGCTGCGTGGCCGTTCTGATTCGAGGGGGCGGGCGACGGCGGCGCTGCCGTCGCAGACGAGGTTTTGCCATTGGCCTTGCTAGGGGTGCTATTTTCTAAAGGGTGGTTTGTCGCAGAAGAGTCGGGGGGAGGTGGCGGTGGGTGAGACTTCGGAGCGTGTTTCTCGACGTTTTCTAGACGGGACTCGTTAACAACGCTCAGAAAACAGACCGGTCAACCATCTAACTAAAATTCATTGGAAGAGTGAGAGATTCGCACCGGCCTATGGACCTGGGGGTGAGGCGCGCCGGTCATGAAGCATTGAACGGCTCGACATGGATGGGGTGGTGCAGAGGGATATACCTTTCCCGTGTGTCATCCAACTAACATCCATTACCTGTTCCATATTGAGCGCCCCGGTGTAGACCATGTTGTGCCGGAAATATGTAGTCAAGCCAAGTTCGTCGCTAACCGCTTCACAAAGAAGCCTTGTGTGCGGGCTGACAGGAAAGGGGGGGGGGGGGGGGGGGGGGGCCCCC
>QJNS01000526.1:0-18861 GCA_004154925.1 Monosporascus cannonballus
CAGAACGAGTGGGCCCGCATCTTGGGTTTTTTTTTTTTTTTTTTGCTTGGCTTGGTCGTTCGTGGATGGTTAGTGGTTGTTCGTGTTGGACCTATCTAATCATGTATTCGGATCCCGAACTGAGTATGATACATGGTAATAATACTCTGGTGCTGATCTGTGTCTTTGAGCTACCCGTAGTCGACAGCAAACTACTATATAGATAGTATTGGGATAAGACCGAGTCAAGGCTCCCAAGATTGCCACTTTCAGTAATCTCAGTGTTTACATTTTTTTATCCGCAATTATGGGCAAGTTTGTTGGAGCCGTATCACAATGCCTGCCCTGCCCGGTACTTACCCGTCCTTCAATCTTTCCAATCATATCGAGATGCGGGGAAGTACCAATGCATCTATATCTCTAAGTCTACCAGTATTCAGATGGCTGTGTTGTTTATAATCATCAACCCGTCTTGATACTCCACACTCCTCCGCAGTTCTTCAAAGTTGTATCGGGGCAAAACTGAGAGAACATGGCCCCTATATTCATGGTTCCCGTAGGCGCATGGAATATGTTAATAGAAGAAGTATGCCATGAACGCGAACTATAATTATAGCGGTGCTCTTACGTACCTCATGAGGAGGTCGTGCGCTTTAGACCGGTCTCCCAAGAAGTAGCCACAATGCGACGCTTCGAGGGCGCCGCCACTGCACTAATATAAAGCGATCTCGTTGTGATGTAGTACATGGCCAACGATCGCAGCCGTTTCTGGACAGGTTCATGCAAATTCGCCTCGTGGGCAACCGATTACCAAGTCGTGGATGCGGGGGAGGCAAAGGAAAAGGAGTGTTCCGTCCCAACACCCAAACCCCTACAATGCAGGTCGCATATTCGGTGGCGAGTGTGTCAGGGGCTCAATCATTTTGTCTAATGCCCGTCCCCGCTTGAGATGTAACGGTCGCGAGCACGGTATTCAATGCGCCCTGTACAGTTAGTACACATCTTGTAAGGGTGGTGGCTACCAGATTTGAACCTCGCGTCGCGTCTCGCCGGATAGTAACCCCCTAGCCTGTCTACTCACTTCAACCAATAGAACGAGAGTTCGGAACACAGCTAAGATCAAGGCATAGTATCTCAAGAGTTCGGTGCAAGCCAAAGGCGAAACTAGTTGACAACCTTTTAACGCCCATTTCCCGTTTCCCATTTCCGCTTTATCCCCATGGACGGAAGTTCCAAGGTTTCGTGATATGATACGCTCGCCAATCTCGAGAGCGGCAGATCATTAGCGTCGCGATCCAGGGGCGGAACCCTCGTGTTTCTCCCCGTCAACTGCCGATATCTCACAGGACACAAACCCACGTCATCTGGTGGCACATGGCCATCCCAGACAGTCCAGGGTTCGGGAGAGATATTTTAATGGAGACTGAAGACCTGGGGATATGATAAGTTTAAAAGCAAGGCGGTGGTGGAACTGCCTTCATCAATCACCACGATAAATTACGGCAAGGTGCCGAAAGCAACAGGGGATGAGGAATCCGGGGTGGGGGTTTCTTTGAGAGCGCACCGGGCTCGTGCTCCGTTTCGGAGGTCCCCAACCCGATACCATGGTAAGCAGGCTGGCAGGAAAGCTACGTGACGCGGCTGGTTTGAGCTAACGAAGAGCGATTTTAAGGATATCAGACGGCCCCGCGACCAAATTCAGGTGCTGATGTTGGCATTGGACTCCACAGCTTCTCCGAGCGATTTGCATTAGGCCCACAATACGTCCCATAACAGGGAATTGGGTGTGCGCGTACATAGCTGCTCGCGAGCAAGACACAAGGCGGAGATGAATTCTACTGTTAAGTGGTGTTTGAGTAGAGGAAACCAAATACATATGTATGCACTTCGTATCTATCACTGGTAGCTGGCCGGCTAAGAAGCTTTGGCAAGTTGATAAAAGACATGCGTCAAAGCGTACTTAAAGAATACATCTCAATTTCACACGCCCACCATACTCCACATATATTGTGTATTGCTGTAGGGTTGGACGGCGATGCTGGCGTGCGACGGGAGCCACAGGGGACGCCGGGGACGCAGGAGGGCGGCGGCGGTAGTAGAAGGCTAGGCACTGTATGTAAGTAGGGATGCCTAATCGCCCGCAAACGATGCATTCCCGGGATGCGTGTGGGCTGCTTGTTGGCGGGCGGCTAGAAAACCAGATCCAGCACCACTTGCTCGGTAATGGATTACTAAGGGGCGTGCGTATCTCGAAGACACGATTGGGGGCTGGCTTCACTGAAGCCAGTAGCTGGCTGCCGTCCGGATGCCTGCAGCTGCTGTCCCCCCTAGCAAGCCTCGCCGCTGGATGAAGAAGGTAGCTAAGGCACGATAGAGCCCAAGTAGTCATACTATCCATAGTTTTCTGTTTCCTCGATTCACCGTCAAGCTACTAACATACCTCTGAAATCGGCAGTCAAGGGAGTAATCACGGGGCTTGGAGGAGGTAGGTATGATGTATGTCTGTGTCTGTGTGTAGTAGGCAATAAATAGATTGGAGGGGGAAATGCTTACGACAGGGCCGATGAGTCCTCATGTGCATAACTGCATCTTTGGGGACTTGATAGAAGGAGCGCGTCTCGGAATAAAGGAATCTGACGCCTGATTTGCTGCATTACGGTGCAGGAAATTTAAAAGAAACTGCCAGATATGGAAGGTCGCTCGGAGCTGGTGACGAGGCGGGTTCAGGGACTCAGATCGGGGGAGGTGTTTCCCTTGCAAAAACGCCACCAAAAAGTTAGCAGATTATAGGGGTGAATGTACGAGAGGGAGGAAGAAGAAGAAAAAGAAAATAAAGATACGCAGTTCTCTTGCGCGTTCCTACTATGCATGGATGTACCTGAGGAGGGGAATAGGATCAATTAGAATCATACGAGGTTCTCCGTAGGAAAAGGCGTCCCGAAAAGTGAGCCCCTTTTCTGCGGTAGAGCCACTCGACTCGATAAAGTATGGTGACCTATCGCAACTACACAGGTGTTACGAGTTTCTCAGAACTACATTTTAGCAATAGCTTTATTTAACTGACTAAAGAGTCATAACCCAAAGCTTTGGTCCGCGGATCGTACACCCTGCGCCTTATCTCTCCGACTGGTTTGCATTGCTTGTTCCTCTCGTGGATCTTTGCTTAGCGCTAGATCCATGGAGATAGGAAGTATTCTGGAAGACGGATCGGAAGAGGCGTCCGGGCACCCAAGCTTCTTGACCAATAACCATCAGCCTATCTTCGAGCTTTGGGGATGATTCTTGCAAGCACGGACTTGTCCTGCAGATCATTGCCCTGGTCTCACAAACACACATGGGCCAACCCCCCTCAGAAAGTGAAAGTAGGGCTAATTGCTACGTACGGAGTTTAGGTACTTCGTAAAGTTCGGTTAGCCAGGTAATTTGTCCGGCTCGTTCCCCCATAGTGCTCGTCATTCCAGTGCTGCGAGAAAGCCTTGACCGGCGCGGAACTAGTTGGGTTACACAAGTTTAATGTCAAAACATTTCGCAACCGTGACGACACTAAGGGTTACTTGCTGAGACGGCGGGCGACAGCCACCCTAACCGGGATTCCTGTGGCGAAAGGCTGAAGCTGAACCAGCTGGCAATCTGCTTACTTACCTAGGTATCTGCCACGACTGGTAGCCGTCTTCTGGCAGCGCTGGCTCCGCTGCTTCTTGTCCCTGGCCATATGGACAGAGGACGAAGAATATATTGGGTACATCGAGAAGTACCTGGTCCCGGACGGACGATGGAAAGCGTGGTATCCACCAACAGATACGGTAGTTGGGACACAAGGGGCCCGACTGTATGTCAGCCGTCGGAAGTTCCCACAGTCGTACGTACTCCGCACATCAGACGCCTCGGTAAGTGGCTGTTCCATGCCATGGTGAACTTTTAGATGAAAAACACCGTCGCTGCGTGTGATACACTGTGTGTGATGTGTGTCAACTGGGTGTTGTGAGAGAGAGAGTGTGTGTGTGTGCGTGTCTAGGAGTATGCTGGCCAATTCGTATACCCACAAGTACACAACCCGCGATGTTGAACCTGCACCGACATTGACTTCGGAAAATTTGTTGAGTAATCGAGAATATACACAATCATATAACATTAGAGAAAAGACTGTTATGTTTCACTTCGGCATCACCGGTCAAACTTTGCTGCCCATTTGCAGAAAAAGCGGTTCCGGTCCCGAATCGCGACAGCTCACTCGGTAGATGAGCCCTTTTAGGTAGTCGGGCAATTGGTGACTCTGATGAGTGCTGCCGACCGGCTGCGGATCCCACGGCTTTCAGGTTTCCAGGGCTATCGCTTACCTCGACTGTGGAGGTTCTGGGCTGTTAGAGCCACATTGGACCAGTCGCTCACTCATTGGCTGATCTCGTGGGAGCCCTGCATGGCGTCAAATTCTCTTTCCTTGAATGGCCGCTCCTAGCGCGTGCTTAGCTGTTTGTGTCCACCCATGGAACACTTCGATTCAAGCTTCGATTAGTTTTCTCGAAGGCGGTTGGAAGCTTTCTTGTGAACCCTATCCTGCATGGTCGCATGGTGCACAAGCACCGTGCATCCTTGGTAAGCGGCTTGGGGCAGCTAAGGGGACCACTGATCTTCTCCTGTCGGAAACTCTGTGTGCCCCCCATCTCAACTAGAGATGTGCACTAGCTTTAGCGCGATGTTGAATTACGACGACTGGACCGGAAGTTTGGAAGGGCGCCCGAGTCATTACGGTTCTTGGATGTCGCGCGAGATGGCTTTTGGCGGATTTCAGAGATGTGCTCAGGTTCGGGCTCAAGCTGGTTGTGCTGACGAGCATGACCCTCCCTTTCAGCCTTCAAGGTTCATGACAACAGGGTTTGGCAAGATTGTGTGCTTCCACGCCCTACAGGAATAATTTTAAAAGCCATCTCCTTGAAGCTACCAACTTGCGAGTACATGCCTACCCAGGTAGGTAATTTATGTGCATCTATGTACGGTGTATGCAGCGAAGGTGTAGAGTTATTCCAATTACCTAGTATGCGTTTACAGCGGGCGGGGGCTCAGGAGCGTGCTCTGCGCCGATTGAGAAACAAATGCACGTCGGACGGCTCGACCCAATGTTCTTATCGCTTTCCAACCTGTGCCCGATCTACTAGGCCATCCTCAAAAGCCTTGTCGAGATAAAACCTCTGATGAGAGCACCCTATCTTTTGCATGTATATCATGCCTGAAGGCCCATGTGTCCAACCAGGGAAAAGGATACATACATACTTCGCATCATGTCTCATGCCCCCCCCCCGCGATCGCGCGCTGGATAAGGCACCTCCCTACCTCCAGAGCTATCTGACTTATTGATGCCAAAGAAGAGCCCGAGTTGATGAAGCCCCAATTAATCTGCAGCTTTTCTGCCTTTCTTGCTCTTCTTGGTTTATATATTCGACTACCTGTCACTCCTTGTCATATACAGAAACGCATCTTGGACTCCCTAGCTGCCGAGACCTGCTGTGACCCGCGCATGTGCTCACAAGCCCGCGACACCCTCCTTGATGGTGCTGTGATACATACCAAACCGACCGATATTGATGTTCGGTGCCGCCCCACTCACGCTACACCAGTTCATGATAGTGGGAAGAACCTTCTTTTCTGCTTCTTTTACTAAAGTAAGTTCTATCGCAAAATCTCCTAGGGGGAGAGATCCTACGATCTTTCGACTCCACATCCCATTTTTGTCAGGGCTTTACTACTCCAAGTGGTACATCGCTCTGTCAGTTATTGAAAGCACTGACCGGACACTATACCGGCACAGCTCAGCCTGCATACTTCGCGCATACCTAGGCATTACCTAGGTACCTTATATAGCCACTTCTTAGATGACAGGAACCTGCCACGTTTAGATGTTCACATTCGCTACACTCGGTGGCTGCATTTACCACAATATTGGACTACAGAGCATGCATATGTAGGGGACACAGATCATTTCAAACATACCTGCAACATAGATACCGGTCATGCCAGCATACATATGTCGGCATGTACCTATCTACCTCGTAAACGGGTAATTTGAGGCTAGCCGACTTGGGTACATATGCTATGCATGTAGAGGTTAGATACAAACCTCGTCCCTCACTTGGTAGGGATTGTACCCATGCCTTGTAGCGCTATTGTACAATTGTGTAAGGTCCGGACTAAAACGGGCACAAAATACATTAGTAGGTATATGTAGGTACGGCAGTAATTATTACTACTGCTACTACCATCCTACTCTACTACTACTCTACTCACCCAACTACCTCTCTCTCAGACTTCTTGTCAGTCGTGCCCTGCCGCGCCACCCCCCCCCTTGGGTCCAATTCCAGTCTCTCTTTTTTACCCTATTTGATTTCCTATTACCAATTATCTACACTACAATCGCCTGCATACGCCTACTTCTTATTTTCTTCGTACAAGTATATACTATACCGTCTACCGTGTCTCCTACCAACTCTCACTGTCATAACCACTCGACTTCTTAACCAGCCTCCAGGCGCCGTTAACTTCCGCATATACCTGCATACTTGACCTATATATCTATCTACAGTTATTTCTGTCTTGGCCCACTTAGCGACAACCTTCCCGTGCTGTCAGGAACTCGATATCTCGATCGCTCAACCGAACTTGACTCAAAGCCCCAACTTGGAAGCAGCAGCGCAGCGCATTTGCTGGTTTGAACTTGCGCCTGGGCTTCCAGCACTCCATTGCAACCAACCAAACCGCTTCATGACGTACGCATACGACCGCTGCGGCCACGACGACGAAGACGACTACCACCACCACCACTATCACCAGGTTCCAAGGTCTATTACACACAGGCGGATAGATACCTTAGGTATACCTTGACCCCCGAGAATATTGAAACTCCTGCGTATCTCGTGCCCATACGTTCCCTTTCCTGTCTGCACCGTCGCCTGTTTTTCTTCTAGCCAAGGTCTCCCCAGACCAGCCTCGTAAAGTATCTTCTTGGCTTCCAGATTCGATCCCTCAGCCGTCCCTCGCGAGCGCACATCGCAGCGCTGGGTCCAATTTGAGCGAAGCCTACTTCCATGTCACCAACCAATCCCAGCGCTAGTTCTATATCCTTCACGCCAGTTGCACCATCTACGAATAAGTTGCGCCTTTGTTGTCGCGTGTCTGTATGACCTCCTTGGATGGTCGACCACTTGTAACCGTCTCGGTTCTTGTTGCCAGCCGACCGAGGAACTGCGCCGAGTCTCTCGGGTACGGACGACGCCTCCGTTGATCATCCTCGAAGCCTCAACTACCGGTGCACATACGCATTGGACGATCAGCCGCGATTCGAGACATCAGCCCTGCTGTGCCCCTAAGATTCGGCTTAGTTGTCGTTCCGCGGGTTTCTCTCAGTCCTCCCAATTCGAAACAAGACAATCCGCGCATTAGACGAATCCAATTGCGACGAGGAACCGGTTATTTTTATCCAGCGGCGAAAGTGCTCCGGTCGCGAGACTGGAAGCCATATTCGCCGTTATGGATAGCGCAAAATGTAATGTTATTTATGTTGATCGCAATGCGCACCACGATAGAGTCTATGCACCTCACGCGGATGGCGTGGACGCGGAATCGGGACTAGGTGAATCTGGCGAGCTTCGAGATAACCTAGAACTGCTGGGAACTAAGTTCGGCGCCGGTGAGTGTCGGTACAGAATTTCCTCGCGAAGACTTAGCTAATGCGCCCAAGTCCATATTTTCACGGATGGGGCCGCCTGTATATCCAGACTATTTCACCTACATCATACCTCGTTGGTTGAGCTGAAACCGACACTCGTACTGATAGACACGCCTTATGACGAACGAGTTCTTGAAACGACGCCCTCATCGCGGGATCATTCCCCCCATTCCCGGGTGTCGGAGGATGAAGAGCTAGACGGCGGTTCTGAGCAGGAGTTGTATGGGCTGGGGCTGCTGGAGCGCATTGTTTACGAAACGCATCTGAGGAATCTTTCCAGGCTAGTAGTGCCTATTCCCGTCATTAGTTTTCCTTTGTTACAAAGCCCTTCGGCAACCAGCGAGACTATCGCTGAACCGACCGAACCTGCCTACGCCAATTACCTGTCGGAAAGGCCTGACCCGGGCAGCAGATCTCTGACGAACCGTGCGCTGTTGAGGAAGTGTCTCGACTCGGGAGCGATCGATGTCATGGCAAGCCCGCTGCATATAAAGACGTTAACGAGCCTCGAAGTTCATGCTTACCGGGCTCACAAGAAAGCTTCAAAAGAACAGCAATCTTATCTAGAGATTCGACGAGGTCGAAAGCGGTCATGGGTTGGCATGCACGAGGAGAAGCCCTTCTCGTACCTTAGAGAGGCTATGGTTTCGGGTTTGATGAATGGCATCTGCCAACTTGGCAACGAGAGCGAGGTGCATATCGGGAGTGTCAGAATTAACGTCTCGTCCGAACGCAGGGCAGAAATCGCCGAGGCGATAGGCAAGTGGCACTTCTCTGCACATGATTTCTGTGACGATTCGCTCCTGATCGCAGCGAGTCTGATGTTCAAGCATGCGTTCTCCATGCCGGAGCTGGAGCAGTGGCGGATACCAGCAGGTGAGTGCCGGCCATGGTTCCGGTCCCTGATGCTTGCTCCCGCGGACCCCGAGTTAACCGCGACATGCCAGACCAAATGACGGCGTTCCTTGTTGCCTGTCGGGCGGCCTATAACACTTTTGTGCCTTATCACAATTTCCGACATGCCATTGACGTGCTGCAAGCGACGTTCAGTTTCTTAGTACATATTGGCGCCCTACCGCCTTATCCTTTGGACCCTAAGTACAACAACTCATACGGCCACGCCATAGCGAAGTCACCCCTCGCGGCTCTGCTCAAGCCTTTTGAGGCCTTGACCCTGCTAATCAGCGCGATTGGACACGATGTTGGCCACCCTGGGGTCAACAACGGCTTTCTCATTGTGCTGAACGCACCACTGGCGCAATTATACAACGATCGCTCCGTTCTCGAGTCTTTTCATTGCGCGGCGTATTCGCAGATTCTTCGGAGGTACTGGCCAAGGGCTTTCGAAGACACTAAGATGCGCAGCCTCATGATCAGCTCCATTCTAGCAACGGACATGGGACTTCATTTCGACTACATGAAGAAACTCGGCGACCTTCAAGAGAAGTTGCACGAGAACAACACCACGGACGGCTGGAACGGGCGCATGCGGGAAGAGATGACAGCGTTAGCTTGCGCGCTGCTCATCAAATGTGCGGACATCAGCAACGTGGTAAGTATCACAAACTAATGCGAGACCCAGCGCGCCAGCTGATGAGCGTTCAGGCCCGAAAATACGAAGCTGCCCTCAAATGGATGCATATCCTCTGCGATGAGTTCTCAAGGCAGGCATCCATGGAGTCAGAGATCGGTATTCCGTCTTCGCTCATCTCCCCGCCCAAGAAAGACTTCGAGTCATTGGCTAAGGCCCAGCTCGGCTTCATGAACATGTTTGCCATCCCACTGTTCCAGGGAGTTGCCGATATATTACCGCCCATGCAATATACGATTGACGAGCTTGAAGTGAATAAAGCACTGTTCGAGAAGGAAGTTGAGGAAATACCCGGAGTTTGCGAGGAGCGAAGGAAGCGACTGACCGAAGGGACGATCTCTCCTCGGAGCGCGAGTCTGGCCGTTCAGTCTCACGATGCGGTGGACTGCTCCTCGGGGAAGTGCTCTGCCCGGAGCGCAGCAATCTGCGAGATCCCGGAACACCACGCCGAGATGAAGAGAGCTGCCTCCTCAGCCCCAAGCCACGCAACACACATACCTAACATGCCGGGACAGTATAAGGAAATTAACGGCCTTCCCTGTTCTTTCGATAGTCTAGCGAGTCTTGCCTCAAACGATCCTTTCAACAGCAACGAATCGGAGAATAGGGCGCACAGCGGAAAGCAGCGCAGCAGTGAGACTACAGAGGGAAGCAACTCCTTTCCCTGCACCGGGGATTGGCAGTCCCAAGGCACAAGCGCGACCAACGGCAAGATGCCCCTCTCGCCCAGCACACAAGGGACGAGTATTATCAGCCACGAATCGGCTGATGGCCCGCCTTGTGTTCCAGCCACGATGGTGACAGCGCCCGACTCGTCTAGCACGCCAAGGCCAATGGCGCCTCCGGAGCCAACCACGTCTGAGGAAGACTCTAATGGAAGCACCCTCAAGCCGGAAAAGGGGCTCAGGAAGAAAACGAGCAGATTCCGCATGAACGCGTTGAACCTTTTTAGGAGGAACAAAGGGGCCAGTCCGCCAGGTTCTAGGGGTGACTACGGTAGCTGAGCCCCATGAGAAGTAGCCGCCGAGGCGGACGAGGATTGCTATCTATTACGAACGGCGGGGCCACGAGACTCGCGAAATAGGGCTACGGTATATATGTACGCCTTCGAGAAGACGCGTCTGAGTGTCTGGGACGTACGATTCTACGAAGCCAGTCGCAAATTACCCGGGGAACTGACGCATGCCTCCTGGCCAGTATATACGCGTGCAGCTAGCAATTGGCCGGACGATTGGTGTAGGGACTTCCATCAGCCCTTTAGCGTTGGCCGGATACAGACCTTAAAAGCAGCGTCTCCGTAGCGAACATTATGCCTCTTCCCACCTGCTCTCACGGGCGCCGGGATGGGCAACATTGTTCTGACAACGCGAGCCGCCAAGGGCCCCACCGCGGTTCCGGATACGGGACCGCGTAAGTGTTCTATCGTGGGTAGTGGGCCCGTGGGACAGGGGAGCAGGGGATAAAGTATAGTTCATGTGAGCGGGAAGTAACATTATTAGCACGGCGGATAGAAGAAGCGCCTTACTTAAGTGGCCCTGTCCAACTGAGCCACGAACGAAGAAATATGAAATATTACGAGGTTCTCTGATCCACACTTTTGGTGGTCACTTTCTCCGGTCCCTGCGGCCCCACCAATATTTTTGACTTGGGAAGTGACGCTTTACAGAATAACTGTTTCTCAACTCCCCCCTTCGTCACTGATCCTCGACGACCGGCCAACCGTACCTCCTCTGCCGCCGGCAGTTCCAGCGTCACCGCGATACTAGCAGCCTAGGTACCCCGCGTAATTCGAGCAGACGGCGGAGGATGGACGGACGGATGAGATGGGATACCAACGACGACGACGATGGTCACCCGGAGACGCGGTCTCCGGGCCCGATCGCGCCCTTTCCGTGGGCGCCTGCGGGGGATTGCCATGCGTCGCGGTCGACGGTAGGGTAGACCGAGAAACCGTCGAGACGGGTAGACGAGAGATAACAGGGCACCCGTTGCCACGGACGGCCCTCCATCTACTCTAGGGTCTCCGCGAAGCCCCGGGAGGTTTCCTTGGCGATCGACGGGTAAGGTGAATGGGACGACAACTTGCAGGCGGAGAGCGCTAGCAGAAGGGATGGGCTCCGTCCATTATGGCAGAGCAGCGGAGAAGCCCCCGTCACGAGTTGGGCGCGAGAACGAGCCAAGTAGATATCCCAGGCGGATAAGCTATAGCAATCAACCGATAAGACGAAGAGGTGGTATCTGGGCTCTCGCCTCCGAGCGCTACGTTAGAGAGCCTAGGTCTACTAGCACGGAACAGCTGGCACATGCGTATATTTACAATCCTCAACCGAAACATCACCAGCATTGTACCTTTTTCATGAGCGTGCCAAGCGGTCTCCGCGGTTTTTTTATATCCTGGAATACCAATATTGAGATATAATTGGCACCACTTGGAAATGGTGCATTTTATTTCCGAGTCGTGTCGTATAAAAGCATGTCATCTATCCGAACCTGTAACGCCAGTGGCCCAAGCCACAGCTCTTGTGACCGGACATGCAATGCATCTCCGACAGTGCACCCATTCCTTTCTCTGTTCTGAGCAGCCCCCTTCCACATGCCGCTTTATGAAAAATGACATTTTCTATCTCCATGCCCCTGTCCACATCTAATCAAAGTTGATAAGGCTGCGTGCTATGGCGAAAAGAACTCGTACGATACTACGAGATGCTGAACGGCCCGTGACCTTAAAGCGACTCCCCATCACAAATGTGTGTGTCATCAAGTCGAACGTCCCCTTTCGACTCTGGTACCGCAAGAAGTGCAAATAGTGATGATCGTATATCGACATAATCATATGATGGTTAATAGGCCGCCGCCCAAAAGCTAGACGGTCAGTGCCTCATCTATAGCGATGAAGACAAAGTTCAGACAACCATCGGTGTCTCTAACCAAGCTTGATCTTGTCGCTTTCATCGAGATGGATCTCCATCGCCTCCTCGGAGCGCCGTTCATCATCAGCCTGGACCGCAGGCACTTCGTATACCTTTTGGGTCTGACCCCACTGCCCACCCATTTCCGAAGCTGGCATTGCGCCCAAGTACTTGACTTGGGGCTCAATGGGTTCGGTGTAAGCTGGAGGGTTGAGCTCAGGTTGTTGCGGTAGTTGGTAGGACGACA
Organism: Monosporascus cannonballus; assembly: GCA_004154925.1. NCBI lineage: Eukaryota > Fungi > Ascomycota > Sordariomycetes > Xylariales > Monosporascus > Monosporascus cannonballus. The sequence continues at coordinate 12,444 of QJNS01000526.1, forward strand.
CCCCCGGCAGATCGGGCTCGATATCAGGATCATATTCCATGTTATGACTCAGGGCTCGCTCATCGCCAGACGAGTCGTGCTGAGCCTCATCCGAGGCGATGTCAGACACGTTAGCGCTGCCGGAGCCTGCGGTAAAGTTGGCTGGGCCCGACAGGGGCTGGAAGCTCCAGGAGTTACTGCCCGTAAGTGGGTGGAACCCAGTCGAATGCGAGGCGTTCTCGCCCAGATCGATGCCCTCGTCTTCTTCTACGCTTCGATGGACACCTTGGGTGCTGTCGTACTGAGTACCTACCTGAAGAGGGACGCCGTCTTCTGTCCCGCCGCCTATGCGATTCAGACTGTAGCTGCCGTTTGCGTTACTACCACCACGACTTCCGTCCAGGCGAGTGGCTTCTTCCCCTTGAAACGCGCTCGACGACCCAGCTAGGGAGGAGACCTCGCCGAGACGCTGGCCTTCCCCCGAGTCTGGCAGGTCGGTGTCGGAGGATTCGCCATGAAAGCGTTCGAATATCTCGCGAAAGCGAGGTCCACCTAGTGGCACTTTGGACTGTCGACGGTAAAATAGCAGGTATGCCGAGGAGTCGACGATGGTGCTAGTCTGTGCTTTAGAGACCGAAGAATCTAGAATAGATAATCAGTAGCCGTTCAACGATCCCTACGTCCGGCCAGAACCTACCATTGTATGTATACCATTGTCCATCTACGAAGTTCTTGGCATGGGCAGTATAATGACCGCCACCTAGTCCTCCCCAGTGACAGTCGACACCGATGAGATCATAAACTTCTTGCTTGTCCTCTTCCCTGTGAAGCACGCGAGACGTGATGTCTAGATTTTCCAGTGGGAAGTCGACTAGCACGTCTATCTTGTCTCTCCTGAAGCCGCTCGAGCTGAATCTCTTGAGATGAATGACGAGAATATCCGGGGTCTTCCAGAGATCGAACTTCTTGCTGGCACGTCGATGCTCCTTGCAGCGAGGACAGTACCACATATCTTGCTCCGAGAGGATCTCGTCGCGTTCGAATTCGTCTAGGCAAGCCTCAATCGAGATGCCATTCTTACGACGCTTGCTCCGACTCTGCTGGGCCTTATCCAGTTCAGCGTCGGGCAGGGTCTCACATACTTCCCAAGTTGCGTCACGGCTGAAGACTTCCTCATAAGCTTCTTCGGCCCAGTCGACTACTATCCCCTCTCTGAGGCGGATTAGAGGACCTCCGTCAGCAACCGGCTCTTCCGTGTCGAATTGGTCAACCTCGAACGTCTTTTGCCTCTCTTTCTGTAATTGGCGCTGATGCTGCTGTTGCTGGCGAAGCTTCTTGTTGGCTCCTTTGCCATAAACCCTGTGAGCCTTCATCTTCTTACGACCGCCGGCTATCTTAGTGCTAGGTTTCGCCTTAGAAGACTTCTGTCTGTGGGGTAAGGGTTGAGACTGCGAGGTGGTCAGTGCAAGATTCTCGGATAGCGGTTCATCACCACCAAGGATAGGCCACCCATCTGTTCGGGACGTTTGGGCATACCTTGACAGCGAAGTTGTTGTCTTCGTCATCGCTTTCCTCCGTCATGCGAGTTTGAGGCATCTCGATACTTGGCCGCGATGTCTCATCTGAGCTGCTCTCCTCATTCGATGCGGTCCCATTTGTCACATTGTCAAACTGGTCCTCCGAGGAGGCGGTTTCAGGAGGGGCGCGCGACGAGAGCTTCGGGAGATCTTTATCCTCATTGAGAGAATTCTGCCCTGATGGTAGCCAAGCACCTCCTTCCGAAAAATAGCAGAGTTCGAATAGATTCTGTAGCTTCGCGGGGAGGAAGCTCTTGGGGTTTACCCAAGCTGGCTTCACACGGCTGAACTTATGTCTTGCAGGGTGACTTGAATGAGCATTAGCATAATACCGAGGCCATGGGCAGAGCGACACAGTACGTACCTTTGACTTGCTCTGCCGCCAGGAGCGCTGCTCTTAGCAGGGACGGCATCTTTCATGTGAACATCAACTATATCATCCTCGCCTTGAACGGATTGTGCAACAACCTTGCCGTCACTAGAAGAACCGAAGTCCGAGCCGTTGGCGCCAATTAATTCGGCATCGGTGTTGTCCGAGTTATCAGGCTCGTCTGAGAAGACGGGGTGCTTCGTGAGGGTTGCGATTCTTTCCAGGACTTTGCGGCGGATGGCGTCCTCGCTCCTGGCTTCTTCGGGCGTCAAAACAATGAAGAATGGAGCGCAAGTGAAAGACCAGCGGCGCGAGTGAAAGGAGGTCCTTGCCGGTGCTGGACGGCGATGGAGGACCGGCACTAATAACCTGTCCGCTTGCTCATCATCCCACGGCACATTGGCGTTATGCTCCTCTTCATCTACCAACGATCTGATTGTCGTGCCTAGCTTTTGTTGCTTCTGGGGTTTTGCCCCCCAATTAGTAGGTTTGGCTTCGAGCTCGAAGCACCAGACAAGGTCGTTCTGCGCTATCTCCTCGGACGCGCAGGCGAGATCCGCATAGTACTTGTAGAATTTGTTCTTCCACTCCTCTGCCACAAACAACCGCTCCACGGGAACCCCAGTGCGGACCGACACAAACTCCTTCAAGCCCTTGATGCTCGCCTGCCTGTCTAACTCTACGCGTATGTTTACCGGATAGTCGTTGAGGGGAAAGAATTTGATCGTGTGGTTCCATTTGTTCTCGATCGGCAAAGGCAAGGTTAGATTATTGAAGGGATCGAACGTGATACTAATCTTTCCACACTCCGGGCACACAAGAGTTGATTTGTAGAGGCCAGTAAATAGGTCTGCGATGACGGAGTCATCACGCTTTTTCGTGATGTCCCAGACCTGTTCCGCCATTTTCCGGATTGCTCCAGGATCGTTTATCATCTCATCTGTGGAGTCAGGCTTCTCAATGTATGGTTTCTTCTTGATCCGACTAAGGTCCTCCTGCAACCCGTCCAACAAGAAGCCAACAAATTCTTGAGAGTCTTGCTGACCGTATCCAGAAAACGAGGGCGCATAGCGGCCAATGGTGTTCTTGAACTGCCGAGGGGTTATCGAAGACTGGTTCGAATCCTTATAGATATCCATCAGCAGGTTCGCATAGGCCGCTGCGACATCGCCATTGTGTGCAAGAACGTTGTCCTTATTGAGTTCCTTCTTCCACTCTTGCGAGAGGAAATACTTCGTGAGTTCCTCGACGCTCCTCACACACTGGAGAGCCGCACTCATGTAGCAGGTGTTCCCGAGGTTGCTTAATCCGACACACCCCAACGTGCGTCCCGACTTTTGAGTCCTGCCGCGAGTGATTGGACCCGCCGGGGCTGGACTGGACCCTCCGCTCCTGGATCCCTTATTCTGTAGCGTAAGGCTGGCGGAGCTGTTGCGCGTAGGTAGAGAGGCCGAGGCTCGCGATGGGGAATAGGTCGAAACCCAGTCAGTCCCGTCCACATGCTCATCTAAAACCAAAGCTAGATCTGTGGAGAGCCCTAACGTACTGATGTTCATATGACCATTGTATTTAGGATTATTTGTGTGGTCAGCCATTTCAACCTTCTCCCTTACGCCCGGCTCCAGGGCTAAGAACGACTCAACATCAAGAAGTAGGTGATCAAGAGGCTTGCTGGCCTTGTCCGAATTGTCAACATGGTCGGGGGAGGCTGGCGGAGTAGGAGCCGTGCCGCCAGGGGGCGGGGGTTGTTGCTCAACTCTCCAGACTTGAACACGCTGTGTACGGTTAATATTAGTTACATTTTTTGCCTGGGCTAACAGAGTCTGATAGGGCATCGTCCGGCTACGGGCAAGTCTTGGTGGTGGGGGGTTGGTAGCCTTGAGCCGCTGGTCGATCGCAATCGGGCTGTTCGCAGACCAGAGGCGGTATAGAGTAAAAACCACCGGGTGTAATTCAAATACGATATTCGACCTTGTTGAATCCCCACTGCTGTCATAGGCGGTCCGGACAATAGGTAGTTGATCTTCCTTCAGGCCTGGCCATTGCACGAGAAGATCCCATGCTTCCGGAGGAAACACCTCGACTTGATCCAGGTCAACATGGCGCTCTAAGCGCACGAACTTCTTTTTTAGCTGATCTTCAACGCCGTCGCCGACGCAAGGATCGCGAATGATCTCCCAGATGATGTCCGAGTTGTCTACGGGCCCAACCGATGACAAGTCATCGACGCCTTTTGAGGACCGGCCATCCGGCAAGACCTTCGACAGCCACTGTTTGGAGACAAGATATCCTACCTGGCCCACTTTTAAGGGTGATGCATTCATCTCCTCGACTAATGTTCTGATGGTTTTGATGTGCGCCTCAATGGAGGGGGGAGGTTGGGGGGCTAGGGGAGTTAGCGAGTTGACAAGACTTTCCAAAGCACAAACTCGAAAACACACCTGGATTCGTAGTCTGCGAGGTAGCAGATCCTCCATTGGAGGCGCTCGGTTCCTCGCCCATGATCTCGTCTTGTGCAGCCTCAGAAGGTCCATTTGTTCCCTGGGAGGCTGAGTCTGCTCTCGTTGCACCAGTAGTAGTAGTAGTGGTGGTCGTCGTCACGGGAGGGGAAGGGGGGGCTGCGATCATGTCGACATCTTCCTTCGCATCTGGCTCGGCGTCGGGGTCCATACTGGAAGCGCGGCGTTTCAAGGGCGAAGAAGCTCGGTCAGGAAACTCGGCAGCACCGCCCATAATAGCGCGACAGTAAGGAGTCCTGGTGAACGGCGAAGACGCCCTGGCTGCGGGGTGAGTGCCGGTGCCGGTGCCGGGTGCGCTAGGGTAGAGATCGGAGCCAGGGGTATCAGCACCTCGGTCGCTATCAATGGTGAGTTCTGCGTATGCTCCAGATGGCGAACTAGCGGTACTAGAAGCGTAGTCGGTAAAGCTGGAGTTATAGTTTGTCTGCAACCGAGGCGGGAGGCTGGAGGCGGGAGGCAGCGAGTCGGCACGGATATAGGCGGGGGAGACAACGGTAGAAGCTGTGGAGGTGGTGGACGATGCAGAGAAGGAAAAACTAGGATCTACGTCTTCTCGTTCGCAGGACTCGAGTGGAATGTCGGGCGAATCTCTGCTATGCTGGCTTTCGTTTTTGGCGGATTGGCGGGTTGAGATCTTCCTTTTCTTTGATGAAGACGTCTTGACGGTGAGCTGCCTTGGCAGCTCTGGAAGATTCGGTACGTGTTGGTAATATGCTATCTCCACTGGTGATGGTGGTGCCGACTGCGACCAGACGGGGCCAGGCTGGCGGTAACGGCGAATTTAATGATGGTGAGGATGAAGATGACGGCGGAGTGGAGGGAGAGGACGGAGGGGGTCCGCGAAGAAATATTATCTGCTCCAGGTGGTTGTGCATTAGATATTCGACCTAGTGAGTCGGCACCTACCCAGTGTGCAGGTGTCGGTGTCGGTGTCGGTATCAGCGATGTTCGTGTAAGTCTGTGCCCCTACCGTACCTATGTAAGCATAAGTAAATACTGGACCTGGTTGTATGCATTTACCTAGGTAGGTAGGTATGTCGTAAACTGCAATAAGTCGGTGTTCTGGTTGAAATCTTGGAAGCTGGGTGGAGGTGGCAGGCTTCGTTAACCAATGTCCGAACAGAGATTTTTCAGTTATTATTTTCGTTGCTGGTACGAAGTACAACAAGGGCACCTGTACTGTACTTACTAGGTATGTATCGTATCTGGGTGGGGTTTTACAGGTACGGGAATACTTCTGCAAATCATACTGTACCGCCATATTGTTAACGACAGCAGTATCCAACGCTGGCTCTTACATCTCCCTCAGCTCGCCGTCAGCCAGGCAGCCCTATACGGTATCTTCATACAGCAGACACAATGTGCTAATTCCCCCAAAAAAGGAAAGCCGTCCCTGGTACATATAGAGACGGGCAGCTCTTGACTTAAGCAACCACGTACCTACTCGGTATAAGCAAGGGCTTACACCTATCTCCAATTATCTCACTCTGCTATGCATGTGAATACATATGCGTTGAAGGTTGAAAACATACTTACCATCACGAATGTATATACTGAATTTGCGAAATACAGGTGAGCGGATGGATTTACTTAATGATGTTTGTCCGCCCTGCCACTTGGCAAACATCAGCTCAAACCAGTCAGAAAATTACGTAGGTAGCCACAAACTAAGATATATTAATATATAACCTACTAAAGATCTAGCAACCTTAATTAACGGTAGCCGCCTCCCTTTTAGGACCGTCATAATACAACATACTCAGCCGTGCGCATATCCGACAATTGGAAAGATGTGTTTAGTTGAGAAGGGGCCAAGTATGGTCGATTATAACGAGCAGCCTTAACCTGTCTGTAACTAGAAACGACGCACTTTCTTTAAACAAATTTTATGTAGCCCATGCCCCAGAGAGTTCAACTTCAAGTACTAGATAGAGTAAGATGCTCTTTCTGTTACTATTAACTCCCCCTCCCCC
>QJNS01000527.1:0-18805 GCA_004154925.1 Monosporascus cannonballus
ATAATAATAATAATAATAATAATAATAATAATAATAATAATAATAATAATAATAATAATAATAATAATAATAATAATAATAATAATAATAAATTATTAAAAATATTTATCCAAAAGATTTAAAACATAATAAAAATATATATTTTATAATTTTTATTATTACCATTTTTCGAAAATTTTTATTATAACTTTTATAAAATAAAAAATCATTGAGAATAATTTTATTAATTTATTACTAAATATTTATATTATAAATAAATATATTACGCTAAATAATTTTGTATTTTGTTTTTAGTGTACCAATTTATTTTAAATATCGACGTACTATAATTTAATAAGAATTTCTTCACTTTCTTTTTAATTCTTAACATAATTCTTTATTAATTATTATAAACAATATTTCAAATTCCGTTGAATTTTAATGTAATATTTTAAAATAAATATTTTAAAAGGATAAGTTTTTAACCGTATATTTTAACGTCAATAACTTAATTTTAATCGTAAAACTTATTAATATTATTTAGCGAATATCTTTTTATATAATCGATTTTTTAAAAAATATTATAATATAACTTTAAAAGAATCGCCGTATTTCGACACTATCGACGAATGATACATTTTTAATAATTTTAAAATTTTAAATTTTCTTAGTTATATCTTTAAATATATACCTTCAAAAATATATATAATAAAAATAACAAGTTCTTCTCTTAATTATTATAGTATATTTAATTCATATATTAAATAAGAGATTTAATAATAAAAACATAAAAAGATATGTTTAAATAAATCGTTATTATTATATATAAAATAAAATTAACGTATGTTTAATAATTTTCGTTTATTTTTTAAACAAATTATTACAATACTAAAAGTGTTCTCTTTATTTTTTTAAAAACGCTAAAAATATAAACGTTATTTATGAGCTTAAAACGAATAACTATTTTTTCGATATATAAATTATATTGTAAAATAATTTTCGTTTTTAATTTATTTTCAATTATATAAATATATAAAATTAAACTTAAGTTTTTTTAATTCTTTAATTTGTATAATGTTTTAATTTTAAAATAGTTTTATCGATTTTATTTTAACAATTTCGATAATAATAAAATATTAACTTATTTATAAAAAACTTAAAAATAAAAATATACTATTTATTATCAAATCTATATGGGTTTTCAAAAAATAATATAAACCTTAATTTTTATAAGGTAATAAAAAAATTTACGGTATTATAATAACAAGAAAATCTTTTAATTCGTATAAAATTCGTTCGAATTTTATATATATTTCGTTTTTTTAAAACAATTTAAAAAATACAAATTACAAAAATTTACTATACGCGTAAAACGATTAAAAAAATCTTATATCATATCAAATTAATAAATTTTAAAATTAAATCTCGTTATTCTAATTATATCAATTAAACTATTTTTAATTATTAATATAATAATATAAATATTAATAATTAAATCGAGATTTTAAAAATTATCGTTTACGTAAATATATAATTTATAACGTTTTTAGTATTGATTTTAAGAAATTAACTTAAATTTAATTTATATAACCGAAATTTGTTTTATATTTTTTAATTTTTAATTACCTTAATTTCCTTTTTAACTTTTTTAAAAATAGGCTTTCACAAGTATTTATTTTTTTTAAAAAATGTAAACTACCTAATTTTTAATTAAGTTTTATAAATCTTAAATGTATTTACTATAACGTTAAAACATTTTGGCTTTTTTATAATACTATTATTATAATTATTATATAAAAAATATGAAATTCTTTATACATTTATTTTTTTTATATATTATAATAACAAAAACATATATAAATAATATCTCTTTAAGTTCGATTAAAAATAAAATATATTATATTATTTCCGTAAATTATAGTAATATTTAAAATATTAACGTTACTGTTTTTAGGATCGTTAAAAGTTTTTCGTTTTTGCGATCTTTTATTTTTGTAAATAAATATTTACAGTCTTTTTACTTTATTTCTTTTTCTTTAAAAATTTGACACGTAAATACCTATTAATTATTAAATCATTCCTTATTTACAAAAGTCTTGAACCTAATCTTAAATATTAATAAATTATTTAAGTCATTTATTAATTTCGTTAAATATATTTCTCGAAAAGTTTTGCTAATATTTTTTTTCGTTATAATTATCTTATAAATATTCCGAGAAATTAATTTTTAAATTAATTATTAAATTACTGTTTTTAAACATTCTCTTAAAATTCGTTATGTAAATTAAAAATAAGTTTTAGAATAAAACTTTTAATATTTAGTCCTATTTTATCTATAAAGGCTTTTATTGTCAAATATAAATCATTTAATTAATTATTTATTCAAGTTTTATATTTAAAATTTAAATATTTTAGAGTTTTTCAAATGTTATAATTATTATAAAAATTATTTCACCAGTTAGATATTTAGAAAATTAAAACTTTTAAATTAAATATTCGAAAATATATAAATTATTTATAAACTCTTTACTTATAAATAAAACAAACGCTTTTTTCTAATTAATAAAATTCTTTTCATTATATATAACGTTATATAAAATTATAATTTTTCGGAATTTCGACATCATATTTAATAAATATTAAAAATTCAATATCTTATTTAATAATTACTATAAACTTTCGGTTATACTTTAAATATTTAATTTTTTACGTTTTGTTTATTTTTTAACGAATACATTGATATATAATATATGTAAATCTCAAATCAATTTAACTTAAAATTTACAATAATTATATTAATAATAATGAGATTATACAAAGCAAAATATTATTTAAATTCATAAATACATTATAAGTATAATTTGAATTTATATTATGTAATTATATTATCGCTTTTATCACTTTAAAATAGAACGTTTTAAAACAGTAAAGTTTTAATATTATTTTAAAAACTTTATTAATAAATTTTTAACCTATTTAGTGTTTTTATAAGCTTTTTAATATATTAAAAATATTTCTAATTTAATAACGTTTTCGATATATCATTTTTGATATTCCGTAAATTCGTTTATTTTCAGCGTTTAAATATCGTTATTTTATTTAATTTTGCAAATAAAAAATTATAATATTTATATATTTAATATTCGAAATTTTTAATAATTTGAATCGCCTTTTTTTAAAAAAACCGCCGATTATCGAAAAACGAAAACGTTTTATTATACTCGTTTTTAATTATTAAAAGTTATTAAAAGTTGTTATAAATTATAAAATAATTAAAATAATCTTACGTACTGCGTTAAAACGGTCAAAAGATTCGGCTTTATAATTTATGTATCGAAGTTACTTACAAAACGTACGTACGAATATAATTTTTACACTTTAAACGTAAAATACTATTAATGATAACGGATTATACAAGTGATCTAGGTGCACGAATAACCTGGACAGTTTTTTTAGCATTTCGCGATAACAAATTTAAATAAAATAACTATAACACAATAAATTAATTTAAAGTAATTGGATTTTTTATCGTTAAACGTATTTATAGCTTCTTTATAAGTACGCGCATTATGTCCGAGCTTGTGGCAAATGCTATATTTCCGTTCCTTTGCCTAAATTCTTTTGCGACGATTACTCTTAGCCGCCATTAGCTGCGATTATTTATTATTATCTTTTTTTGTAGTTATAAAAACTTATATCTTTTTCATAGTAAGTATTTTTTTTAAAGATATATGTTTTTAGTTTTTCGGCGTTTATTAAGAACGTAATTCGTTTTGCGAAGATAATTATTTTTTTTCTAAAAAAAGCGATTTCGTATAAAAGCATTAAGTTATTTTTTGTTAAAAGATTAACCGATTTAATTATTTTTGTTGGCGAGCTACTCAGATAATTTTTGATTTTTCTTTATAAATAACGTCCTCGTCGAATTGCTTTAATAATAGTCTTAGAAGCTTTTTGTAAGTGAAAAAATAACGAAATTAATAAAGATAAATGGCGAAACAGTTAGTATAGATATAATTAGATTTTTTAACTGAGAAAGGACGCAATTAAGATCGAATAAAATAAATTTTGCTTTTGCGAATCCGGATTTAATATTATCGATTATTATAGCAGTTTTATACGTATTGCAGAAACCGGCGATAAAATTCTTTTTGGCGATATAAGTAACGTACCGCTATATAAGATTTTCGATAAATAGCGAATAAATACGTTTTAATACGGAAAAATAAGATACGTTAAGAGATTAAAATGGATGGAAAAAATAGACAGGAATATAAAACGTAATAATGCCGTTATTTGGGTAATAACTTTCGAATTTGATCGAATAATGGTTTTCATAATCGTCGAAAATTAAAAAACGTTTCGAACTTTTGATACGCGTTTTAATATATTTATTAAAATATTTAATATATTTTAAAATCGATTTGTTTGTTATTTAGCTATTTTCGCTTATAATAAACCTTTAGTCGGGTAAAAGTGGATTATTAGCAAATTAACGAAAAATGTGGTTATTTTTAATAAGGATAATAAATGAAGGTAAAACCCAGCTTTAAAAATTAACGGCTTATAATATTATAGATTATTTTCGATTTTCTACTAGGTCTATTTAGGTTTTTTATATCTTTTAACGTTAATAATAACTATATTTATTATTATATAAAGTTTTATTAAAAATCTCGTTTTATCGAAATTATAAATATTTTTCTTTGCGATATTATATTTCGCGATTGTAATCGAGGTAAATTTAAATTATTTTCGAAATATTACTAAAATTTTACATAAAACTTTTTAATAATTTATTAATCGACTCAAATACGTTTTAAGCTTTTTTTGCCGTTTAATAAAGTTTAATATCTAATTAACCCCAATACGTATCGTAACGCGTTACGTAAGCAGAAAATTCGCTATATTTTTTAACGTGCTAAAGCTGGATAAGAAACGTTTGCGCATTTAAATCAAGGACTTTTTCGACAATCGATGTTTTTTCGATCGGCGTTAATTTTTGTAAAAAAGGGACAATATCGGCTCGAGCGCGTATACCGTTATATCTTGTCTCTAGGATGGAATATAGGATATTATAAATAAAACTAAGTTTTTTATAATTAATTTTTGGGGTATTTTTCTTAGCCTAAACGGCTAGGTTCATTTTCGATTCTTTTATAAGCCGTTTTATATCGTGGTTATTAAGAAATAAGTAATTGAAGTCGGGTAATAGAATTGTTAAAAGAAAGTGTCCTGGTCATTTGTGTATCTAGCTCACTTGTGTAATATATTAACGTTTTTAACGTTTTTAATAAATAGTTTTAACGTTATAAATTTTAAATACTTAAATATAACGTATTAAAATCTTTTATTTTTATACAAAATTATAAATTATCGCGAAATCGGTATTAGGTTTTCGTATTGTTCTATTAATTAATAAAAATAATAAAATATTTATCTAGTTTTACGAAATTATAAAAAAGTTTAAATAATAAAATAAGAGTTTATATTTAAGAAAAATTAAAATATAATGGAAATATATTTGATAAAAATAATAATGATATTAATTTTTTTAGAAAAATATTTTATATCGTAATATTAAATTGCGGCCTTATATAATAAAGCTTTTAAAATAAAGCTTTTAACATAATATTCACGTAAAAACATTGTATTATTGTTATATTTTTAAAAATAAAATTATATTTTAAGATTTCGTGAATTCCAAATTCCGAGTTTTTAATTATTTATTACTTAATATCGTTAATCGAATGCGAAAACGGTTTTATTTTTATTATTTATTCTATAATATTAAATATGAAAATACTAAAAACAAACAAATATCCGTTATTTATTAAATACTTTATTTTAGAATTCTCGATTAAAATAAATAATAATATAACTCTTTATTGAATTAAATTTGAAAATAATAATGATTTAAAGATTAATAAATATTATAATAATATTATACTATTAAACGTTATTATTAATTAATAATGCTTTTAATTTTTTCCAAATTCTTTTTTTATTTAAAAAATATAAAAAATTCGATAGAAAAATTCTTTTATCAGTTTAACTTAAAAAACAGTTTCGGATATCTTTTAGTTTTATTAAATTAATTTAACGAATTTTATAAATAATTACTTACGTAATTATGTTACGAAATATAACGGATTTGTCGAATTTCTACAGATATTTATTATTTAGTATAGGAATATATAGGTATTTTTAACTTTTTTTATTGAAGACTTTAAACGAGAAAAAAAGATTAATTAATAATATTATATTTACTTCGAAATAACAATTTACCGTTTAAAAGTACGAAAATTTTAATGGTTTTGATTTTAACTCTTAATTTATTTTTCTAATATAAGATCGAAAACTAATTATCAAATTTCTTAAAAATTTTAATAAATTTTTCTAAAAAACGTTTTGTTACGACCCAACAAGCTTCGGCCTCAAGAAACGGTCAGACAAGGATCACACGGGCCATCTCCAGGTCACGTGACGGTAATCACTACCAAGCCAGTGATCATTAATGATCAAAGGCGATCCCAAGAGATTATAATCACCACCGGCTACGTAATTATAAATAATCAAGCCAAAAAAAAAAGAAAAATATATACGCTTATTGTTATAGCTGCACCATACCATCACGCTACCAGGGCAAAAGATCGGTGGAATGATCGCAATTGTGGCAATCATCCTAGTGCTTACAGCCGTATAAGAGCTGTTACGGTAAACAAGGCCGTAACACTTATCATTTTCATAATTTAAATAACTTCAGCTTGTAATAACTATTCGTTATCCAAAGCACCCTTAATATTACGAAACGTAATATATTATTATATTTACTACTTAATTTCTTATAATATTCTTATTAATATAAATTCGTAGAATTAAGGTTTAATAATAAGTTAAATTTTTTAATTATTATATGTTATAAGTTTTTATTTAATAATACCGTTAAACTTTAAGTAATATCGCCGACATTATGTTTACTAGCAAGCAGTCCGAATAACCCATTTACTAAATCTTTAATAACTCGGATATTAAAATGGATTTCGAAAAAAAAAACTTCGCTTTTTTCGCGAAAAAGTTATTTAACGCCTGGATATTATAAACGAACGCATTATTTAGCTCGAAAAAAATAATAATAATTTTAAGACGTCCTTTTAAATTACTTGTAAGAAATTTTTTTTTAAAAGAAACTTTCGAAGCCGGGAAACTTTTTCGAATAAACCAAGTTATTTAGCTAAATTTTACCAAGGAACTAAAAAAGGTTTTTAAGCTTTTTAAGCCAGAACTTTCCGATAAAATTTTGATTGAATTATAATTATTCTTAATTTAATATTAAACATATTTTGAGTATTTTCCTATTCGATTAATTATATTTATTATACGAATAAAATTTACAATGGAACGATTTATCGAAAATACGATTATTTAATTTAAGCCCGTTATAAGAAAATATATTATTTTGCTAATCGAAAAACGAATCCTAGAAATAATACGAATATATAGCAATTACAAATAATTTAAATAAATATTTACGAAAGATTTCGACATAATAAACGAAAAAATAAAAGCCGAGATACAAATTTAATAATTACGATAAAAAGGATTAATATCTAATTACGGTAATACGTTAATTTAATTAATATTTAAGTTAAATTAATAAACAAATATAAATAATTAAATTTTTTAATAAGTTAAAAAACATTAAAAAAGTTATTTAAACCTAATCGACTTAATTATTTATCGGATTATATCATTATAATAATTAAAATTAATAATAGATAATATATATAATGTATTAAAGATATTAAAAAGAGTAATAATAATAAATCCAGATATATTATTAATATTAACGTTTTTCGACATATTAACATTTCTTATAATACGGAATTAAGATTTATGGAACTAAAAGCCACTTATAGAAAAAATTAAAACCAAATAAAATACTTTAATTATAATAATGTAGGGTATAAGGCAGTATGGTATAAAGCACCTAAGAAACATCGTTAAGATAATTAAAAACTAATACCTAAAAGATATTCTAAAGAAAACCAGAAACACTGAAATAAACCCATTAACATAATTCGACCAAAGTACGTACTAGGCCCCCTATGGCAAAAAGTCTAATAAGAAATGCGAAAAGTTAGAAAGCTGGCTTAATAAGCATTACAAATCCAATAAGAAACATTATAAAGATAATAATGCGAATATCAGGACTAAACAGAAAAAGTTTATCTCGGAACTCTTAATCGATACGGCAAAATGTGCGCTATATATTGTTAACGACAAAAATATCCTAATTACAAAATATGGAAATAATATATTTACGAACGAATTACTTATATATATTATGAAAAATGTGACTTTTTAATTTAAATCGGTAATAATAAAAATGATAAATAATAATATCTATTTTTTCGATTTATAACCCTAGAACGTATTTAATAACTAGCCGAAATAAAAGATTAACCCGAAAAAAATAATACCTATGAAAAAACCCATTTTATTATTTTTAATATTATAATTATTAAACGAAAAAAAAAGGTTATTTTAATATATAATAAAATAACATTATAAAAATATTATTACAAATTTCTATTTTCAATTAGTATTTATTATAAACCTTTACGAAAAAAAGTTATTAATGAAAAGATACGTTAATTTATAAAAAAGAATTTAAAACGAAAATTAACAGAACGCATACTAGGATATAGTCGAAAATATTAAAAAATAAATTAATTAATAAAGAAATAAATTATAACAAAACTAAAAGTAATTAATATAACTTTAAGGAATATAATATCGGCAATAACGATAAATATAATAACGTAATGCACTAAATAAACAGATATAGTCAAAATTTAACAAATTAGAATAAAAATTAAAAAAATAGTTACCTGTAAAAAAGCTGCAAAATAACAAATTTTCGAAAGATTAAAAGGAATTCTTAAAAAAGGTTTTAAACATAACGATAAAAGCCGTTAATAACCTTATTATTTTCGATATACGAATCGAAATATATTAATATATTATAATAATAAATTACAGAACTTTAAGCGGGAATTATATTGTACTAAATATAGTTAATAAGCTTAAACTACTATAAATATATAAGTTAAAACCTTATATAGCGATAAATGCCGAAAGTTAAGAATTCTTTTACGATAACGAGAAAATTATATGCGAAATTAATTACTTCGAGATTTTTGCTTAAAAATTTTATTAAATCATTAATTTCGATATCGTTTTATTTAAGAATTACGATATAATCTTAGGATTACTATGGATATACTAATACGGAATTTTAATTAATAAAATAACTAGCTAAATACAGTTTCTCTTATACTTTATTAATAAATAAAAAAATTAAGATATTAATATTCGATCCAAAATAACAACGAATATAAATATAAGGATATAATAAAAACCATATTACTTAAAATAATAAAATATAAAAAAAGAAAATATTAAAAGAATACGATATATCGTTATTATTATTAAAGCGAAATTAAAGTAATTAAATAACGACCTAAAAAATAAGCCGAAAAATTAAAAGATTTAATTAATATATTACTATAATATTACAAATATAAACAGTTTTTCAAAAAATATTTAATACGGAATTACCAGAATATAATAAATAAAATTATAAAATAATTTTTAAACAAGAATTTTCGACGAAATTTTGCCTTATTATTATTTTTAATAAAAATGAAATATATATTTTCAGAAAATACCTGGAAAATCGGTTATAAAAATGGATTCGACTTTGGAAATTACCGGCAGGATATCTTATGGTTTTCGTATTAAAAAAACGAAAATTTGCAATTTGTAATTAATTATCGATAATTAAACGATATTATTATCAAAATTCATATATTATTATTCTTAATTACGAAAAAAAAACCGATTTGACGGAACTGAATGATTTATAATATCTAATTTTACAAATGAATGTAATTTTATTAAGATTAAAAAAATAGGAATCAAAATAATTTTTAAAACGAAATACAGATTATTTAAGTACTCGATTACGTTAATAGGACTTATAAACGTACCAATAACTTTTTAACGGATAATAAATTATGTATTACGAAAATATTTCGATATTTTTGTCGTTTGTTATTTCGACGATATTCTTATTTTCTTAAAAACGGAAAGAATATATAAAACATGTTTATAAAAATCTTTAAGTTTTATAGCGCGTAAGGTTATTTATTAAAGCAAAAAGAATTAGTTTTACGTATAAAAAGTTAAATATCTAAAATATATTTTTATTTTAAAATTTATTAAAATAAACCTTATGAAAATCGATATAATTACAAAATAACAAATATCAGTTACGGTTAAAACAATATAAATATTCCTTGCATTTGCCAATTATTATAAAAAGTTTATTCGGAATTTAATAAAATAATTATACCTTTAATAAATTTTATGAAAAAAAGATTTAAGTAAACGCCAAATACGGAAATTTTTTTTAAAATATTAAAAATATAATTACGAATAAGGTAATATTAATTATATATAATTTAAATAATATCGTTAAATTAAAAGCTAATATTTCGGATTACGTATTAAATATAATAATCGGATAATAAAATAATTAAGGTAAATTATAGCTTATTATTTATTTTTATAAATTAAAAAAAGTTAAATTTGATTACGGTATTCGAAACAAAAAATGTATGGCCATTATTATAACATTCCAAAAATTTAAGTATTTTTTAAAAAAAAACTTTTACCAGATTAAGGTTTATACGAATTATTAAAAACTTACCCGATTTATTACGATCAAAAAACTTATAAAATAACAATTTCGTTACGTAAAAGTTTGGCATATTGTGATTTTATTATTATTTATAAGAAAAGTTCAGAAAATAAAAGAACAACCGTTTTAAGTAAGCGATTAAACCTTAAAAAGAAGTTAATTAAAATTAGTTATATAATTTTTAATATTATTATAAAATGATATTTACGTCTACGACAAATTACGATAATGTGGGCAGTACTTTTTGACATATATCAGAAAATTTAGTATTATATCGACGGTTTTCTAAAAAACTAAAAAACGAATAAGATATAAATTTTTAAAAAATATTAGAAATATTTAAAACGAAATATGTACTACTATTAATTATATAAATATCTAAGGATTTATAAAACCCTAAAACGGCTTTAACGTATATATTTTTTTCCTACAATAAAATTAACGATATTTAAAGTTACATAATAATATATTATTTGCGCCAGAACCAAAATTCGACGATATAAAATATGTAAAAAATTGTAATTATTAATAATCGTAAAACAATTATACTATATAATTATATTCGATTTTATTATCAAATTGTTTATATTGATAATGTTAAATATAAAAATATATTACGATAATATTTTTAAATTATTTACCGATTTACGAAATCCTTTAATTTTTTATTATGTTAGAAAGTTATAAACACCGAACAAATAATATATATTTTTATAAATATATTTTTAATATATACGGATTATTAATAAAAATTATTTTAAATAGAGGATTAATATTATGTTTAAATTTTAGCAAAGCTTCACGGCATAAATCGGCTTAAACTATAAATTATTTACCTTATTTAAACTTTAAATAAATAAATAAATAAATTAAATAAATTAAGTTTTATAAATTTATTTACGATATTATAATAATTACGAATAAAATAAATATGTTAAAAAGTTACTTATTACTTAATTAACTTATAATACCAGTTATTATAAAAACATTAAAATAATATTAATAAATACGAATATTGGTTTTATTTCAAGGATTTATAAAATAAATACGTAATAACGGTTTAATTAATATGAAAATAATTTTTACGTTAAAATAATTATAATAATTACATTAAAAGATAAAAACAAAATTAAAATTCGTTCGTAATTAAATACGTAAATATTACAACCAGAAAAAGTTATAAAAATTGATTTTCGAAAAAGGGGAAATAATTTTTTTCGTTATAAAAATATTTAAATAAAATAATTTAACAAAAAATTCGATTTTAAATATATCGGTCCATATAAAATTAGTAAGAAAAATTAAGAAATAATTATTAATTAAATTCTTTACCAAAAATTAAATTATATTTAATTTTTCACGGTTTTGTATTCGAATTAATACCAGATATAATCAAAATATATACAGCATAAAACGATATAAAAATAAAAAACAAATAAGCATATAAAATAAAGAAAATATGCGACATAGGAAAACAAAACGAATTTATCCAGTACCTGATTAAGTAAAAAAAGTACCCGGATTCCGAAAACATTTAAAAACTTATTAAAAACCTTATTAACGTTTAACGCTTATTAATAAGCTTTTATTAATAACGACGAAACTATTTAAAATAATAGTATTGCAATTTATAAAATCTAAAAAAGGAAAATTTTAATTTACCATATTCCAATTAATAACGTTTACCTTACTTAAAACCTATATTTCGACTATAAATTTTGGCTTTAATTATGCAAAATCGTTAAAATTATTTAATGATTAAAAAATATAATTAATAAATTTCGTACTTTGGGATTAATAGTACTAGCGTTAATGACGTATACGAAAAAAATACGTAAAAACTTTAAATAAAGATTTTTCGGCTGTTAATTTTTCTTTTTTTAAATCTTTTTAACTCTGCGATATAACAATTCATAATAGAAATAAGAACTTCTGTCCTATTGTACGAGCGACCTTGACGGACACACTTTTTATATCTTGAAACATTTTTTATCATTTTATATTTCAGGTTTTTCGAAAAACAATAAAAACAAGGCATAATTTCGTATCTAAATTCGTTAAAGGCTTTTACGAAATCAATACGACAAACGGTAAAAAAACGAAAAATATAATAAGCCTTGAAATACGAAAAAATAAAATTAAAAATAAAAAAAGGTATTTATTAAACGGAGAAAAAGAAAATCTTGAAAATAATATTTTTAGGAAAAGAAAAGACGGTATTACGATTTAACAAATTTCGGCGTTAAGAAACGATTAAATAAGGATTATACGGGCCATCTCCAGGTTACGTAATAAAAATTATTATGAAGTCAGTAATTATTAATAATTAAAAGTAATTGTAAATATTTATAATTATTACAGATTAGGTAATTATAAATATTTAAGCCAAAAAATATATATATGCTTTTTATTTTCATAATTTAAATAACTTTAATTTATAATAATAATTTGTTACTTAAGGCACTCTTAGTATTACGAAACGTAATATATTACAGTATTTATTGCCTAATTTCTTATAATACTTCTATTAAGATAAATTCGTACACCTAAGATTTAGTAATTAATTAAATTCTTTAGCCGTTATACGTTTTTAAAATAATTTAATAAATTTCCGTTATATTTAACCGAAAACAAAACGTTTTATTAAATATTTTTTAAAAAATTAAATAATTTAATTTAAATATGAACGAAAAACCAAAACCGGTATTATCAATTAGATTTTATATAAGTTATTTTAGCAAAACATAAATTTTGCGGTATTTCTTACGTATCGTAATAATAATATTTACTTTCGAAAAAAATCAATTAATTTTTTAATTTTCTAAATAAAACTAAATCGTATTTTTTTCGAATTACCAAAATAATTTAAATATTTTTAAATTTTTATTATTTATTATCATATTAATATTATAGCCTAACGAGCTACGGTTTTCAGAAACGGTTTGTTACGACCTAACTATAAGTCCGCGGTAAGGTAAGTTACGTAATAGATTATTAATTTACTGATAATAAGCTAATAAGCTAGATTATTAATTTATTGGTTGTAAGCCAGTGAATCAGATTATTGATTTACTAGTGGTAAACCAGTAAACCGGGTTATGATATATACGCTTATTATTTTTATAATTTACATAAATTTAATATATATTAATAAGTCATTATTTAAAGTACTTTTAATATTACGAAACGTAATATGTCATTATATTTATTGCTTCATTTCTTATAATATTTTTATTAATATAAATTCGTACGATTAAAATTTAATAATTAGTTAAATTTCTTAATTATTATATATTATAAATTTTTTTAATAATACCGTTAAACTTTGAACAATATCGCCGATATTATGTTTACTAATAAATAACCAGAAAAACTTATTTCTTAATTTCTTATTAATCCGGATATTAAAATATAATCCGAAAAAGAATTTTTATTTTTTTGTGAAAAGGTTTTTCGACGTTTAGAGACTATAAAGAAACGCATTATTTAACTTAAAAGAAATAATAATAATTTTATAACGTCCCTTTAAACCATCTATAAAAAACTTTAAAAAAAAAAGAAAAACTCTCGAAACCGGGAAACCTTTTCGAATAAGTCAAATTATTCAGCTAAATTCCACCAAAAAACTCAAAAAAGTTCTTAAATCTCTTAAACCAGAATTTTTCTACGGAACCATAACTAAGTTATAATTATTTTTAATTTAATATTAAATATATTTCGGATATTTTATTATTTATTTAATTACGTTTATTATACGAATAAAATTCGTAATTAGACGATTTATCCAAAATACGGCTATTTAATTCGAATTTGTTATAAAAAATATATTACCTTATTAATCGAAAAACGAAACCAGGAAATAAGACGAATATCTCACAATTACGAATAATTTCAGTAAATATTAATAAATATTTTCGGAATAATAAATAAAAAAAAATAAAAACCGAAATAGAAATCTAAAAATTATAATAAAAATATTAATATTTAATTACGTCAATATATTAATTTATTTAATATTTAAGCTAAATTAATGACAATAAATATTAATAAGAAAATTTTTCTATAACCTAAAGAAAATAAAAAAACCGTTTTTTAAATTTAATCGGCCATTTTTTTATTAAATTATATCCTTATAATAATTAAAATTAAAAATCGATAATACGCATAACGTATTAAGGGCACCAAAAGAAAAAATAAGAATAAATCCCGATATATAACTAATATTAACCTTTTTTTTAGCACAATAACACTGTTTACTGCATAAACTTAAAGCTTATGAAATTAAAACCTATTTATAAAAAAACGAGAACTAAACTAAATACTTTAATTATAACAAAATAAGATATAAAATAACGTAATACAAGATATCTAAAAAACCACGTAAAAATAACTGAAAACTAATAGCTAAGAGATAATCCAGAAAAAAACAAAAAAACGAAAATAAACTTATTAACATAATTCGACCTAAATACGTACCAGGTCCCTTATAGCAAAAAGTTTAACAAGGGCCATTACGATAAAAGATTTGACGAAAAATATAAAAAGCCAAAACGCTAACTTAAGAGGTATCGCGAACATAATAAAACATATTACAAAGATATTTATACAAATACCCGAATTAAATAAAAAGAATCTGTCGCGGAACCCCTAATCGATACAGTAAAATATATGCTATATATTGTCGGCGACTAGGATATCTCGATAACGAAAAATAAAAATAATATATTTACGAGCGAATTATTCGTATATATTCTAAACAGTTTTATTTTTTAAATCGTATCGAAAATAACGAAAACAATAAATAATAATATCGATACTTTTAATCTATAACCCTAAAAGATATTTAATAATTAGCCGAAATAAAAAGCTAATCCGAAGAAAAGTAATACTTCTAAAAAGACTTTTTTTATAATTAATAATAATATAATAATTAAACGAAAAAAGAGTTAATTTAACACATAATAAAAATAATGCTAAAAAACTATTATAAATTTTTTGGAATTAATATTTATTAAAAACGTTTACGAAAAAAAGGTTATTAAAAGAAGAATATGTTAATTAATAAACGAAGTTTCGAATGGTACTTAGTACGACGTATATTAGGATATAGTTATAAATATAAAAAAATAAATTACTTAATAAAGAAATAAATTATAACAAAACTAAAAGTATTTAATATAATTCGAAAAACAATACGCCGATAATAATAATAAATGCAGTAATTTAACGCGTTAAATACCAAAACATAAATAAAGCTTAATAAATTTGAATAACAATTAAAAAAAGGTTATTTATAATAAAGCCGCAAAATAACAAAACCTAAAGAAATTAAAAGAAATTCTCAAAAAACGCTTTAAACGTAATAATAAAAACCGTAAATAACCTTATTATTTTGAATTTACGAATTAAAACGTATTGGTATACCGTAATAATAAATTACGGAGCTTTAAGTGAAAATTATATTATATTAAATATGGTTAATAAGCTTAAATTGCTGTAGAAATACAAGTTAAAACCTTATTTAACGATAAATGTCAAAAGTTAAGAATTCGCTTACGATAATAAGAAAATTATACGCGAAATTAATTATCTCGAGATTTTTATTTAAAAACGATACTAAATAATTAATTTTAATATTATTTTACTCGAAAATTACGATATAAATTTAGAATTATTAGAGATACGTTAATTCGGAATTTTAATTAATAAAAACATTAACTAAATAAGGTTTACCTTATACTTTATTAGCAAATAAAAAAAGAAAATTAAAATCTTACTATTCGATCAAAAATGGCAACGAATACAAATAAAAAAATACAATAGAAACCTTATTACCTAAAAGAATAAAATATAAGAAAAAAATAGGTATTAATGAAAAATACAATATATTATTATTATCTTTGAAACGAAATTAAAATAATTATATTAACGACCTAAAACAACAGCCCCAAAAACTAGAAAATCTAATTAATATACCATTATAATATTACAGATACGAATAGCTTTTTAGAAAAGAGCTTAATATAAAGTTATTAAAATATAACGTATAAGATTATAAGATAATCTTTAAGAAAAAATTTCGACAAAGTTTTAGCCTATT
Source organism: Monosporascus cannonballus (assembly GCA_004154925.1). Classification (NCBI taxonomy): domain Eukaryota; kingdom Fungi; phylum Ascomycota; class Sordariomycetes; order Xylariales; genus Monosporascus; species Monosporascus cannonballus. Next base: position 16,848 of record QJNS01000527.1, read on the forward strand.
TATAACTTTAACGAAAATAAATTACGCACTTTTAAAAAATATCTGGAAAATTGATTATAAAAAAGTTGGATTTAACTTTCGAAATTATTAATAAAATACCTTATATTTTTCGTACCGAAAAGAAATAAAAGTTGCGACTTATAGTTAACCACGGATAATTAAACGATATTATTATTAAGGATCGAATATTATTATTTTTAATCACAAAAATAAAAAACCGATTTTACGGAACCAAATAATTTATAATATTCGATTTTAAAAATAAATATAATTTTAAGAAAATTTTAAAAAATACGAATAAAAATTAACCTTTAGGACGAAATCCGAATTATTTAAATATTTAATTATATTAATAAAACTTATAAACGTTCCAGGAATTTTCTAATAGATAGTAAATTCTACGTTACGAAAACATTTTAATATTTTCGTCGTTTATTATGGTAACGATATTTTTAGTTTATTAAAAACCCAGAAGAAATATAAAATTATTTATTAACGCCAAAAACGTTATTTTTACGTGTAAAAAATAAAATATTTAGGATATATTATGACCTTAAAATATATTTGAATAAACCTTAAAAAATTGCTATAGCTATAAAATGGCAAACGTTAATTATAATTAAAAAAGTATAGGTATTCCTTGAATTAGTTAATTATTATAAGAAATTCATTCGGAGTTTTAGCAAAATAATTATACATTTAACAAATTTTACAAAAGATTTTTAAATAAACGTTAAATAGGGAAAAAAACGTTTTAAAATATTAAGGATACGATTATTAACGAATTAATATTAATTATATACAATTTAAACTATTTCGTTAAACTAAAAACCGATATTTCGAATTACGTATTAAACGTAATAATCGGATAACGAAATAATTGAAACACATTATATCTTATTATATTTTTTTCGTACAAATTAAACAAAACCAAATTTATTTATAATATTCCAAATAAAAAATTTATAGCCATTATTGTAATATTCCAAAAATTTATATATTTCTTAAAGGGAAACTTATACCAGATTAAAGTTTATACGGATTATCAAAATCTTACCCAATTTATTACGACTAAAAAATTTATAGGACGATAATTTCGTTATAAGAAAAAATTGGCGAATTTCGATTTCAGTATTATTTATAAAAAAAAATTAAAAAATAACAAAATAAACGCCTTAAATAAGCAACTAAACCATAAAGAGAAATTGGTTAAAATTAATTATATAATTTTTAATATTATTGTAAAAGGATATTTACGTTCGCAGGAAATTGCAACAATTCGAGTAATACCTTTTAATATATACTAGAAAATCTAGCAATATAATGACGGTTTTCTAAAAAACTAAAAAATAAATAAAATGCAAATTTTAAAGAAATAACAAAAAGACTTAGTACGAAATATATACGAATATTAATTATATAAATATTTTAAAAATCAATAAAATCTTAAAACGGCTTTAATGCAAATATTTTTTTTAAAATAACGTTAACCATAAAAACGTTATATAATAATACGTTATTTATGCCAAAACAAAAGCTCGACGATATAAATTATATAGAAAATTACAGCCATTATTAATAGCAAAGTAATTATAATATTTAGTTATATTTAACTTTATGATTAAAATTTTTATATTAAAAAACCCAGTTATAAAAGTATATTATAATAATATTTTCGTAATTATCGTTCGATTTACGAAGTTTTTTCATTTTTTATTTTACCACGAGGATATAAAGGCCGAACAAATAATATATATTTTTTAAACATATTTTTAATATATATAAATTATTAATAAAAATTATTTTAAATTAAAGATCAATATTCTTATCTAAGTTTTAATAAGGCCTAATAATATAAATCGGCTTAAATTACAAATAAATATATATATATATATATATATATATATATATAGAAATAAATAAATATATAAATAAATATATATATAAATAAATAAATA
>QJNS01000733.1:0-18502 GCA_004154925.1 Monosporascus cannonballus
CAACAAAAAAGAAAACAGCCGCTGTATAATAGCCGACATGGTGCGCTCTTACATCCGAAAACGCGTGATAATAATTAGGTAGCATCTACTCGAGCACATTTTCAAACCTCTCCCATCCCTTTTTTCCGAGTTGCGATGCCGGCTCAATACTCGTCCGGCCTCCAACCACACTCCCGCGATTCGCTCGAACTTGCATCGCTGGCATCCTCGAGCCGCGGCCCCGACACGTACTCAGATAGCGACTCGAGACCGTCCATATCCTCGTCGCGGAAGCTTTCCCTCGAGCGGGATGACCCGTTAGACGACAGCAACCCTGCCGGTAGGTCTGTCTTCGGCCGGCCTAGTCACGGCAGGTCATACTCGGTGACCTCGAACTTCGATTTCGCCGCGAACCTCTTCCCGCTGTCTTCGTCGGCCGCCCCCGGCTATGCTCCGCTCGGCGCGCCCACTTCGGCTGCGCATCATCACGGTGGATTGGGAGGAGCTTCATTGGAGAAACACAAAACATTGACATATCTCAATGGACTGGGTTTGATCATAGGCCTGATTATCGGCTCTGGCATCTTCTCGTCACCGAGTCAGGTCAACTCAAACGTGGGCTCTCCCGGCGCCGCATTGATAGTATGGGCGGTAGCAGGTGTGCTAGCATGGACGGGTGGCGCGAGCTATGCTGAGCTTGGTGGCGCCATACCCTTGAACGGAGGCGCACAGGCCTACCTATCCAAAATCATGGGGGAGCTGGCCGGCTTCCTCTTCACCTGGGTTGCCGTCCTCGTGCTGAAGCCCGGCAGCGCCGCCATCATCTCCATTATCATGGGGGAGTATCTCGTGAGGGCTGTGATTGGAGCCGATGCCGAGACCATCAACCCCTGGGTCAACAAGGGCATGGGACTAGTGGGACTCTTTCTGGTAACCTTCATCAACTGCGTTTCGACGAGGCTGGCGACCCGTGTCAACGACACGCTAATGTTTTTGAAATTCATCGCATTGATCGGCGTTACTGTGCTGGGGATCGTGGTGGCTGTCACTGGATTTTCTTACTCGGGAGAGGCGAACCTGGATTGGAAGGAACACAAATGGTTCGAAGGTACCAGCAACGACCTGACTCATTGGGCAGTAGCATTATACGCCGGTCTCTGGGCATACGATGGTTGGGATAATGTGAGTGGCTCTTACGGGGCACGCTACCTTGTGGTTCACCGCGCTGACCATTTTGAAGACAAACTATGTTGTGGGCGAATTCCGAAATCCAGCTCGAGACCTACCAAGGGTGATCCATTCGGCGATGCCCCTCGTCATCATATGCTATCTAATGGCTAATGTGGCCTACTTTCTCGTCCTGCCTATGGCGACCATCAACTCTTCCAACACCGTCGCTGTCAAGTTCGGCAGCGAGGTATTCGGTCCAATCGGCGCCCTCATTTTTGCGCTCATCGTCAGTGCTTCATGTTTTGGCTCTCTAAACTCTTCCACGTTTACAAGCAGTCGTCTCGTATATGCGGCCGCGAAGGAGGGATATGTGCCCGCATTCATCGGCCACCTCGGTGTCGGGTCATCCGCGACGGGGACGTCAACCATGCGGTCGAGAAACTGGTTCTCGAAGAGGTTGCACAACATGTTCGCCGACGAAGACACGGGACTCTTCTTCACGCCCGTCAACGCGCTGGTCTTCAACGGGCTGCTGACGGCGGCCTACGTCGCCGTGGGCGAGTTCGGCGAGCTCCTGACGTTCTACGGCGTGGCGGGCTACTCGTTCTACTTCCTGACGGTGCTGGGCCTCATCATCCTCAGGGTAAAGGAGCCGAACCTCGAGCGTCCCTACAAGACCTGGATCTCGACGCCCATCATCTTTTGCTGCGTCAGCCTGTTCCTTTTGAGCAGGGCCGTCTTTGCCCAGCCCCTGCATACGCTCATCGTCGTCGCCTTCGTGCTCACCGGCATCCCCGTCTTCTTCTGGCGCATACAGGGGCGCGACCAGGTGGCGAAGCGGGAAACCGGCAGGTCCGGCGGGTGGGTGTTCTGGAGGCGGTGGCGGTCCTGACGAAGAAGAAAAAGATTGAAATGTTGCTACCCTGCCCATCGCCGGGTTGCCCATTTCTGACTACCTACCTAGACTACATAATCGAATGATGAATCGGGGGAGTTTGCTTTAGCGGGCGTTTTATGTTTTTTGCATAAGCAGCGCAGAGAGCAAGCATTATTGAATATAGCGAGCGAAGATAGAATCACGGAAGAGGACGAGTGCGGTCACGCGGAAAGACGGAAGAGGGACGTGCCTGTGACTGAGGGTATTCATCCCACGTACGCGCGTTTGCATAGCATGGAGTATATGCATTTATTACAAATGCAATGAATGATTACGGACCTTCACCTTAATTCTCATCCCCGTGAACTGTGTGCACTTCCGCCCCGATATATGCGAAGGCAACGTACGGATTCAACAGGGTCGCTTGATGGCATGTTACAGCAGTGGGTTTTCTTTTCTCCTTGGCTAATAGCCATGAGTGCGGATCCGAAGGAGTGCCAAACTACATAGGTAGGCAGTCAACCAACCCCATGCGACTACGTGCATCCCCATCCGCATCCTCATGGCACAACGAACATACGTTGCCCACTAGGAGATACAGATTAAGCAAATTAATAGCATAAATGCCTAAGTAGGGTAGGTAGGCAGGTAAGTAGGCCAGCGGGGTGCTCCCACTCGCGCTTCCATACATGCATAATCCTCATCCCATCCCATCCGAGTCTTGCAAGATCCAGTTGGACCCGGCTCCCATTGTCCCGTATGGTTTCGAAGAATCTTCCGAAATATTCAATGATTCCCGTACCCTCTGCTCCTCGCTTACCCACATAGGAAAAGATAAAAAGACGTACAGACATGTGAATGCGGGGTATCGCCGGTCACGCCCGATCGCCGCCATCACCGGGGGATCATTTGAATTCAAAATGGCATGTGAAGTGAGATCTGGATGTATGCTGAAGATGTATCGATAGAAGAACGCCCGCCCCAGGTTGTATGCATAGTAGTCCGGAAAGAAAAGAAAAAGATGGTCCGAGATGGCTGGGGAGAGGGCAGTAGGCGATGCCGTCGGCGCCAACAGATTACACGACCTTCAACGTCCCTGTGCGGCCAGGGACCGCATTATACGCGGCCTCTCGCTCCTTATACTCGCGCTCCTTGCGCTCCCTCTCCCTCTGCTGCCTGCCGCGGTCTTTCTCGCACTCCCGGTTTTTCGTACCCTCCCTGGGTTTCGACCTGGACCTGGCCACGGGACTCCCACTACTGCCCATAACCGCGAACGGCAGCGGCGGCATGGGCGGGACGTCCTTGTCAGCGCCGCCGGTGCCGATGCCGCTGCCCCTGGTTCGCATGGACACGGGGGGCGGTGCACCAGAGCTTTTGCTCCGGGTGCGCGACGGCGGGAGCGGCGCCGAGTGCGGCGCGGGGCGGCCGCCGGACGGACCGAGGCTCGCGGTGCGCAGGCCACTACGCGGCGGGGGCAGCGGCATGTCGACGAGCCCGCCCCCGTCACCACCGTTGCTAGGCCTCCTACCGCCGTGGCGTTGACGGCCGCGGTTGTTGTGGTCGTGGTTTGCGGTGGTGGTGATGGACGACGACGGCGGGGCGGAAGAGGAGGACGAGGACACGGAGATCAGGTCGACCAGGTGGTGCAGGCCTTCTGGCACCGTGACGCCGCGGCCGCCCCTGCCGCGCCACTGGGGGGGCGTGTTGTACCCCGGCGATGCGTCGAGGCTGACGAGCGGCTTCGGCTGCTCGCGCCGGTTCGAGTGCGACGTCGTGCCGTCGTCGCCGCCGCCGCTACCCCCGACCACCGGTGACGACGGGCCGAGATACGGAGATGAGCCGAGGGGGTTCGGGTGCGGAACTGCCCTGCCACTACCGCTACCGCCGAAGCCGCCCGAGCCCACGTGGGACGTCGGCGGCCGGGCGTGCACGTGCTGTTGCGCGCTGCCGAGCAGCGACGACTGGCGCGGTTTCTGCACCACGCCCGACGAGGTGCCGGGCCGCTGCTGGGCCGCGGCTGCGTCGCGCTGTCGGACAGAGTGCTCGAGCGCCGACGGGAACCAGGACCAGGCTTCCTGCTTTTTCTGCGATGTCCGCGGGGAGTCGGGCTCGCTCGGCGGCAGCGGTGGCGGTAGTGGCGGTTTGTTCGGGAGCGAGGGCCCGTCGGTGAGCGCTGCCTCTGTCGTCGTCGCCTTTGAGGGAGACTGGAGGAGGCGGTGCTGCGCGCCGCTCTGCCTGAGCTCGTTCTTTCCGGTCTCTGTGTGGGCCTGCCTGCGCTCCTCGTAGCCCTCGCCGAGTAGGCCGCTGCCGGTAAAGGCATCGTCGCCGGGGGACTTGATAGCGTCAATAAGTTTGCGACCAGCTGTTTTACTGCCTCCGCCGAGCAGACCACCGCCCGTAAAGGCATCGTCATCGGTGGACTTGACGGTGTCGACCAGCCTATGGTTAGCGGGCTTACCGCTCCCGGCCTCTTTTGAGCCTGAGCCCTGCTGCTGCTGCTGTTGCTTAAGATGCGCCGGCATCCCCGGCATACTGGACGCGCCCGGGACAGGCGGCAGGAAGTCGTTGTCGAACTGAGACAGTCGCTTGTCGAAGCGCCTCATGTCGAGCAGTGGCTCGAACTCACCGATTTTGTAGGGCGTCGCATCGACCGACACCTTCAAGCGGTGGCCGTCCGCGGAGACCACGCCGACGGACTTCTCGGGGGCGTGCTGCCTGGTGGTGGGCGTGGTAATCTGTGGAGGCTTTTCGTCGGTCTTGGGGATCAGGATCTTCTCGGCTATTTTTCTGGTCTCGGGGGGCGGTGGCCGCCGGTCGACCAGATACCAACTGCGCCAGCCGTGGACACGCTCCTTGAACTGGGCCGCCGCGTCGGGGTCGTCTGTGCTGAAGAGCTGTACGTAATTCTCCGTGGTCACAAAGACCGTCGTCTTCTGCTGGCTTTTCACCGCGAAGCAGTACTTCTTCGGCGGCTTGAGGTGCCGCCGCATCTGCGACTCTGCGGGCGTGTAGATGTCGTAGTCAGAGAGGCGGCACAGGCTCGTGGCGTCCTTGTCCCCGGAGTTGGCGTTCGGCTTCTTCGCGCAGAAGATCTGCCCGTTGTCGAGGAGCGTGATCCATCTCTTGCTCCACTTTCCTGGCCGATTGGAGTGATACATGTAGAGCTGGAACCCAGGAGGTGGTACCTCGGATCTAGGTACCGAACTGATATCGAGATCCCGGTCATCCTCGTCGGATTCGGACACTGTAACTATCAGATAGTTACGTGAGCCTTGATCCCACGAGTTCATGACGTCACGAATGTGTTCATAGCGACGGAGACGACGCTCCAGACCTAGCGACGTATATGATTCTAGCACGACGCAAGACGAGGAGCTCATCCCGAGATCGCCTGCCACCCTCTCAGATGTCTGCGAGAGGATGTCTTCTGCCATTGTTTCCGGCGTAACATCAATATAGATTATTTGATCTCTGCAGCGAACAGCGACGGGCTATCTATCGTATCAGCATCGACAAGCCTCCTGGATAAACTCCTATTTACTCACCCTATCGCCGGAATTGATAGCAGAGGCCGGCGCATCCGTCTGAGGCACGATACCCTTGCCACCAACCTCAATCCCTGTCGGCGCCGCCCTTATGGGCTCATTATTAACCGTCTGATTATTAAACTCAGAAACAGATCTACCAGCAGAGGACATCGGAGACCAGCCTGGCGATAGGTCGTTCTTGTGTTTCCGTCCTTTGGTCAAGAGGGCGAACTTCTCGATCACGGGGCTCCTCTGCTTGTGCGCCTGAGCCGCAGCCTGTTGACTCTTGGCCAGTTGTACCTCTAGCCTCTCCAGGTCCTTCCTCTTCTGCTCGGCCAGTATGCGGTTCGTCTCCGCTTGCAGCCGCGCGACGTCCTCGGCGCGTCTCGCCGCCTCATTCTGCTCCTCTCTTAATCTCTGATGTCGCTGGTCCCGGTCGGTTGTCATCCTGCGTAGTTCTTGTGGCTCATCGCTCGCGATGCTGGGCCGGCTCTGCTGGTCCATCGTCCTACGGCGGAGGGGGGGGAGATCGCCTCGGGAGTTAGTATCAGAAGTATGGCGAAGCTGAGGTCGCCGCGACGGCGGGGAAGAAGGGGGATGATCGAGGGAAGATTTAGTGTCAACAAGGTGGCGACGGCGGTGGTCATCGTCTTCCTGCTCCTTTTCTCTGGTAATGCTAACTCGGCTACTTGACCTGCGTCTTAAAGCACCTGGTATAGCCGGGACAGGGGGCACCGTCGGGGGATTACTATCGTATGCAGTTGGTGGCGGTGGGTCTCCATTAGACGTCCTCTGGGTTGAATCGCCGTTAACAGAAGCGCTATTCGCCCGCCTGCGATACCTGGACATGGATCGGGAAATAAGGTTTCCCGATGCGGCATCTGTAGGTGGCTGCCGACCGTCGCCCCCAGCCCGGCCGTGGACTGCGCTGTTGCTGCTGCTGTTTCCATTGCTCCCTATGATAGACCTGCCTACGGCGTCTGCGGATGTGGAAGCGCTCCTCCCCCTCAGGCTTCGATATCTCGAGAGCTTGGCCGACTGGGTCTGTCGATGATCATCTCCTGACGCTAAGGCGTTCGTGCTGGCCGGCCCTGTTGCCATCTCTAAGGGTTCTGATAGCAGATCTACCCAGCCCGACGAACGGTGGCGCCAAGCGGTGTGTGCAAGTGTATAAGTAAGATAATATGGCTCGCACTAAGGGACCCCGTGCCAACAAGCTCTGAGGCTTATTAGCGACGGGTGTTAATGGGCATGCAAGTCATCCACCAGGTAACGCGGCAGAGCAGCACGGTTACGGTATGTGGAAAGATGAGGAATGCCTAAAGAAGGGTATGCTCATAAAAAGCTAAAAAGGAAGAGCTTCCGCGTCTCTTGTTACTTGCAGCGCGTGTCCAAAATCGGCACCCCTAGGCTTCTATGGACAAATCGAAGGGCTGGGAAAAGGTGTGAACGGGGTGCCTGTCCTTCCACAGCTTTCACCAGGCATCGCGGGCCTGAATTTGTATTGGGGGCGCACGCCGCATTGGGGACGGCGTAACGGAAATTATGAAATGTTTGAAGAGATTTGGTAGACGCAAGGGAACATAGAGATCCCCCCAACTTGTCCCCTGTTCTGGGGCACGTGGAGTGAATATAGTAGGAAATGTTTCGGGCTGGCTGGCCACGCATAATGAAGGACAGTAAACGCAGGGGATCTTGCGTCTTGCATCTTAGCTCTCGCCCTAAAGTCGAGGCGCTTTTTTGCACTCAGGCACGGACGGCAGCTATGAGCCGTAAGAAATGTGGGTAAAGCCAATATCGGTAAGCCAAGACTCCCAGACGAGAAGATTCCCTGCATGTGTCGGTATCAGTATCACGTCCGTCATAATTCCCTTCATCTCTCCACCTTTTCTTCCCCTGATCACGCGAGCAGACAATAGGTAGCGTAGTGCAAGTTGGCGGGTTCCAATTTGCCAAATGGCCCAATCAATGGGCTGAATTGAATATTTTTACTGTCAGACAGTTAATGAAGGGTCGAGCCACCAGCGCAAATTAAGCTCCTGCCTTTAACTTTAACATTACTTGATCATAGAATGCAAGTATTGATTGGACATCTGGTCTCCGTGACACAGCAAATTACAGTATGTACTTGGATGATGGGAGAAACTGAGAGCCTTGTTATCGGCAACCGCTGGGACTCTGCTACATTGTCTATGTATGAGGAAGACTCCATCAATGGTTCTTCTGGGCCGGCGTGATCCACCTTGGAGGTCCTCAACGAGATCCACATGCCGCTATGCGTACCTAGTAGTCGGAAATACGCTCTAATCTTGCATCGCGGTACGGGAGCTTCTGAGCTGCAAAGGCGCAGAACACGTTCAACCGACTATGATGGGTTTGGCAGGGGATACGGGCTCGGACGACTTCTTCAGTAGACTGTCGTCGAAGAGGCGTTTCACAGTTATTCCCAACCCTTCATTGTGTCGCGATTAAGGCTAGGTAGTTGAATTGAACCGTCTCCAGAACTCTATGCCAGATCATCATGCGAACAACCGCGCATTGCCCGAACTCCTGCGCTCGCGACCCTTCTCGAAGAGCCACTTGTTGTTCAAGCTGATGCTGCTCCTCTTCCCGGTCGCGGGGCTCGGGCTGCTTGGAATGTCCCCTCCGAATACCGATGAGTTAAAGCTCGCTCCTAGCGACCCATTGAAGCTTGCTCCCAGCGATGTATTGAAGCTTGGCGAACCAAGGGATCCGATGGATGACCGTCGCGCTCCGCTCATGGCTTTCTGAAGCAGCGGGCTGCTTGGCGATCCCAGACCGCCTAGACTCCCACCATTTCCGTTCGCAGGGCTAGCGCGATTAGAGACGGGCGAGCTCGAGAAGCTGCGCCGGCTGCCTGCAGAGCCTACTGACGGCGTACGTGAAAAGCGCGGTGGCGTGCTATATACGGATCCGGGCGTCGGCGGTTTTGACGACGGCGGAAGGCCGAGCAGGCGTCGCTGACCTGGCGTCAAGGGGATGTCGGAAAGGTCGTCTTGCGGTCGGACTAGTGGAAAGAGATTGGCGCCGATGTTTAATACGGGAACGAAGCAGATAATCTTGTGTAGATTATCGATGCTGAATAGCCAGCCTCCATTAGCCCTTGTCCGAGACTCAGGAGGAGATAAGACGTACAAGTTGCTTTGTTTCCAGGGCAGTATCCTGCTGATCAGAAGTTTGAAGGCGATGAGTGCCAAAAGAATAGCGACGTTGACTGCGATCCGCCTGACGTTCTTCTCGGTGAAGGTAGTAGCCTCTTGTCGTCGCGTAATTTCTGCCAACCGCGGATGGCGCCATGTGCCCGGGCTTTCCTGGACTGGTTGCCTAGGAGCCCTGCTGGGCGTTGAGACAGCTGCCTGCGCCTTGGAAGACATGCTTGCTTGTATTTTTTGTGTTCCAATAGGCGGGAAGGGCGTATACCACGACGGCGCCGAGGCGGCCGCCTAACTATCGGACGAAGGTGCGAGGGTGATCGTGATCTGAGGTTTGTCACCGATGGCACCTTGGGAGACGTTTCGAGTAGTAACGTAGGGAACCTGCTGGATGCGAAAAATCGGAATTTAGAGATAAATACAGAATCTTCAAAATGTCACCCGTTAATTGTTAGTATGTACCTGCTGTGATGGTTAGTATCGTTATGCTTGTGCTGCCGAAGCAGCAATCGTTGGTTGACTTGGCTCTATTGGCTGCTTTGTTTTCTTTTAGGTGTGCAGCGACCCTGCACAGTGACGAAAACAAACACCCAGCTCGACCTTGCGCACTGGTCAACGCAGAGTTCCTCAACCACCAGGCACACAGCACTCAAGCCACGTGTGGCGCACAAGCAGGCTGCGGACGGATGAGCCGGTCCGTTACATCCGTCAGCCTTCAGGGCCCCCGCCACAGCCGCAGTCCACGTTACATAGAGATGACACCCCCACCAAGTCCAACTCATTATTTCACATCGCTCTCCGGCCGTTGTACGCCAGCCTGATTTAATCATCATAGCGTTTTAACACTATCGTTACACGATACTGTTGGTATTTAATTGATGAAGAGGCGTTTCTAAGCAATCTCTGTCTTCCAGAGCCACTCACTGGCGAGACGTCAATATCATTTCCACAATGAGTCTCAGCAGTATTCTGACCCGGCTCGATCAGGAACTGAGCTCCCTGGTGGGCCAATGGAATGGATACTCTACGGGCATAGCTACGGCGCTGGTCTTGATTCTGACTTACGCTGTCATGACTCGAGTCGAGCCGGAGATCCACCCCATGCTTCTGGCCCGTCAGGCTCAAGGGTCACCAGTCCGTCAAGAGGGAGAGTCGCCGGTCTATCGCGGGAACTCTGCCCCGCACGGGCTACCGCTGAACACAGGCTTGAACATTAAGGAGCCCGGTGCCTCCAAGTGGTCGCAAGGCCGGGACGGTGATCTGAGGGATGTATGGCGTAGAGCTGTTTCTGGGTCCCCGGATGGAGAGGGAGCAAAAGCGACCGGCCGCATCCTAACGGTCTTTGGAAGCGAGAAGGTCGTGGAGCATAAGCTCGGTATGCTGTTCTGTTGCTAGTACATCCGGGGAGTCCTTCTTGTTAACAACTTCGCAGAGGATATCACCCGGCAGATCCGTCTTGTTGGCCAGCATATTGCTTCTCAAGGTGGAAGCAAGATTGCTATCTACCTCCCGAACTCGGTTGAATTTATGGCAACCTTGTTCGCGTGCAGCTTTTACAACTTGACCGCCATTCTCCTGCCTTATGATATACCAGAGGCCGAGATCATTTCGATGCTTCAGAGATCAGGCGCCGACACCGTTGTTACGGCTCCTGGTGCCTTCCCCTTCGATAGCGTCGTCAAGAGCTACCAGGCCCTTCGCCAGCTTATATGGGTCGTCGACGAAGGTAACCAGCATTTGGATTGGAATGAGGTCCCTAAGGGTATGGGTGGTAGTGTCAATGTCTCTACCTGGCAGGATATCTTGAACGACAACCCCCCGACGGCTGCCGGTGACCTTCCCGAGCCCGGCGATAAGTCGGAGATCAAGGACGTTATCTTCTTCTACCAATACAAGTCTGGTGCCTTAGAAGAGATGGTCCGATTCAGCCAAGGGAACCTTGTTTCCGCCGTGTCTGCCCAGCTAGCCGCAGTCCCGACTAGAGCACGTCTCTCGCAAGCCGATCTCTTCCTGCCGGTGGCATCGTTATCGAGCTCGTACACCTTAGTTCTTACTCTTACGGCCTTGTTTTCTAACGCCTCTGTTGCCTTCAACTCTGTTGCTGGTCCTTCAGCTGATCTCGTTCTCGCAACTACTGGCGTAGCGCCCACCATCGTCGTCGCTACTCCACAAACCCTACTAAAGACACACAAAGAAAGCAAGAGGAAGATCACCTCCCTCATCTCCCAGCTTTCTCACTGGGTACAAACTCGTTCGCTAATTCAGGACGGCGCTATGCCTGCAGCCTCGTTTCTGGCGCGGTGTAATGATAGCCTTCGACCCGAGATCGGCAATACCCCCGGCAAGCTGCGACTCGTCTACGTCGCGGAAGCAATTGGAACAGACACGCCGCTGTTGTCGGAGAGCGTGCTATCGGACCTCCGCATCTTTACGGGAGCTCGCGTCCTCTACGCCCTGGTCGCCCCGAAGGTCGCCGGCGCCCTAACGCAGACCCAATATCACGACTACAGAATGCAAGGCGACGGCGCGGGATCACACTTCGGCCCTCCGGTCAGCAGCACGGAAATCCTGCTGAAAGACAGCCCGGGACACAAGGTCACCGATACCAACTACACGGGCGAGATCGTGGTCAGGGGCCCGGCGGTGGCTGGAGGCGAGGCAGCGCTCGGTGTCGACGGAACCATAAGAGTGGATAATTGCCTCGCATATGCACCGGGCGTCAAGAAATAGTGAGGGCCAATAAACAGGCCCTGCTAGCCCTGGAGTCGTTGTAACGAGTATAGGATGCGAGGGGGATTTACGATATGGGCTTGAGCGAATGTTTTGACCACATGGGCTCTCCTGTAAGTCCCTTTGTTTGAGACTATGAGTTTCTTTTCCAGTAGAAACGGTACTATGGCTATTAAACGACGTCCCGTACTGGATTAGGCTATGGTTGATTAACTGTATCGGAGGGGAAATCCGTGTCTTCCATATATGCACCGTTACTGATCTGTCTCCCGTAGAGAAGTATGCTTAAGCCCCAAGATTGTTATTTGAATAAGTTGGGGTTCGAAGAGCACATATGAGGACTTGATGCCAATGCTAGCTGAGACCTAAAGAATAACTTGATCCTCAACATGTTGAATTATTAATAATTTGGTCTGTTACAAGGCAGCCTTCACATGTAAACGAAGCGTATGCGGTATGGAAGCCTCTAAGACTGGAGGGTTTTGGAATACAGAAAACGGGCAAACTCTAGCTACGCCAGACCAGCAACTTGAAAATGGACCCAACCACGCGACTTCTGGAGCATCGAATCCGACATAGTTGAATGGGACTATTCCGAGGCGTTTACCTCTGCAAAGATAGAAAATAATAATTAAAGCTTGTTAGCCCAATAATATTTTAGAGCTCTAACTTTCATTTAATATTCAGATATACTGCCATGGATCTAAGCTCAAAACAGAACCTACATTTTTTACGGTTTTAATATAAAGGCATTTAAGCCATTCCGTTACGAAGTATACGCCCATATAAGTTGTAGTGGGCAAGACATTATCAATCCCGCCCAAAATCTGGCAAAATGATATTGACGTCCAATTATTCACACTCTAGCCTCTGATGGCAGCTAGTACCTGTGGAGACAACTAACGGAAAATACCCATGCTTACTATACCAGGGGATCTGCCAACTGCACCAGATAAGACAAGCGCCCACACCAGTCGTAAGGGTGAGCCAGGTTAACGATTAAAGTAGTATATTGTTCCAGAAGAGAGTGAGTAAAGGAGAGAAAAGCCAGGACTAGTTCCTAGAGGCCAAGAGGAAAAGCTCGAAGGTGTTGTGAAGAAGACCTTGAAGTTTTCATATACACCTAAATGGCATGAGCTAACAAAGCCTGCGGGTACGATGGCCCCCGTATGCATTGGGATATGTGATGCCTCCACTCTGCAACAGTCAGCCAAATGCATAGTTGGCTTGGTTAGCTCCTGGGATTGGGGACGAATGAGGGAATCCTAAGCCTCAAGTCATCTCTCAATCGCTACATTGAGTTCCTCATCTGTGAGATGGTACAATCCGAGCATTGGGGAAGATGGATGCCGGGGCATAAATTGGCCTAGCCTCCAGCCTAGTCCAGCTCATCTCCTTCACCGGTACTCTCGTCTCCAAAAGTCGCGAGATCTAGCGCTCCGCCGACGGTGGCCTCGTGGAGAACGATGAGCTGTCCACCGTTCTAAAGACCCTCGGGGCGCAGAACCGGCGCATTGCCGCACAGGCTACTGCGTTCCGGTCATCCTCGTCGGAAACGGCCAAGAATCTGTTCCAGCTGTGCGACGGCGTGTGCAGGCTCACCCAGGAACTCATATCGACCATCGAGGGGCTGAAGATTAACAGCGCCGGTGGCAAGTGGGACAGCTTCCTCCAGGCGTTGAAGAGCATGTAGAAGGAGCAGGATGTCGCGGATCTCCTGCGCAGACTGGACCGCTACAGGCAGCAGGTCGACTCAGTCCTGTTGGAGGTGCTGCAGGACAGGCTCAAGGGCTTCACGGAGACGGCTGAGGATAAGAATGCCAAAATCGAGCAGAACTTCTCTCAAATTTTGCTGTCCCTCCAGCCGGGAAGCCAGTGGCAAAGGCAGCTTATTGAGACGGCGCGCCAGGCCGTCCAGGCCCAAGCACCACCTAGCGTCGCCCAGCTTAATGACTTCTCCGCCTCGCTATCGGCTGGGGCTAAGCATGACCGTGAGAAGCTTCTCAAGCTTCGCATGCTTGAGTCTCTAAAGTTTGCGGGTACGAGGGATCGCTACGAACGAATCCCCGAGGCACATCAGAAGACATTCGAGTGGGTCTTTCACGAGCCAGCCTGCAACGATGATTTAAGAGGAAAATGGGTCAACTTCGCCATATGGCTGATGTCGAGCAAGCAGCTTTACAGGGTCACCGGCAAGCCTGGGTCCGGTAAATCCACTTTGATGAAATACCTATCCGATGATACCCGCCTCCACAGTCACCTAGAGGTCTGGCGGGGAGAGAGACCTCTTTACACAGGGCGATTCTTCCTCTGAAATTCTGGCACCGCTCTCCAGATGTCGAGGATCGGTCCTCTGCAATCGCTCCTGCATGAGACCGTCTCCCACTTCCCGGATGAGATACCACATATCTTCCCAGATAGATGGCAATATCAAGAATACTTCGGATATGACGGCCGACCATGGTCCTAGTCCGAAGTTTCAGGTAGCTTCAAGAGGCTTGTTGCAGATTCGACGAAGGCTTTCTTCTTTATGGTCGATGGCCTCGACGAACTCGACGGCGGCTGCGCAGAACTCGCAGACTTCCTACTTAAAACAGCCTCAACGGGCGAAAACATTGAGCTATGCCTTGCCAGTCGCCCCTGGCTTGTCTTTGAGGATGCGTTCCGGCATCGGCCATCTCTGCGAGTGGAAGATCTGAGGGTGAGGGATATCGAGGTCTTCGCATCAGATAAGCTTGCAGAGGACGTCATGTTTGCGCGGCTACAGAAGCATGGCCCTATAAATGCGCGCGCCTTGATCAAAGAGGTGGCGGAAAAGTCCTCGGGGGTCTTCCTCTGGGTGAGCCTCGTTGTCAAGTCGCTGCTGGAAGGGTTACAGGATGACGACACAGTAGACGACCTCTTAGCCCGGCTGCAATTGATCCCCAGGGACCTCGAGGCTCTGTATCAGAAGATCCTTGGTGACCTTGACCCAGGCTACTTTGAACAGGCATCTCAGATCTTCCAGACTGTCAGAGCTTCCTACCTCCCGTGGGGAGAGATCAACCTAGAGAAAGCGACGTCCGTGGAGTATAAGTTTACCGAGACATCCGAGCAGAGCCACGACAGGCGGTCGCCGCTAACCTTACTTGCACCATCCTATATAGAGGAAGATCCCGCACGTGCATTATGGATAAAATATGGCGAGCCAATGAGCTGGGAGCAACAGTGCTACAATGCCGAGAGAATGCGTCGTCGTCTCAACAGCCGGTGTAAGGGGCTTTGAGAAGCCCCGATGCACATATTGGATGGGCCCAACGCGAATGTACAATACCTACACAGGACTTTCAAAGATTTCCTCGAAGATAGAGCGCATATATTCCTCGTCTGGGGCTTCAAGAGCTCTTTCGACCCGCACGTGACCCTCTGCGCCGCTCGGCTTCGCCACGCCAAGGCGGTCTGCCCTAAGGAGGACCTAGAGGACACGAGCAGTATGGAAGTTTTTGCCGGCCTGGTACGGCAGTTCGTCATACATTGTCACTGGATGGAGAGACGGGACAAGCCGGAATACGTACCCTTCCTCGACGAGATGGACAGAGTTACGGAAACAATCCTGGGCGCTGGGGGGCAAAACGCATGTCAAGACTTTGACATACCGCACTGGACTAAGCGCGTAGACCCCTACGTGGGTAGGACGTGTCAGGTTCACTCGCTCTTTGATTACGCCGTCATCCGATCCCTGGCGCACTATGTGCAGGCGAAGATTGCGGATGGCCATTCCTTCGCTACGAATCCGAATAAGAGCTATTTGTTGAAGTGTGCAGCAGATACGAGCCGGAGAATGGCAGATTTACTAGACTCTGGCGACAAAACAGCTTTCTTGCACAAAGTACAGCCCTGTATGCCGGATCGGTTGAAGAAACTCAGGCGCCGTCCCCTGCAACGAAATCCTCGAATGAGTCTGTGAAGGAGCAGAGGAAGTGGCGTCACAAGATTAGGAATTCGTTGCGCAAGCGTCTCAGTAGTAGAAAATCCTAAGCTGAGCCGTTTGATACTATGGCATACATTATGTGGTGCTGGGGGTGGCAGTCTCAGCCTGCAGCCGCAGCCAACGACGCGGACTATTGGTGCTGCTCCGCTCCGTGCGCGACGACCTCCCAGCTCCCTGGATCGGCGTTCATCTGGTGGGCTTACGTTGTGATAAGGGGCCGCCCTATCTCCTTGAGCCCCAAGGCTGGCAATGATGTATTTGCCTCATTCAGTGGGGGCTTAGTATTCATTGCGTCCTCGAATTTAGCCAGTCTTGAGGCCGCACGTAGACGCAAACTTCGAGATCGCATTAAACTGCTTCACCCCCTGTTTAGCCTCAGCCGTCAAATTTGATGGGACCTCGTAACAGCCAAAAATTTGATGTATTTAACGTAAGATGTATCATCCCATATGAATAATGCAGGGAGGTCAAACAGCTGAACATGTAACGGGCTGCCCAGCTGTAGCGACCACATATTTTCCTAGGATCACTTTAGCAAACAAGAACAGGTCTCCCGATGAAACATATCTCTAATCCAAGCGCCCGCTATTGGTTACGTTACAATCTACGTCTGCTTACAGTGCCCGGATGATGTAGTGTCACAAACATCACTTGTGCTCAGACCGAGTAACAGAATGCTAACGTAGTACTTGAAAAGCCGACCGCATCACAGCCCCCTGTTGCTCCTAGCTTCACTACCAGGTCTGGTACACGCGGTGTGCCACGGGTTCCTCAATAAGATGTCCCCTTTTTCTACCCAGTATATACATGTTACATGTCGGGGCCATCTGATCGTCTGAAGAGATCTTTGGAGCCCTTGACGATTTGATATGTTACATATACACGCATTTCTCCGTCCCATCAACCCAAGCTGCATCACGCACTGGAGTATACGTGACTTGCTGAATCACTAACCTGTGTAGCTCGGTCCAGGAAAAGCTTTCGAGGTCCGGATTAGTCCTAAGTTGCCATTACTATAAAGTCTCGATGTTCTGGGAGAACGGAGACTCGCTTTACCATACTCCTCGCTATAGTGTAGCCATCATGAGTATTCCATTATAGCTACGAGCCTACTTCTGTTCTGCCATAAGTGCTATACTCCTTTTTAGCGAGCAATCAACCGTGGGAACCGCCAAGATGTGGTTCGGGTCGGAATGGTGCTCATCATCGGAGCGATCCGGCGAAGAGCAAACGAGCGGATCTAGCAGCAGCGCACCGCCGCCTGCACCCCGACCGGAGCCGCTTCTAAAGATCAAGACGCGCAGCCTGCACCGCACCGACTGGAACGCGCAGAAGATGTTTCTGGCGTCCGCGTTCCCGGAGATCTTCGAGAAGGTGTGGAAGTGCGGCGAGGTGCACGTGGTCGCCGGCGTCGAGGACCCGGTGGACCCGATGGCGTTCGCCGTGGGGTTTGGGACCTACGTCTATTTTAACGTTAATACTGCGCGCGTCGGGCGCGCCATGAAGGCCCGCGACATCCTCAAGGAGGTCTGGAACACTTACAACGCCAGCCTCGCCAACCTCGACACCGTCGCCTACTGGCTGGTGACCAATGGCGATGTCAAGGCGGCTATACAGATCGCTTCCGAGGTCCTTATAGCAAACAACAGCTATATTACCGAGGGTTGGAATACCGTCCGTCCCGGTGGGCTTGGGTGGAATGAGGCCAGTAAGCAATACCCAGAATTATTTACTGACTCCTTCTGTATCCACTCATGACCTCGGAGTTATGATGGGATGTGGTCATGCCGCATCGATAGTCCCAAAGGGATAGCCTTCGTACTAGCCGCGAAACTCTGCAGCTGTAAAGAGCGGGAGTACTGATTCCAGGGCTGTTAGAAACCAATAACCCCCTCATCATCGGGATCGAGAAGTTGTTGAAGGAAAACGCTTTCGCTTCTGGCTACGCTTTCATACTCGACGTACAATTTAGCTGGCAAAGATTGGCCCCCGGTTACGAAATCAGGGATTGGTCGGATTATGAACTCTTCATGAAGATCAATCTTAGCCGTTAGCGATACGGCGAGAAGTTGGTTCGGTGACGGTGCTGCGTTGGTATGTCTATTATCGGCGCATTGCCCTTTGAAGAGCGTTAGTCCTTGAACGTGAGGATCGCTAATAATCTGTAAAGGCACGTATCTCTTGATACGTCACCATAGGGCTCCATGATGGGAAATGAAACGGCTTCGACCGTGATGCGATGTTTTTCTTTCCTTTGCCTTTTTGGTACGGTATCGGGATATATCACTTGTTGCTATTTTGGATTCATGGATACAGGGGGATGGTATACGGAAGGTGTTGCTATGGGTACGGCGAAGTGGTAGGTTAGACCAGGGGTTTTGGTTGAACCTATATTATAACTCAGAAGCCCGGTAGATTATGAACATAGGCCTGCCATAGCTTTGCCGCATTACGCCGCACGACCATACTAAATGCATCCACTCCTCCATTTATCTTCTGAAACAAGCGCGAACTTGACTCTCCTAGCGAATGAGTGCTTCGGGGAATTATCTGGACAGTGACCTAATCAGCGCACGCCTCTCAAACTGGATCCCCTTTCATACACCGTCTTCTCAAACCTTAGTCTAGTGACACCGGGGGCATTCGAGGCGTATAATGCGAATGGGAAGGCACAGTGCGTACGATCGTGTCAGTCGCCATGGGGGCAGCCAGACATGCTTCATTACCGCTTTATTTTACAGCATCTTAACTCATGGACTGTTGAAAAGAGTTTTGCCTGGGTTATGATCAAAAAGTAACATAGCTATTTCCTCATGACTATGCACTGTACCTCTTACCTAACCGCAACTTATGGCTAATGGAATCGATATTTTGCATGAATAGGGCGGTTCCTATTCCCACTGAATGGAGCATTATTCACTATTTCTGTAACTCCGCAATGCCTTATTCGACCTCTTCCTCTCAGCTTCTTCATCAGCTAGGGTTTGCACTACCCACCCACCCACGCTAAAATTTCCTACCACGGGTATCCGTGGGTGGGTAAAAATTTACGTGGGTGGTTAACAGGGATGCGTGG